>CM076578.1:895887752-896389379 GCA_034641835.2 Pinus albicaulis | reverse complement strand
ATCATGTTAGTGAAAAACCCTCAACTAGTGATAATAAGGGTCATAGGAAAAAGGGGAAACTCAAGTTTCCATGTGAGTTATACTCTCTCTCTGAGCATCGGATTGGAGTGCCGTAAAAAGTGGTCGCTAGTACACAGACTTTAGTTTTTTGGATATCAATTTCAGAGCCGAAGGATGAAACAATGACACGTGGTAAGTCGTACAAGTTTGCTGTACTGAACCAATCCATAATTAGGTCATTGTGGGAGATTGGACACAACTTTGTCTTGGAGAATCCAAATCAAGTCAGAAATGTGGCATTTGAGAGATAATTTAGAGGGCTACATCAGTACCAAAATTCAAATATTGAAGTGCTTCAATTACAGATATAATCCAATTTCAATATCGAGCTCCTCAAAAGTAAGAAAAAGGTGTGTATTTTGTTTGCGAATTGCATAAGTCTTGTTTGAAGAATCAATTTGAATTGATTCCAAGGGCATATTGTAGAATATATATCAATATTGGGTTCTAAAAGATGCCCCATAAAAATAATTCAACACCCATTAAGCCTTCAGAAGGCTCTACTATGACTCATGAAGATGAAGAATTGCAACATGATCTATCAAAATTACAAGAGCAAGTGCAACAAATTTCACTCTCGCAAAGAGCAACAAAAAATGAAATGGAAGTTTTGAAGAAAGGCGTGGAAGCGAAGATGGATGGTTTGAAGAAAGGCGTGAAGCTAATATGGATGGCATGGAAGCTGGAATGGGAGCTAAGATGGATGACATGAAAGACAACATAGAAAACATGAAGAATGATCTACAAGCATACATGGAAGGCTTGATGACAAGCTTAAAACCAGAAATGATTCCTAATGGCGGAAATATAGGAGAAGAACCTCATGATGAGAACAAAATAAATGTCAATCGTGATTTCATAAACTCGAATGTTGGTGGGAAGAACCACCATATTCCAAAAATGGATATGAGGAAGTTTGATGGAAAGGATCCTGTAACATGGATACTACAGATGGAGCAATACTTTGATCTCCATAACGTGCAAAACACACAAAAGGTACGCATTGCAACTTTACATTTAGAACAAAATACATTTGTATGGTATCGATGGCTTTTCTCCCATAAAAAAATTATCACTTGGTCAATTTTTACGGAGGAAATGATAGCACATTATGAGGATACAAAGAGCAACACCTTCTTTAGCCAATTGATAAATCTAAAACAAAAGGGTTTAGTGGGGCAGCACATTGAGGACTTCCAAAAATTGAATATAAGGGTAACTGATATTCCAGAGGAACACAGGATTGATCTCTTCATAGGCACTTGAAAGGATAACATCCAACATGAAGTTCGCGTTTTGGAACCTGATTCATTGGAGAAGGCATTCAGGTTGGCAAGAAAAGTTGAATGTAAAATTATGGCGACAAGGAAGCCTACCACTCAATTCTATAAAGAAGGAAGTGTTGCTACGCCTAGATTTCCACAACCTGCAAGGTTGACACCACAACAATTGGAAGAAAAAAGAGAAAAAGGGCTTTGCTACAGTTGTGATAGCAAATACACTAAAGGTCATAAGTGTGCTGAGAAGAAATTATTTTACATAGATTGTGAAGAGCAAGAAGAAAATGAACAAGAAGAGGATATACACCAGGAACCAGCCCTAGAAGAGGAAGAAATGAATCCGACCATATCGTGTAATGCACTCGCAGGAATTACCACTCCTCAAACTCTCAAGATAGCAGGACAAATCAAGAAGAAAAAGGTAATAGTGTTGATTGATTCAGGTAGCACCCATAATTTTATTCATTGTAAGGTAGCCAAGGAATTAAATTGTTTCCTATACACAGCACCAGAATTTCAAGTGATGGTTGCAAATGGAGGAACTATAAATTTCTCTGGAAAATTCCATAATATCAAGCTAACCATGGGGGAATATGTATTGACTAGTTCAATGCTTTCCATTCCTATGGGAGGTGCTGATGTTGTACTAGGAGTACAATGGCTACAATCTTTGGGGACGGTAGCTTTTAATTTTCAAGAACTTTTCTTGAAATTCTTCTCAGAAGGAAAGGAAGTCGAATTACGGGGTATTGAAGGGAAGCCAGGAAGGATAATAAGCTCTAATGGCATGACAAAGCTTCTAAAGAAAGAACAACGAGGCGTAATTGCACAATTATGCTCACTAGAAGTTTCAACATCAAAATCATCTATTTCTGCAGATCTCCAACAAGTCTTGGACAATCATTCCAAGGTGTTTGAAACTCCCAAAGGACTCCCACCTATTCGTGATCATGATCATGCTATTCATTTGATTCCAGGAAGTGTTCCTCCAAACATCAGGCCTTATAGATATCCTTATGTCCAAAAGAGCGAAATCGAACGTATGATTGCAGAAATGTTAGAGGCGGGTATAATTCAACCTAGTCAAAGTTCTTTCTCTGCTCCTGTAGTATTGGTACACAAGAAGGATGGATCATGGCGAATGTGTCCGGATTATAGGGAGTTCAATAAGCTCACCATTAAAGATAAATTTCCCATTCCTGTGATTGATGAATTATTGGATGAATTACATGGAGCAATTTATTTTAACAAGTTGGATCTTCATTCAGGATATCATCAAATTAGAATGAAGACTGAAGATATTCCAAAAACAGCATTTCGAACTCATGAGGGTCATTATGAATTTTTGGTCATGCCTTTTGGCCTTACCAATGTACCTTCTACATTTCAAGGGTTGATGAATTCCATTTTCAAACCCTTCCTTAGAAAATTTGTGCTAGTATTTTTTGATGATATACTAATCTACAGCAGGTCTTGGAAGGATCATGTTGAACATGTTGACAGGGTGCTCAAACTATTGCAGGAGAAACAATTATATGCAAAAACATCCAAATTTTTCTTTGAGTACAAGAGGTGGAATATCTGGGTCATATTATATCTCACGAGGGTGTTAAAGTAGACCCTAACAAAATTAAAGCCATTAAGGAATGGAAAGTCCCCACGACCATAAAGCAGTTGCGAGGATTTCTCGGGTTAACAGGGTATTATCGCAAGTTTGTTAAGAATTATGGGAGAATAGCAGCACCTATAACAAAATTATTGAAGAAAGATGCATTTTCATGGACTCCTGAAGCAACTAAGGCCTTTGAACATCTTAAAGAGGCAATGTGCCTAGCACCGGTCTTAGCTACGCCAGACTTCACAAAAACCTTTATTGTGGAATGTGATGCCTCAGGAAATGGAATTGGTGCAGTTTTAATGCAGGAAGGAAGACCCATTGCTTTAGAAAGTCGTCCAATCAAAGGAAAGTATTTACAGAAACCTATTTATGAGAAGGAAATGTTAGCAATACTACATGCACTAAAGAAATGGCGACCTTACCTAATGGGAAGACACTTCAAGGTAGAAACTGATCATGATAATTTTAAACACTTTTTGGAACAAAGACTATCTTCAGAAGAGCAGCAAAAATGGGTCACAAAGATGTTGGGTTATGACTTTGAAATAATCTACAAAAAGGAAAGCTTAATATTGTTGCAGATGCACTCTCAAGAAAGAATGAAGAGGTGGAAGCATTGCTTTGTGCCATTTCTATTATCCAACCAGATTGGATAACCGAAGCAAGAGATGAATGGAAGAAGGATAAAGATGTATGGACACTCATTCAAAATTTGCAGCAAGATCCTAGTACATGTAATACATTTAGTTGGAAAAATGATTCCTTATGGTACAAAGATCGCCTATATCTTTGTAATAATTCCCAACTAAAACAAAATATTCTTCTGGAATTGCACACTTCTCCTTTAGGAGGACACTCAGGATTTTTAAAAACTTACCACAGGGTGAAGAAAGAATTTTTTTGGGATGACCTTAAATCTGATATTCGAAAGTTTGTGGCGGAATGTTTGGTTTGCCAGCAGAATAAAGTGGAAACAATTAAGACCCCAGGACTTCTACAACCTTTATCCATTCCAAGTCAACGTTGGGAGGAGATTTCAATGGATTTTTTCACAGGTTTACCTAAGTCCGAAGGAAAGAGTGTCATCATGGTGGTAGTTGATAGACTTACCAAGTATGCACACTTTTGTGCATTATCTCATCCATTTAAAGCAAGTACAGTTGATACTACATTTATGGACAAAATTCAAAAGCTACATGGAAGCCCAAGGGTTATTGTGAGCGACAGAGATCCCATTTTTACTGGAAATTTTTGGACGGAGTTATTTTCTTGTTTGGGTACCCAATTAGCTCATAGCTCATCTTATCATCCTCAATCTGATGGTCAAACTGAGATCGTAAATAAATGTTTGGAAGGATATCTTCGTTGTTTTGTATCTGATAAACAAACACAATGGGTCAAGTGGTTACCTCTTGCTGAATGGTAGTATAACACTTCCTTCCATACCGCAACAAAAATTACCCCATTTATGGCACTTTATGGATATCATCCACCATCCATCACATCATCTTTAAGGGAAAATTCGAAGGTTCAAGTAGTGGAAGATCACATCGAGCATCAGCAAGAAGTTCTCCAACTCTTAAAGGATAACCTCAATTTGGCACAAAATCGAATGAAACAACAGGCAGATCAACATCGCAGCGAGAGAAGTTTTGATGTAGGAGATTGGGTATTTTTACGGCTACAACCATACAAACAAATGTCCCTCAAGCAAGCAAAGAAGGATAATAAATTATCTCCAAAGTATTATGGTCCTTACAAGGTGTCGCAAAAGATTGGTACTATGGCATACAAATTGGAGCTTCCTGCTTCTTAGCGAGTACATCCAATTTTCCATGTTTCATGCTTAAAGAAGGTTATCGGTGAAAATCTTCCAGTTCAAACAATATTACCAGAACTTGATGAGGAAGGAAAAATCATATTGGAACCTGAAGCGGTCACAAAAACAAGAACTCGACAACTACGGAATCGATCAATTTCAGAGTATCTCATTAAGTGGAAGAACTTACCCACTGAAGATTCTACATGGGAGGATGAGAAGTTTATACAGAAGCACCCAGAGCTACTCAAGCGTTGAGGACAACACTTTTTTGGAGGAGAGGGGCATGTTAGGTCCCTATATTACTAGTATAGTCTCTTATTGTTATTAGTGTAACCCCCTTATTGTTATTATTGTACCCTTGTAACCCCCATTTTGTTATTATTGTGCCCTTAAATTATTATTGTTAGGTCGGCTAGGCCCACTAGGATTACATTATGGCCACATGGACTCCTATATATAGAAAGGAGGTTTTGTAAATTGTATCATCCAAGAATTGTTCATTTATGTAATGTATTGGAGTTTGCCCCCTCTAAGTGGCTTATTTCTAAGGCGTTGATATCTCTTTTCTTCTATTTTTGGAGCTGGTTACACAACAGTCTCCCCAACACAATACCTATTATTTCAATCATAACGACATCTAATTCAACTGTGTCAACAAAATTTGCAGTGATTTCTCGCAATATACATTTCTTTGAAACCTGTAAATTTGCATCCTTACAAATCCAACCTAGTGGATATGGTTTTGGATGTGGTATGGTATCAATGTTAAGTTTCTTGACCAAGTCTTTAGAGATTAAGTTTTCTTGTGACCCACTATCAAACAGTGTGTAAATCTTGGTATGTTTGGATATGACCCTCACATGAAACAGTTCAATTCTTTCTTCTTCATTTGGAGTGTTTATGTGACAGTTTGATGTACCGGTACTGGGTTTAGTTTCAATTTATTTTCCCTTCATGTTCTTCAATCCCATGGCTGTAATTTTAGATTCGTCACCTGAATCATCTCCTAAATCATGTTGAGTTTTAGCTGCAGTTTTCTATTTCCCTTTGTTATTGTGTTTCTTTGGCCTCATTTCAGGATGTAATTTCCAACAATGAGTTTCATCATGACCTTCTTTTTAACAATGTTTACAAACCAAATTTTCTCCCTCTTTATTAAAAGATGCATTATTTTAGCTTTTACCTTTTGCGGCATTTTATTTGTATTTACCCTTAAAAGGTTTCTTTCTACCCTCTTCATAAATGTTTATCTCTCTAGCTTCTAGATGTGTGGCCTGAACACATACTTCATCTAGACTAGTGGGGTTAAACATGAGAATAGTATGTTTTAGGTAGCTATGTAAGCCTCCTATGTACTTAAGCAAAGTATCTTGGCTCTGCAAATATACCACTAATAAGAGAGCTATTCTCCTAAATTCTTGGGTGTATTCTTGCACATTTTGTCCCTTCAATTACCTAAAGTTTTTCCAGTTCATTATGGCTTTCTGCAGATGAGATAATGGATAAAACTGTTGTTTATAGCAGTAATGAAATTTGACCATGAGAGAATAATATTACCATGCTTATTGATGTCCTCCTTTGTTTTGGATTCCCACCAAACAAGTGATGCACCTTCTATTCTCAATGAAGCTAATTGGATTTTGGTATCATCATCTTGAAGGTTCTGGATTCTGAAATAGACCTCCAATAACCTAATCTAATTATCAAGATTTTTTGCATTGACTTCACCATTAAAAATTGGCAATTCAAACTTAACATCAAGTTTTAAAATTGGAATTTTACCAGTGTTCTTTGACTTGTGTATCTGATTTACTGAAGAAGAAGTAGAGGATGATGATGATGAGGGTGAGGATGATGGCTCTCCATTGCCTCCATTTCCTCCATTTCCCTTCTTTGACTTATCTTCATCATTGTGACCTCCTAAAGATACCTATCCTTCTTTGTGAAGTTTGGATCCTTCTCCTTCTAGTCTCTCATTCCTTTCTTGATAAATGATTCTAACCATCTCAATCATGTCAAGGAATGCTTTCCTAAACACTCTTTCTTCCTCTTTGGGATTAAATTCTTGATGAATTTCTCCTTCTCTATGAGACATGCTTAATGCAGCTTCTGCTTCTTTAGGAGGTGAACTAGGAGGTGGATATTGTGGAAATCTTGCTCTCCTTTGCTTTCGCTCTTCTTGAGACCCTTCTGCTCCCACCAATTTTCCTTCTCCTCTCTTGAGCTTGAGCCTTGTAAGCATCTAAAAACTTGCAAACAGTTAAACAATTATTTTCATTAAACAACACTAGAGAATAAACTCTAGCTCTGATACCAATATGATTTGAAAGGACTGTATTAGTTTTGTTGTGCTAAGTGTCTTTTCAGTTTATAAACATGTGCATACTTGTCTCATTAGTTTTCTTAAGGATTGAGGATTTTAACCATGAAATGTAGATGATTTTAGTGAATTAGAAGCATGAAAATAAGCACAAATAACACTGAACATCAGTTTAAAACAGAGAAATAAGTCACCACATGAAATTTACACAACAAGCATGATGAAGCAGTTCACCCCTCCTGGGCTACATCTACTGGTCTAGCTCCCAATGGCACGTCCATCTTTCATTATGCTAAATTTTTTTCTATTACATGTAGTTACAAGCCTCTAATGGCTATTTTATCTGCACCAATGGCTCTAGAATAATCAAATTAGTCAAAAATGACTCTTCATTCACTATGAATGGGCGAAAATTGAGTCTCCTACTCTTTTGCCTAGTTACAACTAGAAAAGCTCCACTAAAAGTGGAGAACTCCACTTAATTGGAGTAAATTTAGCTCCTCCGCCAGAAATGGCGAGCATTGCCAAACCACTGCCGAATAAACCGTCGCATTTAAACTTTGCAGCTGGGGTGGCCACATGAACACCCCAAACCGCGGTCTTCATAAAGGTTAGCAGAACCGTCGGAGCGGAACGCGCATTAAACTGTGGTTTGGTTAGTTGGAACTTCAGTTGAGGTGGATGTTTAACGCATAAAACGTCAGAGATAACCATTATACATAGACATGTGACAAGTGTTATAAACTATTTGCTATCTGTATTTTTGAATTGTCGGAGGTTTGTAATGTTACGTTTAACAATTACCATGTGAACACTGTTGTGGGACCACTGGCAGGTTGGGCGGGTTGGGACCGCCAACAGTCCCAACCCCCATACTCCATTGCAATGAACTATAACATAAAACTGACCACTATGATGGTTAATAATCATGTGTAGCTCGGGCAGTTAGATGGGCGTGTTCTCTATCGAAGGTCACGGGGTTGAGCCCTGTGGACCTCACAAAATTTTTGATACACCATTAAGGGGACAGGTGGCAGCCTTAGGGCTAGCCACGTGGCACCCTTTTAATTGGTCCTCCAAACCAATGTACAACCAGTTAGACCAATCAAATGGTGCCACTTTTCATCCTGTAATTGGTTCTTAGGAAAGGAAAATTCCTTAGAATATTCCTTTTGCTGACTTTGCATCCCAGTCAACCCTGGTCAAACTATCGCAAAATTTATTTGTTTGGCTTTTCTATCAGAATGTGATATCTCCCTCATACAACATTGGTTTTTTGAACTATTAACAGTGCCGGAATAAGGAAGAAAAGATCTACACAACCATCCTGGTTTCAACTCAATCCTGTAACTTTGAGTTTTGAGAAAAATTTATGAACTCCTGATCATGGACAACCACAGAGATAGTTATGTGCAGGAGGAAAGGAATAATGGGGAATATGGTAATAGGTCTCATTGTGGGAATAAGTTTGACAATGATGACATGATAAAATATGGCATATTCTTGGATACACCGGATAGGAGAGGTGATGGATACAGGTTATACTCTAGTTCTGGTTCAGATAGGTATCATGGTCATCATCATTATCATCCTTACAGGAAGAATGAAAGGGGATATTTGACAGATGAGTTCAAGAAAACCAAGCCACCTATCTTTGATGGAGATTTGAAGAATTTGATATATTCATAAGCATGGTTTCTTGGGAAGAAGAAATTCTTTGAGTTGCATGATTACACAAAAAACGTGAAGGCCATAATATCTATCTTCAACCTCAAAGATAAAGAAAACATCTGGTGGGAAGATGTGAAACATGTTAGAGACATCATGAAAAAGGAGTTGAGTTGGCATGAACTCAAGAGACTTTTTAGGAAGAAGTAATTTTCATAAAGGTACTATGACACTAAGTCCAAGGAGTCTTATGAGCTAAAGATGGGATTGATGATAGATGAGGAGTACATGATTCAGTTCTTGGAGTTATTGAGGTATGTATTGTTTCTTAAGAATGAGAAGGTCAATGTTTATATATTTTTTAGTGGATTACCATTAACATTTAGAGATCGGATTGAGTATGATGAGCCTCAATCACTTGAATGAGTCATTGAAAAGTTGGAGCACCATTATGAGCAATCAAATTGCAAGACAAAGTCTTAGCAAGGTTGGAAAGGGTAAGACAAGAATAAAGGTAAACGATAGTCAAAGAGAATGAGACCTAAGGTTTATAGGTTTTAGGCTTGGTTGTTTATAGGTTTGCAAGTTTGCAGGTGTAACACTCTCCTCCCACATTTACCCAAGTTAACTGGTCCACTGGGGTAAACATGTGACGAGAGGATATTACTATCTAATTCAACCTCCTTGGTCACCTTAAGGAAGAAAAACTGATAAAACACAACCAAATTGATCATCCACACAACCAATAGAACCTCGAGGAGATACCCACCTTTCCAGGTGATCAACCCTTGAGGAAACTCATAAATTCAAGCTCCTAGAGCCCTAGTTACTCCCTTTCCAGCCCCTCTAGGAGACTATGGGTCCCAGTCACTCCCATGAGACTTCAAGAGTATGATTTTTGCCTTATTCTTCCAGTGTTATGCCAGCGACTATGAGATTTAAGGTTGAATTCCAAGGCTAGGACCTAGTCACTGCCCAGAACTTCATGAAATTCACAAAAATTAAATGAAACATAGAGACAATGATGCCAATGCCAATGATTGAGTAGAGAGTTGACTAGACCCCTACTGTCCATGACAGGAACTTCGTCAAACATGTCACAAATATGAATTCTACAGGTTTAAACAACATATCTATGCTTTGGGGTCTCATACTTATCTGGGAATTGCTAAGAAGCATTTGTGCCTTATCAAATTAGCTGCATTATCATCTATTAGGTCATATATTCATTGTTCATTCATTCAAAAATAAAAACATGATGAGAGTCATACATCATCACTATCATAAAACATGCTCATAACCAACATATAATCAACATAAATACTAAGGATATAACAACCATAGCATCCACATATAAACCAATACCTTTGCACATAAAATACCAAGGAGAAGAAACTCTTATTGATTAATGCAAAAGCAAAGTCGGTATGGGACTACCACGTTCCACCCGACCATAGATTGGAGGAGCCAAATCTCTCTTCAGCCAATCACCCCCGTGCCATATTCCAAGCATGAATGTGGGACTTCAAACCAAAGAACCAATCGGGGCTTCCCTCTATTTTATTATTGTGGCCTCTATTTTCTTCATTTTCCATTATTTTTCCTTCATTTTCCTCCTCGCATGCAACCTCTAACCCTTTAGCCAATCACCCCTGTGCCATATTCCAAGCATGAATGTGGGACGTCAAACCAAAGAACCAACTGGGGCTTCCCTCTATTTTATTATTGTGGCCTCTATTTTCTTCATTTTCCATTATTTTTCCTTCATTTTCCTCTTCACATGCAACCTCTAACCTTTCACCTTCCTTTTCTCCTAATTTCCATTATTTTCATAAAAAAAATGTGAATTAACGCCACTTTTCCTTTGTCATTTCCTTTTCCAATTTACTTAGCCATAATAAGCCAAATTAACACCCACACTAGGATTCTTTTTCCCAACATTCAGCTTGGAATAAATGTTCCATAACCATGGTTATTATTTCTCCTTTATTAACTTATATTACATGGAATTTTCACCAGGGTTGTTACAGAACCCTCCCCCTTCGGGGAACACCATCCTCTATGATTAATGACACCTATAGCCAACAAGACTGCTGGAAAAATATAATACCCATGGAGCTTTATAACTTAGCTCATTGCAATATTTACAATGATTAACTTGTTAAGAAGCAATCAACATGACAACCATAACAACATTACAACCAAAATGACATGACACCATAATGCTTTTTGGAGCTTTATAACACAACTCATGGTTGTATTTATATCCACATATATATATATATATACCCAAACATATACTGAAACACACATCAAAGACATTATCTCAAGCATAGAATAAAGAAGGATACATAGCCTGCATCTGATCTGCCATTCTCCCATGTAGCTTCATCGGGCCCAAAGTGGTTCAACTATACTTTAACCTACTCGATTGCTCAATTATGGAGCATGAGAATCTTTCTCTGCAATATACACTATGGTTTTGACTGGAATTCTCCTTTTGGCTCCGCCTGAAATACATACCAATCAATCACATGATCAACATATTTAACATACTTCTTAAGCAATGATACATGGAAAACATAATGGAATTTCACTATCGAAGGCAGTGCAAGCGATAGGCTACTGGCCTAATCCTTTCAAGAATCTTGAAAAGTCCACAAAATTGAGGTACCAGCTTGGCACAGGATCCAATTCGCAAGGAGCTCTTCTTGGGCTTTATGCGAAATTACACCTATTCCCCAACTTGAAACTCCCTAAACAACCGGTTATAATTTTCATATATTATATGCCTATCCTGTGCGACCTTTAGATTATTTTTGATCACCTGCATTTCCTATTCCATTTTTCTAACATATCTGGTTCAATCAATACTCTTTTCACCGGATCACTCCAACCGATGGGAGTATTATAAATATGTCCATACAATGCCTCAAACAGACTCATCCTTAGTGAATCCTGGTAACCATTGTTGTAGGCGAACTCAACCTCAGTGAATCCTGGTAACATAAGGTACTCCTCCCTTTTCCTTTTTTGATGCATCACATACATGTAACACCCTCCTCTCACATCTACCCAAGTAATCGAAAAATCAGGGTAAACATGTGACAAGGAGTTACTATGATATGGTTAAACTCCATATGTGTTAGTTAAGGAAGTGGAACCAATGGAACACAACAACTCATACCTTATACACCTACAACAGAACCCCGGGAGCCATCCAAACCTTCCAGGTGACTAGTCCCTAAGACAAACTGACCCTTTGTTGCATTAATCCCCCAATAATTCCAATGGCATGGGCATGAGTGGGGTTGGGACCCTCCATTCACTCCCACAACATGGGTATGCATTTGACTCAGGGCTTTCCCAAGTAGTTATGTGCCTACGAATTTGATTTCTAAGACACTTTTTCATGCTTAGGGCTCAGGTCACTGCCCATAACTCCATGGCACTTCTAGGAATGAATTGATTGGACCCCTACTAGCCCTGACATGAATTTCATCAAACATGTAATCTACAGGTTTAAACAACATATATGAGGATAGGGGTCTCATACTTATATGAGAATTGCTAAGAAGCATTGATGCCTCATCACATTAGTTGCATTATCATCTATTAGGTCATAGATTCATTGTTCATTCATTTACAAATCAAAACATGATGAGAGCCACACATCATCATTGTCGTAGAACATATTCATAAGCGACATATAAACAACAAAAATGACAAGCATAGAACAACCATATAAGCCACATAATAAAAAGCATATTTACCCATAAACACAATAGGAAAATAGATCATATTGCCATAAGAAAAATTCAACCAAATATGGGACTTCCAAATACCACTCGACAATAGACATGGCTGAGCCAAATATCTCTTCATCCAGTCACCCCCATGCCATATTCCAAGCATGAATGTGGGATCTCATAAAACACATCAATCAAAACCAAACTAGGGCTTCCAGAGGCCAAACCACCTCAAGCCTCAACCAATGATTCCACCTCACTGTCGAACATCACAAACCATCACCAGATTGGTATCCACCCAAGTTGTCCAGGGATCCAAAGAGTTTGTTCCAACCAAGGCTCCAGTACTAGTAACTCATCCCACAATTTCTGCCAGGCTCCAGAGTATTTGTCCAACCAAGGCTCCAAGACTAATAACTCAACCCACCAAGGACTCTAGAGCATTTTTCCAACCAAAGCTCTAGGGCTAGTAACTCAACCCAAGTTGTTATAGGGCTCCAAAGTGTTTTTCCAACCAAGGCTCTAGGAACTGGTAACTCAACCCACAACTAAAGGAACTTGAGAATCAACTAGAAAACAAACAATGAAATGAACCCACAACACCATTTTTATCCAAGAAATGGTAAGGCTAGGCAAATCCAATGTCAATCAAAGTAGTCCTCCATGCTAATGACATATCCTGACCAATAAACCACATGTATATTCCATGCATGCTAAAACTAGTGAGGAAAACATGCATGCAACTTGGTACCTATTGAGGTACAAAAGGTGTCTTTTTAACACCTATTTATCTCACATTAATTATCAATCTGTGAGCGACTTTTTATTTCAAGAGTGTACTCTGTCTGAGGCTGCAATTCATCCAAGAGAAATGCTGTGAAGATGTAGTACATAATTCTAAATTCAAGAATAAACAAATGCTTGTAAAGGAACCTAATTACAAATGGAAATGCTCCGAAACTTGAATTAAATCAAACTGCAAAACATCGATCAGGGATACAGTAGCAATAACTCCTTCCCTTAGAAATCGATGCAAGATAACCAATCTGGGGACTTGGGAGCAATAACCTCTGTCCTCTACATTTGGTGATCTTAAAACAATCGAAATGAAATTAAACTCAAACTACTTGCTGATAAAGATAACTGAAAGGAACTGCAAAGGCTAAAAAGGAACAACAATCTTGTAACTCCTACGCATGCACAACAACTGTAACCAGACTATCTGCTAAAGTAAAGCTATGGATTAGAAATAAGCAATAACTAGAAATGGAACAACAATATAATTTGAATAGAAATTACAAGCTTAACTAATCTCAATACTTCAATCTATCGCCGGCCAATACTGCAGATCAATCAATCACAAAGAATAATAACTTAGAATTGAATACAGAATGACAAAGCTTTCATAATGATAGCAGGATAAATGAACAACAAATTAAATAGCAATGGAATTCGTTAATGGATCTGTATTCAATCTAACAGCAGTCAATCAACTCTGTAATTGAAATAAACAGTAGACACACTTCACACAATAGAAATAAAAGAATAGAAATACAAAAAATGGATTGATCCACCAGGGTTGGGCCCTCAACCGTCGGTGAAACGCCGCTGGGCTACTGTAGAGCTTGAGAAATAGAACGAGAACACCTCTTTGTATTAATAAAACATGAATAGATTTTACATCAGTTGCTCTTTGCTCACAAGAGTCAAGGAATTATAGTGCTACAAAGGGAATTCAATAATCATCCATCGTTGTTTTAATACACGATACATGTTATCCTTTTATAATCAAAAGGAGGAGAAATTAAATAGCAAATGTGATCTCCCATAAAAATATTGGATTTTTCCCAACAATTTGATCAACCAGAAAATATATTTCCAACAATCTTTCAACAAGAGCAAGGCAAATTTGGCTTTGCAGCTGAGATTTGGACGGCCGCAACAACAAATATGAGAAAATCATGCTCAAAGAACCCTGTGTTTCTCTCAATACAGGACGAATTTGGGCAAACCATTCTTTGATAAAGTTAATTGGGCCCGTTCTGGACAAAACCCATGTTCCATATTTTCCAGATTCTTCTTCATTTTCTCAGAATTTCAACCGCAAAACTTTCACTTCTTATTCCATCGAATTTCTAAGTTGGAATATTTCATGATGATTTGGAAATCAAATCTGCAGTCTAGAAAATATCTTGGAGGCTAAAATGGTGAGTGATATTAATAAACTATCATTGATAAAATTATGCATAATAATCATCAATTTATTAAAAATAAAGGAGAATAAATAATATTCATCCATAAAAGCATAAATCATTATAACATGGATTTATATGATAAATTATAATAAATGATATGATAAAGAAGAGTAAAAATGGATGAAATAAGTGTTAAAAAGTGGTCGTATTCACGGCCCAACAATACCTGCAAAAAAAAATCGTTGTAGTTGTTGATCTTGATGTCCTCTTGTGATTTCCTGCTCTTCCTTTTCCTTCTTGCTCCAAAACTCCAAGTATGGCACACTCTACAAGAGTGCTCCAAGAAACTATAAGTGTCCAAGAGTATGAGAGAGAGAGGTAATAGAATGAGAGCTCCAAAACTGAACTGAAAAAATGTCACCAACTGATTGTCATAAGACTTTTTATTAATGAGGCCTCTATTTTCTTCATTTTCCATTATTTTCATTCATTTTTTTCCTCACATGTAACCCGTGACCTTTCACCTCCCTTTTCTCCTATTTTCCTTTATTTTCGTAAATAAAAATGCCAATAATGCCTCTTTTCCTTTCCAAAGCCTTTTCCATTGCCTTTGCCAATTTCCTTCAACCATAATAAACTGAAGTGACACCAGCTAAGATGCTTTTTCCACTATTCAACTTGGAATATATGTCCCGTGATCTTGCTATTGTATATTTTTACATGGATTTTTGACTAGGGTTGTTACAGAACCCTCCCCCTTGGGGTAATACCGTCCTCGATGTTCAATGACACCTACAACCAACAAAACTGTTGAAATAAAAACATATTTCCCATGGAGCTTTATAACACAAATCGTTGAAGTATTTACAATGACCACTACTAAAACATGACAAACATGATGTTTACTGGAGCGTTATAACACAGAACATTACAATATTTACAATAAGAACCACATATACAACCATATTGTCTATGGAGCTTTATAAATCCAGCTCGATACAATATTTACAATAATATACACATATACATATGCACATTTTATCAAACAAAAAATACAAGGATATGATGCCTGTATCTGCAACAAGGGAATCCAGAGGCTCACACCTCCTCCCTCAAAAGTAGTACCAGGATTCACCTCCTTCCGAGGAAGTCCAGAATCCACTTCCAAAGTCAAAGTTCGCATCTAATGTCCAACGCTACAATCCTGTGCTACCTTACCCTCGGTGAAAAAATACCATCTCATTGTTCCATGGAACACTCCCAATGTGCATATGATTCCATCTGGAAATTCTAATGACCAAAGAAAATCCATCCTCGACCTTCCCTTCTCTGCTGCACAGTCCCCCAGGCAATTCGGTCACCCCCTTCTATCTAGTCACACACCATCCAAGTTTCGTTGGCACCCCCATCCTGGGAATTCCATCCCTTGGCAAGGTTTCCTTGCATAGGAAGACCCAAAAACCAAGGCATATCCCTGCCTCAAAACCATCATACCGGTCATATTATGCTCATGGAAATCAATGGACATTATTGGGTACCAGTGTCCCACAATGCCCCTACTCTTGGAGTGTTTTACCAAGATATTGTTGCCTGTTTCAATTCCATTTTTCTCTTATTTCTAAATCTTGCAGTTAGTGCCAATCACCCAACTGGGCATTTCCATGCTCCCTGTACCAAGCACATAATTCCCATTAGATTCAAAATAAATTGAAATTACTTCAAATCACACCTCATTGGTAGCTCGTCAACAAGGTACACTTGCAATCCTATTCACTTCCTATCACAACAAGTCAAACTAGGTATTTGATCAATCATCATGTATAAACATATCACAACCAATTCAATCAAAACGTAACCATCATAAGTTAAAATCATGAATTGCATGAAATAATGATAAACTAGAGTCATATATCACATGTAATCATTATGAGTCAAAATCATAGATCACATGCATGATAAAACTGAAATAAAATATTGGTACTTATCCTTTAATTGATCCTTAGCTTCTACCATTATGCTTTATCCTCTCCATACACACATCAGATCGATTGCCACACCCAACAAACACCTAGTTTCTTTGCTTCTCTTCAATCACATACACATACACATAGTTTGCATCACACAGATGCAACCACACACGAAATACTTTACCATATAATACATTCACCTACACCTGACATACAACAAATACACCTACACCCAGTGTTCAACGCAACACAATACATACACCTACATTTAGTGTACAACACAACACATACACCTACACCCAGTGTGCAACACAATACATATGCATACACAGGGTACAACACAACGAATACACATGTCACAATACCACGACTACAAAATTTACATAATTAGGACTGTATGTTCGCAACACAACATGTACGACATGCATACAATAGCACATGTACACCTGTACCACATGTACAACATGTAGACAATACCACCTTACACAACACCACCTACACAACATGTACACAACACCACATGTACATGACACCATCTGCACGTGTACATAACGCCACATGTACATGACACCATCTGCATATGTACACAACACCACATGTACACGACACCATCAACGCATGTATACAATGCCACATGCACACCGCACCACCTGTACAATGTTTACACAAGGTGACATGTACACAATACCACATGCACGATATGTACACGATAACGCAGGTACACAATGCCACTTGCACGACATGTACACAACACCACCTGCACATAGCACCACATGTACAACATGTACACAATGCCACATGTAAAATCATGCACAAAATGCCATATGTACATAGCAAAACATGTACAACATGCACACAACACCATATGTACATAGCACTGCATATAAAACATGTATATAACACCACATGTACATATCACTACATATCCAACATGCACACAAAACCATATGCAAACAACACTACATATCCAACATGCACACAAAACCATATGCAAACAACATTGCATATCCAACATGCACACAATAAGATATATATGCAACACCACATATCCAACATGTACATAGCACCATCTATATCCAGCACTGCACATGAAATATGCACATAACACCATATATAAAACAAGAACACAACATGATATGTACACAATAATACATATGTTACATGTGCAGATCACCATAGGTACAATCTTTGAATATACAACATGCACAACATATACAAAACATTAGTACTACATATCCATAGAGCACACACTGACTCCACAAAGAAATCTTGCTTCTAGTGTCTTTCCACTACCCATGCTTATCTTATCATGTCATAGATCACACAAATTTCACTTCGCTAATGTACCCCTCAACATTACCTGACCATAACATAAACATAGGCATAGTACAAGCATATAATATCAATTCATATCCACATGATATTGAACTCATAATTTTTTTAGGGTTACTCTTACTAGTTGATACTTCATAATACCAAGAACCTCTTCATGTCATTCACTTGCATAACAAATAATTCCTCCACAAGAATGATCCCTAACAACACTATTAGGCAACAACATACATACATACATATATACATAGAAACATAAAAAAAAACAATCGTGACCACTGAAAACCTTGTTGGACAACAACATACATACATACATACATATATACATGTATAGACATCAGCATAATCATGATCACAAGATAATTACCAATTAGCATAAGGTCAAGGTTAAGAGAACTCCGTTTATCCATGCACAACATTGAGAACAATAGTTCCAAAATTAGCCAAGGCATCTGACGAATCAAATATATTTACCTTACCTTTCCTAATAACCTTGCTCATGATTGTACTGCCACCATCCATTTACACCAATGGACCTAACCAATCTAATCGTGTTGGAGCGGTGTCCCCTGAGGCACAAGTTTCAAAGCTCCATTTTGGGTAAAATTGTATGTGTGAGCTGCGCAAATGGAGTCAAAGGGATTTGGGGTGGTCAAAGTCCCCTATTTGGGTTTAAATGAACTTAAATGTAAATTGTGGGCCTCAAACCATGGTTTGAGACCATAGTATTTGTGTGTTAGGCACATATAAATAGATAGAAGATGTCTAAGCTAAGTAGTTAATCATTGTGAAAGATAGTTTATGCTTTTTCTCACAATTAGTTTTTAAGAGTCTCGTCGGGTTAGGGTCGGGTAAAAGGCGCCTGTTGGCTGTGTGCACAGAGACCTAGTCCTGGTTGTGTGCGAACTCCGTTGGCTATATGCGTGGAGACCTAGTCCTGGCTGTGTGCAGACTTTGTTGGTTGTGTGCGTGGAAGGGTTTTTGTAAGGGTTTAGTAAGGGTTGTTGTGTAAGGAAGATTGATGTACTAAATGATATATTTTGAGATAATATAAGGAATTTTTTTGGCGAACATCTTGTGTTATGCATCTGTGTTATTTACTGTTATGCTTTGATGAGATCACATGATCTATTTTATTATTGATGAATGCGTGGAGATAATTAATATTTGTATGCCTGAATATTGACTTAGGTTAAGTAAGAGTGAGATTTGGGTCTGATCTGTTGTCTGCGCTGCAACAAACCCTATTTTTGTGATACTATCTGTATGTTCTATTATAAGCTATTACGCAAGATATTTGGATACCTTACGAGTAAATGCTGATACATAACATATATGTTTAAGTCTTTAATGTGATGTGATTTGGATTAGCTTTCATTCTGTTTATCTGCACCCGAGAGATAGCAAATTTTTGGTACTCTGTTAAGAGTAGCACAGTCTTCATACACGCATCTATATAATTTTGCTGTGGATTTTTACCGAGAAACACTCATCAATTTCTCCCTCAGGGTGTGGAAACTTGGTTCCAACACCCTCCCATACTGCTTTAGGTTTGACTTTGGTTTGTGCAAGTAGATCATTGTTGAAAGGGCCAGTAGTTGGAGGGTTTTTGGTTTACCTATAACTTTGAACCTAGGTCAGGAGCCCTCAAGCCAACAAACCGATTCTCATATTCTCACCTTCAACAATCCTTACTCATGCACCAAGCTTCATTCAGGCCTTACATTATTTACCAGGTTCCATTCAGCCCTTCGTGAGCTTCACTAACTTTCCTCTTCCCAACCATTTCCCAAGACTCTAAAAATATAAGAGGCAAGAACAAGAAAAAACAACAAGAATAAAACCATGAAAAACCAATAGCAACACGGCACCCCAAAAAAAGTGGCAAGATCATGCACTGGACACAATCAAGACCACAAATCAAACATAACCAAATAAAAAAAGGACTAAAATCACAAGATTAGAAACAAACACCATGACTCCATCCCCACGGTTCCCAGTCCTTCCAAAGGAAAACTCAACTGCATTCTCCAAGGTTTCATGACAGTCTCTTTTTCCATGCAATCCCCTGCATGATATTGCCATAAACACATAACTGTTAGTGTATAAATAAACACACAATATACAAGTTGCCTTACCTTATTATGCCATGCACACTGCCTTGTATCCAAACAAATTCATATATCATCCCTTAAGGGACTCCAATCCATTGACAAATCCATTCGTAACTAGAAACCAACTATTATACATGTCAAATACATGTTCATAAATATAACACATATCCACATAATGCCAGAAAAAATCAAGGTTAAGAAGACTTCCTATATGGAAAACACTCATTCGTTTGGAATTAGGGTTTCCAAAAATAGCCAAAGGAATTCTTGTCCAATTCCTTTCTTTTACCTTTTTACCTTGTTACAATTGAGTCTTACTATGTATTGTCACATCACCCAATTGTTAGTTATGTAAACATATCAATTGTTACCTTGTCACACTAATACCAAGCATGTTTCTTACAACTGTTTACACATGTCAATCACATGTTCCAAATATCAAGTCATCATATATATTAACTAAAATCAACCTATACCAAGACTAACGACCATGTCATAATCAACTAATTGTCAAAATCATAATACTACAACTATCACCTACTTATACTCAAGTAAACATCAACTATCTCAACATATAGTGTGTTAGTACAACCATCTTAAAACAAGATAATTACTTCATGCAATATTATAGACACATGCTCATATCATGAAATTAATCAAACATTCAAACAATAGATATATGCCATAATAGACACTAAAAAATCAAACACCAAATAGATAACACAGTCAATCATTCAAACACCAAATAGATGACACAGTCAAACATTCAAACACCAAATAGATGACATAATAAAAATCATACCTTAATGTATCTCAGGGGAGGCTATCTTGTCTGCATAATCAATCTATATGAGCACGACATAACTTCACAACACATCAAATTCAACATAAATTAGCTAACGTTCACCTCATAAGTTCATAAACAATTGTCATTCATGCATAACAATCACATCTGCATAGCCAATCCAAATTAGTATGACAAAATATCACAAATATGTCAGCTCATACCTAAATATCATAATCATAACCACTTTCATAGGCCAATCTAGATTAACACGATACATATAACATCAAGATATTAATGCAATAACCATAATCATCAAGTTAACTAACATATGACAACAAGTTAACATATAACATATTATCACCAGCATATAACTTGGTATCAAGTTAACTAACTTAAAACAACAACAATAATGCATATAACAACGCATTAATATGAATCATGACTATTTGACACACGTGCATATGACCACACTGATTCACTAACATCTACAATGCATGTAACCACAACAAAAATAAAATTACAAACATGTATATAACCTTAATGAATATAACAACATTAACTAACATACCTGCATGCCAAACATACAATACATGTATGACGATCTGCTCTTACCTCAAATTCTAGTTCTGCAACTTCACTTTGATGATCTGCATCTCCTTCTTTATCTCAACCAACACATCGACATCATAAAATATAAACAACATCATGATGACCTAAAATTACTACGATGAACTCATGGACAACAACCTTAACCATGACAATGCATGCATAACAACATATAAACATTTATATGCATAACAAATGCATAACATACATGCACTCATGATTATCACATCCAACAATAACACCATCAACTTCCACATGGCGACAAAACTGCAACAATGACCATCATCATGCATACACAACAAGCACATAGTCCACAAACATACAGAACACATATGAAACTGACATTTATGCATGAAAAATACATTTCACCCATCCAGTCTAAGTGTTGAACAATGCTCTGATACCACTATGTGGTATTAGATATCACACAAGGAGAATGAAAACTAGACATCACCCAAAGAGAAAGGAATCTACTCTGATACCACTCTGTAACACCCTCCTCCCACATCTACCCAAGTAGCCAGCCAACTTGGGTAAACATGTAACGAGGAGTTACTATGATATGATTCAACTCCCTATGTGTTAGTTAAGGAAGTGGAATCGACAAAAAAAAACAACACAGACCTTCTACACCTTCAATAGAACCTCCATGAGCCATACAAACCTTCCAGGTGACTAGCCCCTAAGACAAAATAACCCTTTGCTACATTAATCCCCCAGTTTCTCCCATGACATGGGAACGAGTGAAACTGGGACCCTCTAGTCGTTCCCACGTCATGGGTATGCATGTGACTGGGGACTTTCCCAGGTAGTTATGTGCCCGCGACCCCGATTTCTAAGCCACTTTTCAGGCCCAGGGCTTAGGACACTACCCATAACTCCATGACACTTCCAATAATGAAAGATAAAAACGAAATAATGTTACAATTTCAATTACTTGAACAAGTACTTGACTATATCCCTACTAGCCATGACAAGAATTTCATCAAACATGTCAAAAATATGTAATCTATAGGTTTAAACAACATATATGAGCATAGGGGTCTCATACTTATCTAAGAATTTCTAAGAATCATTTGATGCCTCATCACATTAGCTACATTATCGTCTATTAGTTCATAGATTCATTGTTCATTTACAAATCAAAACATGATGAGAGTCACACATCATCACTATCATAGAAAATATTCATAACCAACATATAAACAATAAAAATTACAAGCAAATAACAACCATATAAGCTACACAATAACAAGCATATTTACCCATCAATACAACAGAAAAAGAGCTCTTATTTCCATAGGAAAAATGCAACCAACTCTGGGACTTCCACGTACCACCCAACCATAGACATGGTTGAGCCAAATATCTCTTTAGCAAGCCACCCCCATGCCATATTCCAAGCATTAATGTAGGATCTCATAAAACACATCAATCAAAACCAAACCAAGGCTCCTAGAGGCCAAACCACCTCAGGCCTCAACCAGTGATTCCACCTCACATTCATACATCACAGACCATCACCAGATTGGTCTCCACCCAAATTTTCCAAGGCTCTAGAGTGTTTGTTCCAACCAAGGATCCAAGACTAGTAACTCAACCCATAACTCTTGCTAGGCTCCATAGCGTTTTTCCAACCAAGGCTCTAGGAATAATAACTCAACCCACTAAGGGATCCAGAGAAATTTTCTAACCAAGGCACCAGGACTAGTAACTCAATCCAAGATGTTACATGACTTCAAAGCGTTTGTCCAACCAAGGCTCCAAAAACTAGTAACTCAACCCACAACTAAAGGAACATGAGAACCAACAAGAAAACAAACAACGAAATGACCCAAAACACCATGGATATCTAGGAAATGGAAATGCTAGGCAAGTCCACTATCAACCTAGGTAGTCCTCCATGCCAATGATAGATCTTGACCAAGAAACCACATGCATATTCCATGCATGCCAAAAATAGTGAGGAAAAAATACATGCAACTAGGTACCTGCAAGCAAAACCAGTTGTAGATGCTGATCTCGAAGTCCTCTTGCACTTTCATGCCCTTCCTTTGCCTTCTTGCTCCAAAAATCCAAGTATGCCACACTCTCCAAGAGTGCTCCAAGAAAATCTAAGTGTCCAAGAGTATGTGAGAGAGAGAATAGAATGAGAGCTCCAAAAAGTAACTCACAAAAGGTTACCAAATGATCCTTGTTGGAAATACTGAGGTGGGGGGGGGGGGGGGGGGTGAATCACTATTCCTTTCAATTAGAGCATTAGTTAATCTTCAATTATTATCTGTGTTCGTACAATGATAATAGTAAACAAAATGAACACAAATGCACACAATTTTTAAGGTGGAAACCCTCTCAGGGACAAAAACCACCTAAATTCTTTTCTAATAATTCTTTAATAGTCAACTCCAATTGAAAATAAAGCTCCAACTTCCTAGAATCTATAAAAGCATTCTTCTCCAACTCCCACTGGATGGATGCTCCAACACCCGAGATTCTTCAGTAGTCAACTGAATGGATGCCCCAACACCCAATGAGCTACAACTCACCCTAGCGCCACCCTACCACCCCAAATTTTTCACAGGCTTGAACCTGTTGGTGACTTCATGCACTATCCTAGCACCACCCTAGCACCCTATAGAAGAATACAATAAGAATGGAATTCCGTACCGGGGAAAATGGTCCAATTTACAATGATATAGAATGATGTAGAAGAAGGCACACTAGACCATAACCCCAACAATGACACAACCACCTAATGATGATCTTAGACCTCCCGACATCGCATCTTCAATTCTTTGCAGATAGACACTTGTACAATTTTTACAATGATGCATTTACAATGACTTAGTACAACGATACCTTTACAATGATTGTATGCAGTGCTACCCACTTGAAAAATTCATGTGCTGAACTTCTTGCTACTGTTCTGCACCTTGATTGCTGCTCTTGTCATGCTACCCTTTGCTGCACCTTGCTTTGCTTTGCTGCCCTAGAAATTCTGGTACTTTGCAGCCCTTGACAACACATGATCTAGATTTTTCTTGCCTTCTAGGATCTCAATATTGAATTTAGTGTATCTTTGTTATTTCAGCTCCCCAATATTTGATTTTTGGTTCTGTAGTATCACTCTGAGTCTTCTTTCCAATGCCATAGGTCTGATCCAATTTTTATTCTTCAAGAGAGAGTTATGCCCATTCTCTCAGAATGACCTAATTATGAACTATTTCAGTAGAGTGAAATTGTACGGCGTGCTACGTATCACTGTTTCTTCATTCAGCTCTGAAATTGATACAGAAAATGCTACAGTCCATGCACTATCTAACACTTTTTATAGAATTCCAATCTGATACTTAGAGAGAGAGAGAGAGTTATGATGATTTTCCCAAGGTCGCTTCTTTGAGATGAAGTTCAGGAGCCTGCAAAAACACTAACTTCCACAGATCATTTCTCTGAAAATATTGCGCACCTTGATCTGAAATTTTTACAAGAGATTCCTTAGGATTTCTGATTTTCCTCATAAACATTTCAGCTTCTGAGCCTTCGTATAAAAAAAATTAGAGTGCAAATTCCATGATGACCTATTTCAGGTAGCGAAATCCCTACATAAGGAGGATATGAGGATCACAATTTATATAAATGCTTAGGTTGAGAGGGGATTCAAAAAGTGAATGTGGGAGGGATTTTAGGAGTTTAAAAATAATTAATTATTGACTTTTCAGTGACCCATGCCACAACCCCATGGGGTTTTAGCCCACTAATTGGGGTTACAAACTTCAAACATGAATATCTCTCAAACCGCGAAGAATTACGTGGCGTGCCATATATCAACAGAAATATCTCGACAAGTAGAAACCATCAAAAGAATTATTGACCTAGAATATAGTAATTTTGTAGGTCAAAATTCCCATGCAATATTGGGGTAACCCTTGGTGCTACTTGGGTTGACATCAATGACAACTGCTGATCAACAATCTCCCCCTTTGGCATTGATGGAAACACAAGTACTCCCGCTGCGATCATGACACCTCTTCCTACAAAATTCTCTCCCCCTTTGACATCTATGGAAAAAGGTAACTCCCCCTGACACATAACCATCTTGCGGACCTGTACACACTTCAACTCCCCCTGACACACAACCATATTGTAGACCTATACACACTTCCACTCCCCCTTTATATTCTGAATAAGGAAAATCTAATGAGAAATTGGGAGAATCCCAAGCTTCTGGCTAAGATATTCAAATGCTTCACAAGGTAAAGGTTTAGTGAAGATATCAATGATTTGTTCTTTTGTACCAATATACTCAAGTTTGATATTCTTTTCAGCGACTTGTTCTCTAACAAAATGATATTTGATTGGAATGTGTTTTGTTTTTGAATGCATGGCATGATTCTTGGAGATGCTGACGGCACTGGTGTTGTCACATAATATGGGAATAGGTTCACTGAATTGTACTTGAATATCTTGCAAAGTTTGTTTCATACAAAGGACTTGAGTACAACATGCTGTCGTTGTAATGTATTTTGCTTCCGATGTAGATAACGAGATTGAGGTTTGATTTTTTCTCAACCATGATACGAGACAACCACCTAGATAGAATCCTGCTCCACTAGTACTCTTACGATCATCAACGCTTCCTGCCCAATCTACATCTGTAAGGGCTTGAATAATAATATTATTACCCTTGGGATACCATAAGCCATATTCTTTTGTGCCCTTTAGATATTGAAGAAATTTTTTTGACAACAATAATATGTGATTCTTTTGGTGCTGCTTGGAATCTTGCTACTTTTCCAAATGGTTGCATAACATTTGGCCGAGAGGCTGTTACATATAGAAGACTACCAATCATAGATATGTACAAACTCTGATCCACATCCTTATATGAGTCGTCTATGCTCAATTTGTAACCTGTTAACATCAGAGTAAGGACGTGTTTGAAATATTCCATTTTGAATTTCTTGAGCATTTCCTTGATGTAATTGGCTTGACATATAAATATTCCTTTCTCTTGCTGAGATATTTGAAGCCCTAAGAAGTATGTCAGCTCACCAAATAAAGACATCTCAAACTCACTTTGCATATTTGTAGAAAAGTTCTTACTTAGTTGATCATAATTGCTACCAAATATTATATCATCCACATATACCTCAACGATTGTTAAATTATCTTTATCTATTTTTACATAAAGATTGCTATCAATAACACCTTTCTTGAACCCTTGTTGATGTAGATATCCATCAAGATGAGCATACCATGCTCTAGGAGCTTGCTTGAGACCATATAGAGCCTTCTTTAACCTGCAAACATAATCTTCTTTTTCTGATAGTAGAAAACCTTCAGGTTGTTCAATGTAAAATTCTTCTTCTAATTCGCCATTCAGAAATGATGACTTAACATCCATTTGGTAGACTTTGATTTTTCTTGAACATGCATAGGTGAGAAACATTCAGATGGCTTCCATTCTGGAAACTGGTGAAAATGTTTCGTCGAAATCAATTCCTTCCACTTGTGTATAGACTTTGCAAACCAATCTTGCTTTCTTTCTGGTAACTTGTCCATCTTCATTCAATTTGTTCATGAACACCCATTTAGTCCCAATGAAATTTTCATCTTTTGGTCGTGGAACTAATTCCCAGGTGTTATTCTTCTCGATTTGATCCAATTCTTCATTCATAGTTGCTACCCAATGTTCATTCTGGCTAGCTTCCTCAAAACTACTAGGCTCAAAGGTTGCTAGAAAAGCAATGTGAGCTTGTTGTGATGAACGAAGCTGTCGACCTTCATTTATGTCACCAATGATTTGATTTGATGGATGGTTCTTTTGAATCCATTATTTAGTTCTCTTTGGAGGACCTTATTGTTGTTGTTCTAGTATATCTTGATGATCATTATTTACTTATTCCTGGTTGGTAGTTGCTTCTTGTTCTAGAATTTTCTTTGTGTCTTTTTTAGCATCTATCTCAAGTTTCAAAGATTCTAGATCCTCATCATTATTCGTTAGAACACCATCTTCATCAAATGTAACATTTATGCTCTCCACTATCTGTTTTCGTCTTAGATTATAGAATTTATAGGCCTTTCTTTTGTGTGAGTAACCAACAAAGATACCTTCATCAACATGTGATTAAAACTTACCCAAATTTTGATCTTATCTTTTGATATAACATTTGCTTTCAAAGATTCTGAAATATTTTACATTAGCTGGTTTTCCTTTCCATAATTCATATGGGGTCTTGTTGCAATTATTTCTGAGAAGACTTCGGTTGATAATGAAGACTTTCGTATCAATTGCTTCAACCCAAAAAATTTCATCCAATTTTGAGTCCTTCAACATTTTTCTACCCATTTCCTATATGATTATGATCTTTCTTTCAACAGATCCATTTTTCTGAGGTGTTCATGCTTTTGAAAATTGTCTTTTTTTTTCCATTTTCGTCACAGTATTGCTGAAATAATTTGGAAGTGAATTATTCGCCATTATCTGATCTTAGACACTTTATTTTCAAATCAGTTTCATTTCGACCAACTCCTTGTAGATCTTAAAGCACTCAAATGCTTCAAATTTTTTCTTTAGGAAACTGACGGCTGCCATCCTGGTATAGTCATCTATCATTAACATGAAATATAATTCTCCATATAAGCCTTTGTTCGAGTCACAGGACCACATAGATCAGTATGTATCAATTCCAATGGATGTGATGCAAAGTGTTCTTTTGTTTTAAATTGAAATTTTGTCTACTTTCGATGCCAACATGCCTCACATATTGTGTTGGAAGGTTTTGAGATTTTCGGCATTTCTCGTACTGCTTCCTTTTTTCTTATCTTGACAATATTGTCAAAGTTTATGTGACCCATTCGTTTGTGCCATAACCAACTTTCATCTTATTTAGCTAGTAGACATGCTTTAGTTGCTTCATCCAGAACATATATGTCGTTTGGAGCTCAACTTGCTGTAGCCACAATTTTACCATACCTGCCTTTCCTGATTTCACATTTTGTGGAGTTGAATAGAATTGTATGTCCTTGATCACACATTTGTCCAACACTGAGCAGATTGTGATTCATGTTTTCAACCAATAGAAAATTCTTGGCTATAACATATTTGCTTCCGAGAGTGACGATACCTGATCCTATAACATTTGAAGATCCATCATTTCCAAAGGATACAGTTCCATCCTTCTTCTATTTTAGAGATACAAATTTCCTTCTATATCCAGTCATATGAATTGAGCAACCACTATCAACATACCACACATATTTGTTGTTTTGAGCCTTGAGAGTGAGAGAAAATTATCATTCTTCTTCTTCTTCCATGTTCATTCGTTCTGTGGCTTCGAAGATTCTTCTCGAGGATTTCAACTCTGCAGTCTCTGGTTATGTGTCCAAAGTTCTGACATTTGTAACATTCCATATTATTTCTTAAATGTTCAAATCTATTGATGTTTCATTGGTCCCTGGGAGGTTCATATTTGAAGGATCTCCTGGAATTGTATTGGTTCCTAGGGTACGTGCAACATTCTACAGCTTTATGACCAAATTTTCCACATGAATAAAAATAGCCATGAAAAATATGTTGGTACCTAGATGGAGATATTCATTGAGGAATCGTCTTCCAAGGATGTTCTTGTGAATCTTGTCCAATGAAGTCTACATGCATGTGAGATCTCATAGGTTCATTTTATTTTGTTGTAGAAGGTCCTGCTTCTTCTTCTTTGTAACCAAGGCCAGTTCTGCCATTGTAAGATCGTTGATTGTTGATGATTTCTTCCAATGCCCTTGAGCTTTTGGCATAGTTTTGGATAATTTTTCCCTTCTTCATTTCCTTACACAGTGAGGCTACTTCGGCTTCTAATGCTTCCCTTTCTTGGTTGCTTTCTTCCAACTTCTTTTGAAGTGACTCTTCAATACATTTGTGTTCTTCAACTTCAATTTTGAGACCTTGAACTTGTTCTTCAAGAGTATTGGAATGGATATTCTCAGCCTTGAGCTCTTTTATAATCCTGATTGCCTCCTTAGAAAATTATTCTATGGTCAACCCTTCTTCTACGTTGTTTGATACCTCTTGTTTTTTGTGCTTGGCCATAAAAAATACTCTCTCATTATCTTCTTCTTTGCCGTCACTGTCTTCATCAGATGATGAGCTATCTTCTTTAGAGAGGAAGTTCCTTTTGGATCCTTCAATTTTTTTTCTTGCTTTTTGAATTTCTTAAAGCCTTTCTTTCCTTTTGAGTTGCCATCACTTATGTTCGGACATTTTGCTACGAAATTCCCAACCTCACCATAGCCGAAACATATCAATGGAAGTTTGCCTTTGAATTTTCCCTTACCAATTTTTAGTTTTCTTGTAAAGTAAGCATATTATTCATCTGAAAGACCTTCTTCATCATCTCCCTTTTCTTCACACTTGCAGTTGCATGTATTTTCAATTGAAGGTTGTTTGTCCTTATTGGTTTTCTTAGATGCAACGAACATAGTTTATAGATGCGAAGTACCCTCTTCTTCATCAAGTCTCATTTCATATGCTATGAGAACTCCATGTAATTCCTCTTTGTCGAGTTTGTCCAGATTTGCACTGTATTCGAAGAATGATACCTTTGGGTTGAATCTCCCTGGTAACATTCTAAGAATATTTCGTATAATAGTCTTCTCGTCAACTAGCTCTCCCAATCCTTCTAGAGTATTGGTTATTTCATCAATGTATTGGAAGTATGCAGCAATGTTGCCATCTTCTTTCATTCTGAGTCGCTCAAATTTTTCTCTATAGATTTGAAGCTTTGCTTCTTTGACATTTGAGTCACCTGCATATATATTCTCAAGCTTGTACCATACATTTTTGGTGGTTTTACAACCCAACACCTTATGATAAGCAGATTCAATAAGTCCAGTGATAATAATATTCTTTGATTTTGCATCATTTACCAAATTCTTCTTACCTTGTTCATCCACAGTTGATGTAAATCCATTTTGAATAGTGTCCCATACTTCGTAACCTTGTGCCAAGAGATAGACCTCCATTCTTCCTTTCTAGAGTGCATAATTATTTTCATTGAATAGAGGTACACCATTCTTGGTATGCTCCATGACCTCCTTCTAATTGTTAAACTACTATTGAAGGAAACAAGCTCTGATACCAATTGTTGGAAATACTGAGAGGGGGGGGGGGGGGGTGAATCAATATTCATTTCAATTAGAGCATTAGTTAATCTTCAATTATTATCAGTGTTTGTACAATGATAAAAATAAAAAAAGTAACACAAATGCACACAGTTTTAAAGGTGGAAACCCTCTCCGGGACAAAAACCACCTAAATGATTTTCTAATAATTCTTTAATATTCAACTCCAATTGAAAATAAAGCTCCAACTTCCTAGAATCTAGAAAATAATTCTTCTCTAGCTCCCACTGGATGGATGCTCCAACACCCGAGATTCTTCAGTAGTCAATTGAATGGATGCCCCAAAACCCAATTATCTACAACTCACCCTAGTGCTACCCTACCACCATAAACTTTTCATAAGCTTGAACATTTTGGTGACTTCATGCACTAGCCTAGCACCACCCTACCACCCTATAGAAGAATAAAGCAAGAATGGACTCCCGTACTAGGGAAAATGGTCCACATTACAATGATATAGAATGATGTAGAAGAAGAAGACACACTAGACCATAACCCCAACTATGACACAACCACCTAATGATGATCCTAGACTTCCCGACACTGCCTCTTGATCTCTTGGAAGATAGACACTTGTACAATTTTTACAATGATGCATTTACAATGACTTAGTACAATGATACCTTTACAATGACTGTATTCAGTGCTACCCACTTGAAGACTTCATGTGCTAAACTTCTTGCTATTGTTCTAGACCTTGATTGCTACTCTTGTCATGCTACCCTCTGCTGCACCTTTCTTTTATTTTCTTCCCTAGAAATTTTGGCCCTTTGCAGCCCTTGACAACACATGATCTAGCTTTTTCTTTCCTTCTAGGATCTCGATATTTAATTTGGTGTATCTCTTTTATTTTAGCACCCCAATATGTGATTTTCGATTTTGTAGTAGTACTTTGAGTCTTCTTTCCAATGCCATAGGTCTGATCCAATTTGGATTCTTCAAGGGAGAGTTATTCCCAATCTCTCAAAATACCTAATTATGGACTGTTTTAGTAGAGCGAACTTGTATGGTGTGCCATGTGTCACTATTTCTTCATTCGGCTCTGCAATTGATACAATGAAAACTATAGTTTGTGAAATATCTGCCACTTTTAATAGAACTCCAATTTGATACCCAGACAGAGAGTTATGACAATTTTCCCAAGGTCGCTTCTTTGAGATGAAGTTCAGGAGCCTACAAAAACACTGACTTCCACAGATCATATCTCTGAAAATATTGCGCACCACGATCTGAAATTTTTATAAGAGCTTCCTCAGGATTCTGGCTTCACCTCATAAAAATTTCAGCTTCTGAACATTCGTAGAAAAAAAATTAGAGCGCAAATTCCATGATGACCTGTTTTAGGTAGCGAAATCCATACATAAGGAAGATATGAGGATCACAATTTATATAAATTATTAGGTTGAGAGGGGCTTCAACAAGTGAAAGTGGGAGGGATTTTAGTAGTTTAAAAATTATTAATTATTGAATTTTCAATGACCCATGCCACAACCCCATGGGGTTTTATCCCACTAACTAGGGTTACAAACTTCAAACATGAATATATCTCAAACCGCGAAGAATTACGTGGCGTGCCATATATCAACGGAAAAATCTCGACAAGTATAAACCATAAAAAGAATTCTTGACCTAGAATATAGTAATTTAGTAGGTCAAAATTCCCATGCAATATTGGGGTAGCCCCTAGTGCTACTTGGGTTGACATTGATGACAACCGTTGATCAACAATCCTCATAAGCCTTTTTATCAGTGAGGCCTCTATTTTCTTTATTTTCCATTATTTTCCTCCTCACATGAAACCTGTGACCTTTCACCTCCATTTTCTCCTATTTTCCTTTATTTTCATAAATAAAATGCAAATAATGTATTTTTTCCTTTCCAAAGCCTTTTCCATTACCTTTTCCAATTTCCTTTAGCCATAATAAACCAAAGTGATACCCACTAGGATGTTTTTCCCACCATTTAGCTTGGAATACGTGTCCCATGACCTTTGTCTTATATATTTTTACATGGATATTTGACCAAGGATGTTACAATACATCCTCAACATGTCCTCCAATATCCTGTTGACCCTCTCTGTTTGTCCATATGTTTACGGATGATAAGTTTTATTGAAGGCCAATCTATATCTAACACTATAAACAACTCCTTCCAAAACTTGGAAGTGAAATTTGTATCCCTATCTGACAAAATATTCTTTGGAACACCATGGAATCTGACCACATCTCTGATGAACACCTATGCCACATCACTAGCTGAATACATATTCTTCATTGGAATGAAGTGTGCTACCTTAGTCAACCTGTCCACCAAAACCATGATGGAATCATGTTGTCTATATGTCCTTTGAAAACCTATAATGAAATCCATGTAAATGACCTCCCATTTCCACTCTGGAATCACAATCATCTATAGTAGTCCACCTGGATGCCTACATTTTGCCTTTACCTGCTGACAATCCAAACATCTAGCCAAAAACTCTGCCACATCCTTCTTCAGATTCAACCAATAATAAAAATTCTTTACTGTCGTCAATGCCTTTTGGTAGCCTAGGTGACCTGAATAGGGTTTCGCATGAAAGTCCCTTAAGATAATATTCTTGAGCTCATTATTGTCTCACACATATATCTTGTCCCTACATCTAATCAAGCCATCTATTGAGATATGATAGTCCACATCCTGAGCACCTGTACCTATACCTATACCAATACCTGTACTCTACTGTAATCTATGCATGAGCCCTCTATACCTGTCATCTTGCTGACTTGCCTGTAAAATATGATCATGTAAGTATGGCCCATAGGAACTCATAAATTCAATGTGATTTTCTTGTATCTGCATGCTAAGAGCATCTGCAACCCTGCTCTATTTTCCTTTGATGTACCTAATCTCAAAATCAAACTCACTGATCATGGAAAACCATCTAGCTTGCTTGGAATTCATATTTGGTTGGTCAAACAAGTATCTCAACTCACTATGATCACTCATCGGTACAAACCGCCTGCCAAGATTATAATGCCTCCACATCTTCAATGCATGAATGGTCGCCGCTAACTCAAGATCACGTGTCAAATATTTTTGCTCATGCTCATTTAATTTTCATAACATACTACCTGTCCTTCCTTCATAAAGAGTCCACCAAGTCTTTTGGTGACTCTTCATGGTTCCTTTTTAGATTTAGAGGTAAGTTATCAACAATTATCGTCCGATGCAACTTCTCTCCATCATCAAATGCTTCCTTCTTAACAACCATATCTGCTTCATCATCGAAGGCATCAACAGCTTCTGGCGCTGTATCAGTGGCTTCAGATATGTTTGTCTCTTCACATTTTCTTTAAAATCTGGGAATAAAATATTTTGCTGTTTATAAGCATCTGTATTTTCATGGTTGATTTCAGAGTCTCTGCTTCTAGGTATTTCAATACTATAGCTTTCATGTGAGCTGGTTTCCAACTCAACCTCATTTAATTTCTCTTTTTCAACCATGTTATATTCATGATTATGATCTGAGTTTTCTGAATAAGCTAAGTTGTTCTGTTGACTATGTTCAATGTTAAAGACTATTTGTTTTTGCATCAGATTAAACTTGTCCAACATAGCGTTTATTTTCTGCATTGCTTTGTTCTGATTATATGTGGCCTCTCTATGGGTTAGCCAAATTTGTCTTTCTATCCGTTTTGTTGTGTCTTGATTTTTTTTAATGTTGTGAGAATTTCCTGTAACCTTATCCTCAAGATTGGTTAATCTTTTATTGACCTTGTCGGAATTGCTATTGATCTGTTTCTCAAGATCCACCAATTTCTTCTGGAATTCGGCTATCGACATTGAGGAAGACATTGAACGCGTATGCGGTGGTGAATATTTTTCTACCAGTTTTTTCCCTTTTTTTTTAATAATAATTATATATATATATATATATATATATATATATATATATATATATATATATATATATATATATATAATTATGGATTGTAATTATATAAAAAAAATTGTTCAATTGTAAATCGGTATACCCATGTACAAAAAGCCACACCATTCTAAAAAAACCTGTTACTGTTTAAGTCAACTTCCTGACTATTTATGCCTTCACAATCTGATCACATAAAACTTTAATGATGTCACCACAATCTTTCCAGAATCGTATCTTCACTGATTTATTATGCTGAACCTTCCAAAGAAACACTGGTATCCTATCGTATCAATGGTATAGATCCAAAACAATGTCTAAAGAGGATCCGAACTACCAAAAGCTTTCAAGTTTCCACAGACCAAAATTCCTTGGGCGCACTATTCTGAAGTCTATATGTGTTTCCTGTCACATTTCCAAGCTATCAGTCCTCCACAATTCTGGTCAAGGAAAAGAATCACATATCTGAAAGATTGAGTTCGTTGTCTGAGCCAATCACAATATGTTACATGAGTACGAGAGTTATGCTTCCACAAGTTAATGGAATGTCCTTTGTCACAGGTCTGTAAGGGTAGTGGGGAGTGTGTTGCGGAATGTGCAGGTGTAAGGAGAAGTGGCAGGGGGATGCGCAGAATGTGCAGGCATAAGGAGAAGTGGCAGGGGGACGTGTGGAATGTGTAGGCATAAAGAGAAGTGGCAGGGGGAAACGGTGAGGAAGGTGACGGCAGGAGGCGGAAGGTGGCGTCGAGGGAATTGGCTGTGGCCGCGGGGAGTGGTGGAAGTGGGAGGCGGGATTGAACGGTGCGGTAGAGTAGGGAGGGCTGGGTAGGGAGGGGAATGGGGGTTGGGAATTGTGAGTGCGGAGTGGTGGTGTGAGGGGTGAGCAGGGTAGGTGGGCGTTGTTGAGCGTTGGGTGGTGAGGGCGTTAGGAAAGGGGGAGTGGAGTGTTGGTTAGGGAGTGTACGTGAGGAATGGCGTGGAATGTAAAGCATAAGGGGGAGGAAAATGGGTAGGTGGAGGGTGAGTGCGTAAGGGCCTGGGGTTTGTGTAGGTTTGGGGGCTGAAAGGCTGAGAGTGGAGAGGGGGATGGGAAGGGATAGCGCGAGGGTGCTGGGTAACTAATTTTTATATAAAAATTAAAAAATTTTGGAAGGTAGGGCGAGGGTGCTGGGAAAGGTGAGGATGGGGGCGAGCGTGGGGGTAGCTTTAAAATCTATAAATTATTTTTCTTTTTAAACAAATTGCTGCCCACACTTGAATTAAAAAAGATTCTGTAATTTCTTCAGAATTTCTTTAATCTCTTGATGATCACACAGATCCAGAAGAACGATGGCTCTGATACCAATGGAGTGTAAAAACTCTGGTAAACTTGAATAAGTATATATTATTATTGATAAAATATGAGATGAATATAAGTGGGGATCACCAAGGCTTTAAATACAACCTTATGGTGTTTTTTGGAAAAGAGGCATGATCATTGATCATGCCCTTCCACATTAATAAATCTAAGATAACTATATCTAACTAATAATTAATAAAATATACATAACATCCTCTCTTGCAAGCATCTCTACACACTACAAACTCTTTGTCCAGGTCTGCAATCTTTAACACTGGAGCATTTGTCAACAACCGCTTCAACTATTCAAAACTTGTTGCACATTCCTCTGTCCATTCAAATTTCTTACCTTTCCTCTATAGTGATGTAAAAGGATATGCAATTTGGGAGAAATTTCTGATGAACCTCTTGTAGTATCATGCTAGCCCCATGAATGATCTTAACTCATCCACATTTCTAGGAGTTGCCCACTCCATGATAGCGCTTATCCTCTCTAGATCCACTATTATTCCTTCCTTGGTGACCACATGCCACAAGTAATGTACTTCTGTCTAAAATAAACTACACTTACTAAGCCTTAGAATACAACCGATGCTCTCTCAACAATCTCAATACTGCTGCTAAATGAACAACATGTTCTTCCTCATTCTTAGAATATATCAAGATGTCATCAATGAATACAATAAAAAACTTGTCTAGATACATGCACAACATAATATTCATCAAGTACATAAAAGTAGTTGGAGCATCAGTCAAACCAAATGGAACTACAACAAATTCATAATGCCCATACTTGGTCCAGAAATTTGTATTTTAAATGCCCTCTTCCTTGATGCGTACCTGATGATATCCGGATCTCAAATCAATATTTGAGAATAAATTTTCTCCCTTGGGTTGATCAAATAAGACATCAATCCTCAACAATAGATACTTGTTCTTGATGGTCACCTTATTAAACTACCTGTAATCAATGCATAACTTGAGAGTACCATCCTTCTTCTTCACAAACAATATTGGTGCAACCCACTGTGATACACTTGGCCTAATGTATCCCTTGTTAAGAATTTCCTTCAACTACAACTTTAGTGGAGTGCTCATCCTTGAAGGTGCCTTTGATGTTGGTGCTGCCCCTAGTACCAACTCAATGGAGAAGTTCACTTCTATGTGAGGCGACAAATCTGAGATATATTCTGGAAACACATGATGAAAATGTCGTAAGATTGGGTACCTGCTCAATATCTTCACATCCTCATCCTCCTTACCTTTATCACTAGAATTGTGCACTACAAATAACATATACCCTTTTCTGTGACTGTGCTTTTCTTGCATAGTTGTCACCATCCTAACTGATGTTTCTTTCTTCTTACTCTATAAGATTCTCTGCTCCCCATTTCCATCCAAGCACTCACTGGCTTTGTCGTAACAGTTCACTTTGGTCCTATGAAGATATAACCAATCCATAACCAAAAGCATACTATAGGATCCCAATGGAAATACATTCAAATGTGTTTATGTAGGCATACCATTCAGTTCAAATGCACAAGCTTTTAATGAATTATGAACTCTCGTATTTATACCTGCAACTAGTTGTACTAACCAAGATTCTGCATGTACTTATCTATTTGAACCACACTTATCCACTAATCTAGGGCTAACATAACTATAATTAGATCCACGGTCAATCAAAATAGAAGCAAACTGATCACAAAGCTTACCATCCATCTCAATGATAAATTCCTGATGATCTTCCTGCCTATTATCCAATGCTACATAAATACGAGGAATGATATTCCTAACATCCCCAACAGTCTACGCCTCTTGTACACTATAGATATGAGGCCTACCACCCTGATTTTGTGGAAAATATATCTTGAGATGCTCCTTACCACATATCCAACATTCCAACCTTTCGGTAACGTCACCTCTATTTTTCTGCCCTCCAAGTTGTGACCCATGTCCGTGTTTAGCTATGTTGAAATTCTTGTAAGGTGTATAATTTTCTTTCTCTTCTACATTTTGAGGCCTTTTTCATTTTGGATTCCATTTAACTTTACCTTTATCCTTCCCTTTCCATCCTTGTTGAGATTATGTCTTACGCTCTGATTGTTCATACCAATGCTTTAATTTCCCAATAACTTCCTAAAGTGACCAAGGCTCATCATACTCAATCCGATCTCTAAATTCTAATGGAAATCCACTGAAAAAGCTCTAAAATTTAGTCTTTTCATCCTTAAGATATTGTACATACCTCAATATCTCTAGGAACTTAGTCATATACTACTCATTTTTCATTGATCCCATTTTAAGCTCATAGAATTCCTTGGCTTTGCTGTCATAGTACCTTTATGACAAGTACTTCTTTTTGAAAAGTCCCTTGAATTCATGCCAACTCAAATATTCTGTCCCGATGTCTCTAACCTGCTTCACATCTTCCCACCATATATCTTCTTTACCTTTCAGGCTGAAGATAGCTACCCTAGCCTTCATATTATATGTGTAATTATGAAACTCGAAGAATTTCTTCATTCCAAGTAACCAAGTCTGTGCATATTTCGGCTTCTTCAAATTTCCATCCAAGGTAGGTGACTTATTTTATTAAACTCATATGGAAAGTATCCCTTGTCGCTCCTCCTATAAGCATGATAACAATGACGATCATAGTGCCTGTCACAACCAGAACTAGAATAGTACTTATGTCCATCACCTCTCCTATATGGAGTATCCGAGAATCTACCACATATAATCGTATCATATCTATTTGACCTGTGCCCACCATAAGACCTACTACCATATTACCCATTAGTCCCATCCTCTTTCCATAGTTGATCTAGAGTGGTCATGTCTCTGCAATTCTGACAGCTTTGAAGAATCACTGTATTGACTTCTGCTTGTTTCACCTGTGCCTGCACGAATTTTTCATTATCTTCTTTAAAACTACTTATTTCTTCCTTCAAACTCCTCGATGTGTTTGCTAAGTCAAAGTATTTCCCAACACCATGATGCTCATCTAATTAATAAGGATAATATCTGTATTCTACCATATTTCTAGTCATCTTGATCTCTTCCTGCGAGGCATACTATGTCAACTAAACCACATCATAAACAAACCAACATACCTCAGTATAATTTGGGGAGGATATCTCATCTGCAAGCCCAACCAGATTAGCACAATACACACACACACACACACACACACACACACACACACACACATATATAAATTATCATAACAACCTATAGATATCATCCTAACCATAATCTAGTCATCAATGCATGACCACACCAACCACACATCATGACCTCAAGCATGAAAACTATAACCATATAAATGTATGCACGAAACATATAAACACCGACATTCATAATCAATCATATATTCATTGTTCATTCATTTACAAATCAAAACATGATGAGAACCATACATCATCATTTCCATAAAACATGCTCATAACCAGCATATAACCAAAAAATAATAATAAGGATACAACAACCATAGAATCCACATATAAACCAATACATTTGCACATAAAAAACCAAGGAGAAGAAAATCTTATTAATGAATGAAAAATCCAACCCAGTATGGGACTACAACGTTCCACCCAACCATAGATTAGCTCAGCCACATCTCTCTTCATCCAATCACCCTCGTGCCATTTTCCAAGCATGAACGTGGGACTTAAAAACCAAATAACCAACCAAGGCTTCTTGAGGCTAAAACACCTCACCCTCATCAATAGAACCATTATTTACCGCAATCCTCACCAGATCACTATGCCATAAACAAGCATGGATGCCACTATATCTCTCCACCTAAGCTGTGAGGAATTTTTCCGTCTCAATCTCTTGGCTTTACCATGTATCTCACCATTACCAGTCAAGGGATTACTATGCCTACAAGGTATCCAATCTATGGGATTTATTGTGTATCCCAACTCGGGATTCCTAAGCCCAATCGAGGGTACCACCACCACTGAGCTTTACCATGTATCCTGCCATTCACTAATCAAGGGATTCTTAGGCTTAATTGAGGTGTTCATATCTAGGATCTATGTATCCCATCCCGAGATTCCTAGGCCATGTGAATAATATTGAGAGCACCCCATTGAGCTTTGAGTCCATCTGGCAATCCAACTCAACCAAAACATGAAAATCACATCACACCATGGCTATATGGAAATGACAAGGAAAAGATGAAGAACATTGTCACACTTGGAAAAACCCATGCCAATGACAACAAGAGAACCAAGAAAACACATGCATAACCATGCATGCCAAATCTAGCAAGGAAATTATACATGCAAATAAATACCTACAAGTAAAACCCATTGTAGCTGCTTGGTCCTGCTCTTCCTTGCTTGATATTTGCTTCCTCTTTGCCTTATTTTCCTTTCTTGATCCAAAGCTGAAATGCTCCAAGAAAAATCTAAGTTTCCAAGAGTGAGAGAGAGATAATAGAGTGAGAGCTCCAAAACTGAGCTGACCAAAAGTCATGAACTCATCCTCATAAGCCTTTTTATCAATGTGGCCTCTATTTTATTAGTTTTCCATTATTTTTCCTTCATTTTCCTCTGCACATGAAACATGTGACCTTTCACCTTCCTTTTCTCCTAATTTCCATTATTTTCATAAATAAAATGCCAATTAATGCCACTTTTCCTTTCCAAATCACTTTCCATTGCCTTTGAACATTTTCTTAGCCATAATAAACCAAATGAACACCCACATTAGGAAGTTTTTTCCCAACATTCAGCTTGGAATAAATGTCCCATAACCATGGTTAGTATTTTTCCTTTATTGAATTTTATTACAAGGAATTTTCACCAGGGATGTTACAACATGTTTGGTTGTTTACAAGTTAGTGTAGTTGGCTATAATTACTAAGAAAAGAGTTCATCATTGGGTAAGACAATGTGAATTTGATTTAAAATACATGATTACACCAACACATTTGAATGTACTTTCATTGAGATCATACAATATACTATTGTGTATGGATTGGTTGTATATTCACATGACTAAGGTGGATTGTTATGAAAAGGCTATTGAGTGTTTATATGAAAATGGAGAACAAATAATCTCATAGGGTAGGAAGAAGGCAAAAACAATTAGAATGATTATAACTATACAAGAAAAGAATAGTTGCACGAAATGGTGTGTGTTATTTGCAGTGCATATCTCTAGTGATAAAGGTAAGGATGTTTAGGATGTAGAGGTCTTGAACAGGTACCCAACTTTAAAACAGTTTCAGGATGTGTTTCTTGCTGAGATTCCAGAGTTGTCACCTCACAAAGAAGTGGAATTTTTTATTGAGTTGGTAGTAGGGTCAACACCAACATTGAAGGCACCTTATAGGATGAGCACTCCAAAGTTAGCGGAATTAAAGTCGTAGTTGAACGAAATGATTGACAAGGGATACATTAGGTCAAGTGTATCACCTTGGGGTGCACCAATGTTGTTCATAAAGCATATGGATGGTACTTTCAGGTTGTGTATTGGTTACAAGTAGTTTAACAAGGTGACGATTAATAACAGGTATCTATTGCCTAGGATCAATGATTTGTTTTATCAGTTGAAGGGAGAAACAATGTTTTCAAAGATTTATCTGAGATCAAGATACCATCAGGTATGCATCAAAGAAGAGGACATCTACAAGAATTCGTTTTGGAGTAGCTATGGGAATTATGAATTTGTTGTGTTCCTTTTGGTTTAACTAATGCTTCAGCTACTTTCAAGTGTTTGATGAATAATGTGTTGTCTCCTTATCTTGACAAGTTTGTGACTGTATTCATAGATGATATATTGATATATTCTAATAATGAGGAAGAGCATGCCGAAAATTTAGCAATATTATTGATATTACTAAGATAGCATCAATTGTATGCCAAGATTAGAAAATGTAGTTTCTTTTAGACAAAGCTACATTATTTGAGACATGCTATTTCCAAGGAAGGAATAATAGTAGATTCAAAAAATATAAGAGCTACCATGGAATGGGAATATCCTAGGAATGTGGATGAGGTCATATCATTCATGGGGCTAGCAGGTTATTACAAGAGGTTCATTAGGAACTTCTTACGGATTTCCTATCCTTTCACGTATTTTTAGAGAAAGGGAAATAAATTTGAATGGGCAGAAGAATGTGCAACAAGTTTCAAGCAGTTGAAGAAGTTACTTACAAATGATCAAGTTCTAAATATTGCAGATGTAGATAAAGAGTTTTTGGTGTGTACATATTCTTGCAAAAGAGGACTTGGCGGAATCTTGATGCAGGAGGGACATGTAGTATGATATGAGTCAAGAAAACTGAATGAGAATGAGAAGAACTATGCGACACATGATCTTGAGTTGGCAACGATCATCCATGCTTTGAAAATGTGGAGGCATTATCTTCTTGGAAGGAAATTCATCCTGATGAGCAATAAAAATGAATTGAGATACTCGTTTTACCAACCAAATTTGAATGCCAGACAAGCTACATGGTTGGCTACAATCAGTGAGTTTGACTTCGAGGTCAAGTACATTAAGGGTAAAGAGAACAAGGTTGTAGATGCTCATAGTAGATGGATACAGGTAAATCACATTGCATTTATGAGTTCATATGGGACATATTTACAGGATCAAATATTACAGGTATGACAATAGGATGACATGTACATTGAGCTTAGACACAGGTTACAACAACAAGTTACATGTGAACAAGATGTGGATTATCATCTTAGAACAGATGGTTTGATTAGGTTTAGGGACAAGATCTATGTGCCAAAAAAAAATGAACTCAAGAAGCTTATCTTGAGGGAATTCCATGTTAAGTCGTATTCAGGTCATTCAAGATATCAAAAGACATTGAAAACTGTGAAGAAATTTTACTATTGGCTGAATCTGAATAAGGAAGTGGCATAGTTGTGGCTAGAAGCTTGAAATATCAATAGGTAAAAGAAGAATGTAAGCATCCAGGTGGGTTACTACAACCAATTCCAATTCTGGAATGGAAATGGGAGGTCATTTCCATGGATTTCATTATACGTAAGCCGAGGACAACTAGACAACATGATTCCATTATGGTTGTGGTGGACAGGTTGAAAAATGTAGCTCACTTTATTCCAATGATGTCAATTAATTTAGCTAGTGAGGTAGCACAATTATTAATCAGGGATATGGTGATGTTGCATGGTGTCCCGAAGAATATTGTGTCAGATAGATATGCCAAGTCCACTTCCAAGTTCTAGAAATAATTATTTATAGGTTTGGGTACAAAGTTGGCCTTTAGTACATATTATCATTCACAGACAGATGGAAAGACAAAGAGGGTCAATAGGATTCTGAATGTGAGTCATAGAGTTCTTTTAGCTTGCTCAAGGCATCATAGGCATTTGAGAATGATGAAATGTGGCGACTCACCTCTTCATTTACGGAAGCTGCAATCAAGGCATAGGCCTTGTAGTTCTTGTTTTCCCAAATAGCGAGCTCTTTGTCTGAAGTGGGCTTTTCTGGTGGATTTCCTTCTTTTCCTTCACAGATTCCTCTCCACAACTCATTAAAAATGAGTGTGTGTTTAATCTTCCGAGACCATTCAAGATAGTTCTGTTTGTCGGAGAGAACCACCCCAACAATAGAGATGAGAGAATGCATTAGACTGCTGGAAAAAAAATCTTCTGAAGAGGAAAAATTTCTGCTAGAAAAACTTTCAACTCTTGAAATTTGCTCAATTAAAGGGGACAAAAACTCTTGCTGGAAAAATACTCTGAATTTAAAAAACTCTTTGCTAAAAGACTAAATTTAAAAGGACACAAACTCTTTGCTAAAAAACTGAATTCTGCACCAAAAAAAATATATGTATATATTTTTTTTGTTTGGAAATTTTTTTTGTATGGGAGGTCGATATGGAATGTTATGGGAGGGCGGTATTGTGAAGTGGAAGGGCGGTATTATGAATGTGAAGTGATATTAAATATGACAGTGGGAGGGCGGTATAATATATGACTGTAATGGTATTGTACAAGTGGAGGTGGTGGTTTTAAAAGTTGGGAGGGGCGTTGTATTAACGTATGGAAGGGCGTAATATCATAACGCAGATAGCGTGAGGGAGGGTGGTAATATATATAAAAGAGACCACAGAGGGGTAGAAATATAAAATATGGGAAGGCGTACAACGTATTATATATGCAAAAGGGGCGGAAATGTAAAATATGGGAAGGCGTAAAACAACGTATGGTGTGACAACATATTATATATGAAAAAGGGGCGTATTATTAAATAGGAGAGGGTGGTATTGAATGTAATGAGGGCGATAATATATGAACAGTGTATTGAATAAATGGTATGACATCATATTGCATATTAGAGAGGCATCATTATAAAAGAATATGCAGGAGGGGCGTTGTAGTGACAGTGCATGGTAATGAGGCGGTATTGAAAAGCATATGTAGGAGGGACGTTGTGTAGTGACAGCGCTGGAAGGGAAGGTATGCAGGAGGGTGTAAGATATTGAGGATTCGATTAGCGTTTGTAGGTGAAGAATGGTGAGAGTGGAGAGGTAGGATGCGAGCGTGAGGGTGTAGGGACAGTTTAATGCATAGGGATTTTGAAATGTAAGGAGTGGGCCGAGCGTGTAGTGTTGGTGCGTAGGGGAATGGGGAAAGGGAAGGGAGGGCGCAGTTGAATGGGGAGGAGTTGAGTTTAATGCGTAGGTATGGAGAATGGAGGAGGCCAAAAGGCCGTTACAAAAAAAAATTGAAATGGCAGTTGCAGGAACTACAGAAATTGCAGGAGCTGCAAAATACTCAGATATTGTAGGAGCTGAACCTGCAGAATTCAGAGACTGTAGAATTTGCAGAAATAGAAAAAAAAATGTAGAATTTTAGTTTAGCAATAAGTAGGAGCAGCAAAACTATTTTTAAAAACTGACTGAGCAAAGGAGAGGGAGTTACACCACAGGCAGAAATGCCAATAGTGGGACTGGCTCTGATACCATGTCAAACCAGGAGGTAACTCCTCAAATCAGAATGTGTTATTGAATGAAGAATGAACATGCATTTATACATGGAGGTGAGGCTATTGGGATTCATCTCCCAATGACTCTTGGCCTTCCTTATTTCCCAATATTATTTATTATACAAAATTAAATATCCACACCCATCCCATAGGATTAGGTGTCAACATGAGGATGTATGTTATGCATCAACAATGGAAGTGGGAAGGGTATCTTCCACTGGTTGAGTTTGCTTACAACAATGGGTATCAGGAGTCACTAAGGATGAGCCTATTTGAGGCACTTTATGGGAAAAGTTTTAATACTCCCATCAACTAGGTTGATCCAGTGAATAAGGTGTTGATTGGACCATACATGTGTCATAGAAACGGAACACCAAATGCAAGTTATCAAGAAGAATTCAATGGAAACATAGGATATGCATCAAATTTATGCATATCAACACAAGGAATTCAAGGAGTTTCAGGTTTAGGATCATGTGTACTTGCGCATCAAACCCAAGAAGAGCTCCTTGAAGATTGGGTCTTGTGCAAAGTTGGAACCTCGATATTGTGGGCCTTTTGAGATCCTTGAGAGGATTGGACTAGTGGCCTACGAACTTGCACTACCTATGAAAATTAAAGTCCATGATGTTTTCCATGTTTCATTGCTTAAAAGAGATGTGAAAGATTTTGATCATGTGATTGATTGGTATGTATTATAGGTGGAACTAGAAGGATAATTCCAGTTGAAGCCTCAGTGCCTTTTGCAGAGAAATATTCTCATCTATGAAATCGAGCAATCGAGTATGTTAAAGTTCAATGGAAGCACTTTGGTCCCGATGAAGCTACATAGAAGACGGTTGATCAACTGCAGGCAATGTATCCTTCATTGTTTTCTAGTTGAGGCAAATCAATTTTGGTATATGTATATCTGTGTATGGATGTAAATACCACAATGAGCTGTGTTATAAATCTCTAATAGGTGGTATGGTTGTCATGTTGGTTATGTTTTTTAGTAGGTGTTTTATTGTAAATACTACATCGAGCTAAGTTATAAAGCTCCATGGGAAGTATGTTTTGGTTTCAGCAATTTTGTTGGTTGTAGGTGTCATTGAACACTGAGGATGGTATTCCCTTAAGGGAGAGGGGTTTGTAACAACCCATGGTCAAAAATCCAAGTGATCAAGTTAATAAAGTAAAAATAATACCAAGGTTATGGGACACGTATTCCAAGATAAATGTTTGGAAAAACATCCTAATAGGTGTTCATTTGGTTTATTATGGCTAAGGGTAAATTGAAAAAGGCATTGGAAAAGGCTTGCAAAAAAAAAAAAAGACATTTATTGACATTTATTTACGAAAATAATGAAAATTAGGAGAAAAGGAAGGTGAAAGCTCACATATTTTCATGAGAAGGAAATTGAAAGGATAATAGAGGAAAATGAAGAAATAAAGGCCTCATTGATCAAAAGGATTCTGAGGATTAGTTCATGGCCTTTTGACTACTTTGGGTTGGAGCTCTCTCTATTCTCTCTCTCTCATACTCTTGTACACTTAGAGCATCCTTGGAGCACTCTAGCATTGGAGGAAGAAAATAAAAGAAAGTGAAAGAAAGAAAAGGAAATCAAGGATAAAGCAAGGAAAATGTTGGATCAAGCAGCTACAACAAGAATACTTGCAGGTAACAGGTTGCATGTGTGATTTCCTAGTTGGTTTAGGATGCATGGTACATGCATGCATGTATTTGTTTCTCTTGATGTTATTAGCATGGGATTTTCCAGGTACGACAATGGTTTCATCGTTGCCTTGTCGTTTTTGGATAGAAATGGTGTGATGGGGTTATTTTACTTTATTGAGTTGAATTTCTAGATGGAGGTGGCCTCAAGAAAATTCCCAAAGACCTAGAAATTTGTAGACCGATAAAGGTGGTATATGTGGTAAAGAGATGGGAAAATTCCTCATAGTTTAGGTGGAGAGATCCAGAGGCATATATGCTTGTTTAGGGCCTAGTGATCCTTGGATTGGTAATGGAGGGATTGCAGTAAACCCTGGTAGTGTATGTTTCTTGTTTGGGCCTAGGAATCCTTGACTGGTATATGGTGGGATATATGGTAAGCTTGGTTGTATAGGTGCTTGATTCGGGCCTAGAAATCCTTGACCAATTTTGGTGGGATATGTAGTAAAGCCTGAGAAGCACGGTCATTTTTTTTGTGAGTCCCATATTCATGCTTGGAATATGGCACGAGGGTGCTTCACTAAAATAAATATTTCGTTCATCCTAATCTATGGTTGGGTGGTATTGGCTTCAGGGGGTATAGACCAAGGTTCGGAGTAGCTGTGCTACCAAAACAACCCTCTATTACCAGCCCTTTCGGTAACTATCTGTTGTGCAGACCTAAGTCTCACCCAAGGCAATATTTGGGGATGATAGAATTAGGTTTTTGCATCCATAGGGACTATGGAGTGTGGATTTAAGGTTTATCTCTACTTAGGGCTCAATACGAGCTTTGTTGAACCATCAACTTGCTATGAAAACTATTATTAAATTACTCACTTATTCACCCTATGCACTGCACCTTTATACTCTAACATGTAGTATTCACCATATAAAACAACATTTAAGCCTTCACGATTCATTCACAGAGTAAATATACATAAAACCTTAATCTAGCGTAGATACTTCACATAAAAAGATAACTTAAAGATACATAAGAAATACACATAACTTCCTTCAAATCCTTCTTTTATCAATTAAGGTCCTTCAGTTACAACCCTTCTCACCCTGCACACTCAGCTGCAGGGGTTTGCGCACACAGCTACAAACTTTCTAAGGCCTCCATGCACACAACTGCAAACTTTGTAAGGCCTCCTTGCACACAGCTTTGGAGCCTTCCTTCTACCCAAAACACAAGAATATAGAAATAATTACAGACTTAGATCATTCTCATCACATCATACCTTTCAACCTATCATATCTTGACTCCCTAATACATCTTCTTATATAACATTCTTTCTTACAATACCATGGTCCAAAAACCATGGGTGGAGCTCAAAATATCAAAAGAAAATCCAATCCATTTACAAAAAGAGGGGCTTTGACCCACCCCAAAGCCCCTAAGAATCCTACAACTCCATGCGAAGCTCTTAAAATTTTCATGATTGTCTTCTTTCTGCTAGATCAGACACTCCATTTCCTCAAAATATGGAGTCTTTTACTCAAAATTGAACAAAGTTGGGCCTTGCCCAATAGGCCCCCAATGCTCACATGTGACTCGTCTCGAGTGACTCAGTTGGTGCACCTTGTGTCTTTACTTTGATGATAGTGTATGCATCCTGCAACAACTAAATCATTGCTACAAACTGTGTCTGCATTTGGCGCATCTCTTCCAACAACTTCTCTGTATTCGACCCTGCGGTCCGTTGAAGCACATCTTTATGATTCTTCATTTTCTCCTTAATCTCGATATATACAACCTGCTATAACTGCATGGCCTCATCCTGTCATGACTTAGTTCGCACTGTGATGATACGTTCCTTTCTTCGCAACTCGTTGATATGATTTTGCAGAAATTTCCCTTCTTGGAGGTGGGAAAATCACTGTGTAGGTGCTAAGGTATGCACTATGACATTTATTTCATAAAATTTTTTCTTCTTTGCAGAATTTCATATTCTATCTATTGTACATTGGGATCCTCCTACAATGAGGTCCAAACATCCATAGTGTCATCAAAGATCTGGCCACAAACTTTGACTATGGTTGTGATGCCTTCTAATGCAAACTTCATATATTCTTCGTGTTGTTCCCACACCTCTGATGGTGTAGGTGGATGCAGCTTCATCCGTAACTCATGAATATTCATCTCCATTTCAAACTTAACCTTTTCCATCTCATTCTTGGACTCTTTAACTATAGTAGCGTGCTTATCAATATTTTCCTCTGGTGCTGCCATGGCTTGGATATGGAGGTCGGAAAACTCGCTGCAAGATTTAGTAATGCTCTCCTCTAGCTTATGTCTATGTGTCATTACCTCATCGTGGTCCTGAATTTCCTTCTGCATGTCATCAAACATGCACTTGTTGTCATGTTTTACTTCCTTTATGACTAGTAAGGCCCGCTGCTCACGCACCTGCAATTCCTTCGTAACTCCCTTATGGAAATCATGCAGCGCCTAGATGGGAAAAAAAACGACATTTAAACTAATGTTTCACCAGTGCTACGCACACTTGTGATATTCGACATCCTAAAAATGTAATTCCCCTCTAGGTACCTGTAGAGCACAAAATTCTATTTGTTAGCGCCATCTATTGTACTGGCTGCATTGTTTGCTTCGTTGGGGACGCACTCGCTTGAGTCACGCTCACTTATGCCTTTAAATCATTGAGGCCCTACTGGACATCCGTGAAAATGACCCTGTACTAATATTCTATGTGACCCCAGATCTACTCAGTTACATGTCGTACTTTGTCACCAATATCATCGAGGTCCCCTTAGTAAGGAAAATCAACTCTGCTCTCGCAGAGTGATCAAAATTGTTCTTCTTGCGCACACCACATGCAATAGGTATTTGTCACTTCTTGACAATAAAATGTAGGTCTATTTTCATTGTTGTATTATTTAAGGGATCCTCACTGTACTGATCGTCCCTCATATTTTCTTCTCCATCCTGCTTGGTCTCTGGTTCTGCTTCGTCCTCAGTTTTTTTTTTGTGTCCTTTCCTTTCCCTATGAATTTCTTCGTAGTGGTATTTGGCCCACTGGTTCTTACCTGTTTTGTGTCTGGGGGAGTCAACCAATGACTCGACCATCTGTGTAGAATTTGTGCAAGATCGTCCTCCGTGACCAAATATGGCAGCAGGTGCCATTCCTCTTCATCATCCTTGTGCGCGTGGATGTACACATGATGAAAATCTACTTTAAACTCTACAATCACTCGATATTATTCAAACAAAATAGGTGGTAACCTCAGTTTATGGCTCACCATCGTGCGCAATTACATCTCCAAGAAGACCCAAAATTACTTGTTTTCTGTTGCTTGGGTTGGCTCCTTAAAAAACCATAGTGAGGCATACCTCACAGCTTCATAGAAATTCAGATCTGCATTCGTGAATTGCGACTCCTTGAGCTCTCTCCATGCCATCAAAGATATCAAGAGCAATAACCACGCATAGTGGAATCACTTTCCATCCTCCTGGGCCTCTCAAAAATCATTTAAAAATTCCTTACACAAATAACCTGCCCAGTTATATTGGAATCCTTTGCTTTACTGCGCAGCCAAAGACACAATTGGTGTCGACACCTCTTCTGCTCAACACTTCCACATAATATTTCCAGCAAAAATGTGTGCAATGAAGTGCACATACTGATCAATGATCGAGCTAATGCGTATCCCCGAGATTTATTTATTAAGCTGTATTTCTCCTTCATCTTATCTGCAAGCTCTTATCCTAATTTTTTCTGAAAAATTCATCAGTTGGGTTCAATCCCCAACATGGAAGTGTGATTATCTGTCAGATCAACATATCATCAATGGGGATTTTATCACCCAACTAAAGACACCCGTCATGTACTAAATCCAACAACTGGTGCACACACATGGTGTTGATGTTGTTGTGCCCAAAATGAGAAACATAAAGCATATTCAATAGCCCTGCTCGTTGAATTCCTATTACCCACATAAGTGGCTGAAACCTTGTCACTTTGGTTTCTTTATAATAGACTGTGCGCAAATATTTTATAGGTTTGAATGGGGATACTTGATCCGGTCATTAAAATCCTAGTCCTCCATGAGAAATTATGGCACCTTTGCCAAAAATTATCCCTCAAAGGGCATGACCTGTGGTAGCAATGGTGTAAATATTTTGAGCTTGGCGGTGCCTGGGTCCTTTGTCACTTTTGCAGTCGATTTCCTTAGAGGCATATATGGTGGGAACTTGGAAATGGGTTCCACATCTTCTGCGTCAATATCTTCTATCCCACTAGCCATAACTTCTTCTTCTGAGTCTTGAATTTCAAATGGCTGATTTTTCTTATCCAACCTCTCCTTAGTTAGTTTTTCCTTACCGATCTTCTTCCTTGGTGATTGTCTTACAACAACCTTCTTCGACTTCTTCGTCTGCACTTCTCTTGCAGTAGACTGCTTCCTGGGTGATCCCAACCCTATCAAAAGTGACAATTGCGTGGTAATCATGATATATCCTATCCCTCTTTTGAGAAATTTTCATTCCATCTTCTCAAAACTCTTTCCAGACATGCAACGAATCACTCGGTTCTCTCTTAGGCGAAAAATCACAAATTTACTTCTCAGTGAGAAAAGTGCTTGAATGCAGAGTGGGATGCAATATTTATAGCCAATTTGAATTTCAAACTCCATGATTCTCTTTAGATTCACTTCATTAATGCATATTTGACAACATGTTTTCCTAGCTATGCTCATTAAATGCATTTTCCCAGCTCCTTTTAGCGAAAAATTTCCTATCAAATCAGTTTTTACACCTCTAGTGGTCATATTTCAAGTGGATTTCGACAGAAATTAGTGCATGTCGCAATCATTTCTCTCTCGCTACAGTTTCTTCAAAATCTGACATATTCCTGAAAACCATACAGTACTTCCGCTTCATCGAATTCCTTTTGTTGCAGAGTAGTTTATCGTCCCTGTATAGCTTCAATCTACTTCCATTTACTCATACTGGAATCATCTGAACATCCAAATTCACAAGATTAACTGCGCCTCCCTCTGAGATGTGTCTGATAATATATGGTCCCAACCAATGCATTCAGATTTTTCCCCAGAACTTCGCCAACTAGCTATCGTACATCAGCACTAAGTCTCCTTCCTTGAATATTTTCTACTTTATATTCCTATCATGCCAGGATTTTTCCCTTGCTTTTTGTACGTGCTGATAATATCCTGCAATGAATCTGTCTTCCTCGAGAGAAAGAAAATATTCTAGCTTTTCTTCCATGATATCACTATCTGCCATATTTGTTATTGCTGCAATTCTTAGACTAGGCACAATATATTCCATAGGCATAACTGCTTCCTTTCCATAAACCAACCTAAAAGGTGTCTGTCCTGTCAAATTCTTGCAGGTCGTTCTATATGCCCATAATACTATTAGAATTATCAAATCCCAATCATTTATGTTGACATTACATATTGTGGTGAGAGCGTTCTACAAAATCTTGTTAAAAGGTTCAATTGTGCCATTTTCCTAAGGGTGATAAGGTGTGATCTTTTGATGGTACACTAGGAATTTTTCAGTTAATGCCTCAATGGTGCTATTAAAAAAATGTGACCCTCTGTCACTCATCAAAACCTTTGGGCACCCAAATTTGGAAAAAAATGTGCTCAAATACGACCTTCGCAACAGTATCTGTGCTGAAATCCTTCACTAGCTTAGCTTAGGCCCATCTGGTCAAATAATCTATGGAAGTGGTGATATACCTCACGCAATTATTCTTCCCTGGTGGATTAATCGGTCCAACAAATTCTATTGCCCACTTAATAAATGCTCGCAAGGTCACTTGTGGGTTCAAGGGCATTTCATATTTCCTATATGGTATTTCTATTATTTGAAAATCATCACAAGATCTACAATATTCTTTTGCATCCTTGTGCAACACATGCCACCACAATCCAATTCTCAAAATATTCTACGCAGTGGATTTTCATGCATAATTTACTCTCGTGACTCCACCATGCGCTTCTTCCAAAATTCTCTATATTTCATGCTCGAAGACATATTTCGTAGTATTTCATCTAGTCCCATTTTATACAGATGTCCTGCAATTAAAGAAAAATTAGGTCTCTTGACTACCAACTCCTTTTTTTTTTGTGCGGTATACTCCGTAGGTGCCATCCCTGTACTAAAAAACTAAATAATGTCTGTGAAGTGATCATCTGCAGCCATTATTGCAAATAATTGTGCATTTGGCAGGTTCTCTTCAATACTCATGGGTTATTTTCCATTCTCTATACTAGACAGATGATTAGGTCCTGCATTCAATATTCCTTGTTTAACTATAACTTCAAAATCATACTCGTGGAACAACAACCAAAATCTACAAATATTCCCTCCCAGAAGAATATTGTTCACCAAATACTTCAGTGTGGAGTGATTTGTAAACAACTTGAAGTGCACTCCTAATAAATAGTGCCTGAATTTCTGCTGTGCAGATACCATAGCCAATCCTTCATGTTCTATTGTATAATAATTATTTTTTGCCTCGGACCATTTCCTGCTTGAAAAATATATGGGGTGATAATGTCTCCCTCTCCTAGCTGCGCCAGTACTGAGCCCAATGCTATGAAATATGCATCGAAATGAACGTGAAACTCCTTATTCTAGTCCAGAAAAACTAGAATCAGGGAAATTACCATCTTATATTTTAGTATTTTTATCACAAAACTGAGACTAATTGGGCTGTTCAATAGTCAATTCAGTGCAACTATTTCAAATCACTTAGGGTTGGAAGTTAGCCCTTCCAACCAGAGAGGGCTCTCTCAAGAAAATATATGATATTCAACAAGTAAGCTTAACAAAGAAGATGGCTAACTCTCATATGTCTTTTGGATGGTTTTTTGCAAGTGAAAGATTTGTGATGGTTACCATTGGGCATGGAGTCAGTATGAAACTCAATTACATAAAATCATCATGCATGGAAGCTGAGGCATATGAGCTCTTACAAAAATAACTTTGACAACAAACAAGATACATAAAGGAAGTTTTGTAGAAAGTATAGAAAAAATATGTATACCAATGGATTCAAACTGATCATGCGATATTCTAAAGCAAGATATTGAATCCTTATACAAATTAAATGCGGAAAATAAACACGATCACACAATCACACCAAGTAAAAGAAAGAAGCAAATAAATCCACAACACAGATATTTTTCCTAGGGAAAGCTTGCTGCTCAAAACCCCTCTATCTCTATTGTATAATGAACCAAGGAATCATGAAACAATACAATGCATTTGTGCTCACAAGAATCTGTTGCACTCTCTTGATCGTCTCACACTAATCCAGACAAAATTGGTCCAACACTTAGCCAATTCTCAGCTTGTCTTCAGCCTGCCTTTCTCATGCAATCCCTGTGGAATGCAATCCATATTCTTTAGGAATTTCAGCCTTCCTTGACTACGCAAGTATCATGGGAAATCCTGTGGTGTTTTAACTGCATCTGGGCAGTTTGCTAAAAATACAACTGATAGTTAACATCCCTTTAACCTATGTCTCAACTGGTTCTTCATCATAATAGACATGCATGTAGCTATTAATAGTAAATCATCAGTCACTTGACAGATCATTGCGTGTGAATTAAATCTGATTTAATTCAGTTGACCTCTCACTAGTGCAACAATCAGTTACAACTAGTTAGACTGACTTTAACTCACTTAATTGAGTTAACTGATTTCTCATGCATTAAAATAATGCACTAACTGCAACTTGGACTCAAAAACTAATAGAATCACTCTGCATGCCTCACCAACCACCCTCAACTTGAAATTCATGAGCTAACTGAGTCTATCACACTCAATTAACTATTACAAGTGTTTATGAGATAAGATTACAATTTATTGCCCAATTTAATTAAGGGAAAATTAAATTAGGCACATTTCCAATTTATTAAATAAATTGGCTTGCACACTAATGTATCGCTAGGACCCATCACTGTGTGACCTGTGATCCCACACTAGTGTGTGTGTTGTCATGTTGTTTGTAGATGCCAATTTCACTGTTTCTGGTTGCAAATTTCAACAAGTTCGAGCATAATAATTTATGAATTCCAAGTAATTATGTATGAAGTAAGATGAATTTACATTGAATAGATAAAGGAGACAAACACATAAGAGCCCAGAAAGAATCTCAGGTTTGAACACAAGTTTTCTGCAACTATATATTAATTGAGTAGAAAAAGATTACAATAACAGCATTGGTCATAACATCCATCAACCCTCTCTAACTTTGAAACCCCTCTATTTATAGAGTGAAATTCCTTTTACATAGGTCTGCCACCTGGGCTAGACTCTCGAAACTCTTGTAGATATCTAATCCAAAAAGGAATTCATTACATGGAGAGAAAATAGAGATAATTATGTTGGAAAGAGTATGTAACCTAAAAGGACTCTATCACTATTAACTTCATTAACAAACTTTAAATAACCCATACATAATTATTTTTATCGAAAATAAATTTTTTTCCTGAGGTGGCAATGACCATGATCAAGTGATAAATTGTCATGCTAGAATATAGGCTCTGATGCTCGGAATTTTGGGATGAGCTGTGTGTTGGTGAGGTGGCAAAAAATGGTGAGCTAGAAACCATGTCATATTCTTGCCGAGTGACCTTAATCAACAAGTGTATTACTGATACTCTTAAACCTATTATGATGAATCATATGCTCCCCTAAAAACATGAAGTGCTAAAAAAATATCAAAATTCCACCTCAGTGTAAAAAAGAGAGCATTTTAAGGCAAGTTCGTAGCGTTGTTTTTATAGTGTTTTCCTTTCAGCACTTTCTACACTTTTTCTGACTTTTCTGCTTGTTGGAGGGTCTTCATTAGGAAAAATGAGGTAAGCACATGCTATTTCTCACCCCTATTATGATATATTTTTAAAATTTCACCTCAAAACATTCTTCAATGAGTTCGCAGCGAAAAATCAGCTTTAAGCCTAGAGCTCGCTACGAACTTGCCTGACTTTTCCAAATTTTGCAATTTTCACCCTTTACCTCCAAAAAAACATGTTCACAGCTCTGTAACTGATTTAATAGAGTATCCTAAGACAAAATTTTCCAAAAAATATGTCTTACCATCTTTAAAGGGGCAGTAGGGTCATCCACTACAACCATCTTCAAACCATTTCTCTTCAATTCTGTTTGCACCATCTCCATTTGGATTTTTAATTCTTTGACTTGGTCTTGTAGCTTCCTCCTCTTTGACTGCAACCACCTGTTTCTCCTCAAGGTATGTTTCAACATCCTGTGCAGTGGTAATGTTCTTCTCAACATCTTCCTTGACCTTTCTGCAACTTCATCATAAAAATCAATTTGTTTGCTCACTTCCTTTTTGAATTCTGTGAGCTCCTTCCTTTTTGTTTAAAGTCATATAACTCCAGTTTAACTTCCAAAAATTCTTTTGTAGCTTCCTTAAGTTTTCCTCTTAGAAGCTCCACTTCAGATTTTTCTTGAACCTTTTCTTTTCCTTTCTTTGTCTTGATCGCTTATGCTTCAACTGGGGATAGCTCTATGATTTGTTCCCTTATTGGCTGCTTCTTATTTTTCATTTCTTTATGAAATTTATCAAACTTGCCTCCCTTTGATAGCTGTGACCTAGTGAGTGGCTTCCTAGGTTTGAAAACAAATCCCGAATCTTCACTGGAAAAATATAGCTTCTTTGTTGTAAGACCCTTCTTCTTGATTTTTGTTCCTTTAACCTCTACAGGATTTACAATAGGGGTTTCTTCAATATCAATTGCTTGCAATATGTCTTCAAGTTTTCCTTTCCCCTCTGTTTCACTTCTAGTGACTCTTCTATGAGCTCTTGTACTAATTTTGAGTTTTTTGTTGGTAGGGGTTTGCTGAGGTACCACTGTCTTTTGCAATGGATCAATCTCTACCTTCATTGACTCCACCATGGGCTGTACCTCTACCTCAGGTTCAATATTTGTTTCAGCTCTTGGTTCTTTGTCCTTGTTAGGAGTGTTTGTCTTCGACTTAGGTGTCTTTCTTGGAGTGAGAACATCTACCTCATATCCACTCAAAAACATAAAAGTAGCCCAATTCTTGTTCAACTTCTTCAACTCCTCCATAAATAACAATTTGATTAAACCATGATGAAAAATGGAAGTATCACTGCTCTCAGGTTTGGCTTGTGCCTTATCAACCATCTTTCCTAAACTTCTGAATAGAAAGAATGGAAGATCAAGAAGTTGTTTACCTGTGAAATGAAGTAACAGTCTAAAATGATATTGGTAGATCATGTGAAATATACCTTCACAAGTAAAATATTTTTGAATTACCATCAACAACTTTGAGTAGTTTTCCTTGAGGCAACTCCTGGGTATGCCTGAGGTCATGTCAATTCCGATGGTCTCCCACTTCAGAAATTCATCACATTTTTGAAGCTTGAATTTTGTTGCTTTGAACCACTCTTCTCCAGAGCCTGGAATTTTAGTTGCTTATGCAATGGTCTTAGGAGAAATAATAAAATTTAAGATGCCCACCTTTTAAGTTGTACCAATGAAGTTGACAACCAAATACTTGGACACATGTGCATGATATCCCTACAGTTTTTGGCAAAACCTCAAAAAACCTGCATTTGTGAAAGGTTGTGAAAATCTAGGGTCTTCCACAACCAGCTTCATGTCCATGGGCTTGTATCTGACTATAGAGCCACCTTTGTTTAGATTTTTATGTCAAGCCGTACCCTCTAATACAACGTTGACCAGCTTCAAAATTTGACACTTGCAAAATTATCTAGGGCAACAAGCACCTTCCTTGACAGAGGTAACATCTAGCTTGAGACATCAGCTAGACAAGAAATACAAGTGAAGACTGCAGACAAAAGGATTAAACAAATTACAAGGATGAAAGCCAATGCGCTGCTGTTTGGATAAGGTATTAGGCTAAATTAGGAAAGAAATATGAGAGGAAAAATGAAATGATGAAAGGTGTGATAATTACCATGCATGCAATATGAGACTAGATGACTCATATCTGTAATGTACCATGATGAAAAAAGGAGTACTAACCACTGCAATGATGACAGGATATTGATTACCCCACCGCAGAAAAACTAGAGTTCGTAGAGCTTTCAGTTAGTGGGACGACAAATTCGCTATGGAACTATCAGGTAAGCCCGTAGCGAAAACAAGCCGTTTTACATAGAAAACATTGCAGACTTAGGAAAAAGGTGCCAAGTTTCATTAAACAACTCTTTTAACCCATGAAATCGATTTTTTTGAATTTTACTTTGACAATACCTTAATCACATGACCAATGACCATTTAGACCTTTTGAAACTATATACAAATTTTGAAATTTAATGAATTTCATGACCTTATTTCACCGTAATAACCTATCCTAACTCAAAAAGACACACCTAGACCAACCTATTTGTTATCAAGGATAATAATGGCTCCACTAGGGATGCTATGCCCCTATGGTGCAACAAAGAACCAGTAGCTCCAGTGCCTTACTTGGAAAACTGAAAATTATGAACTTGATGAAATATTCTTCAAGCTTTTATGGTCTTCTCCTTGGGCTCAAACTTGATGATAATATCACCTTTATTTGAAAATAAAATAACAGAGAATGGAATATATTCAGTGATGTGTATTTATGCAAAATGAATTAAGAAGAGTAGTGTTTTAGAAACCTACCATTGAGAGGTCCTCCTTCATATAACTGCCTATTCATTTATTGGAGTAAGAATGTGTTGTTCCCATGATATGTTGCTATCATAAAAGTTAATTTCCATATATTCTTAGATTTTCCATGCTTCCCTTTATCTTCAATCTTGGATTCCCATTTCAAAACCACATCTTGAAATTTGAATTTTTCCTCTTTTTTCTTAATGTCAAATGTCTTTTTGACTCTATTTTGTGACTATTGATGATTAGTGTACACTTCATCTCTGTTTTCCTGTAGAGAAATGAGCTGATTTATCCTTCTTTGGATTTCATTTGGTTCTTCTTCCAACCTCTCTAGTAACTTCATTACTGGAACTCCAAGGGAGGTTGGGAAAATTGCTTCGGTTCCATATACCAGCTCATAAGGAGATGTACCTATAAACCTCTTAGTACAAATTCTATTAACCCAAAAAGAAAATTTTAACTTCAAATTCCATGACCTTTTGTTTTCTTGCAAAACATTCTTAATGATTATGACTATGCTTTTATTTGATGTCTCAGCTAAGCCATTACCTTGAGGTTAATATGTTGTGGAATGAACAAGAGTAATATGATATTGATGACAAAAAAAATCAATTTTTTAGACTTGAAAGATTGAGCATTTTTAGTAATAATTTTCATGGGACAACCAAACCTTGACAGAATATTATTTTCCAGAAAATGGATGATGACTGAGTATGTATCTTGCCTTGTAGGGACAACTTCAATCCACTTGGTGTAGTAATCAGTGGCTGTCAAGATCCATCGATGTTGGCTTGAGGATGCAAGGTGTATCTCACCAATGAAATCTCATCCCCATTTCTAGAAAGGAGCTTCAACTTATATGGGTTTCAGAGGTAAAGAAATTAGCTTCTTTTTCCCATAAAATTTTTGGCATTCATGACAGGAAACAATCTTTTTTTAGATGTCTTTGAACATATAAGGTCAATAGTATCCTACTCTGAGTATATTATTTCTTGTAGCATTCCAATAATGGTGTCCTCCACAATCTCCCTTATTAAATTCATCAATTATCTTCTCAGCCTCATCTTCTAACATGAAATTTAAGGGAATCCCACCGGTATCCATCCAATATAAATTCTTGTTCAGAATACAATAACTTAGAGAATTCAGCTTTAAAAATATGGATTTGGACTTGGTTAGTTCAAGAGGAACTTTCTGATGCTACAAAACAAAAATTACATCCCTATACCACTCATACATAATGAATTTTTCCTCTATAGGGATCAATTCATCTTCTTCAACCACTTCTAAAAATTTTGCAATGAAATTTATATCTAGGAAATCAAAATTTGATTGTGCCATCAATTTTTCCATCCCTTTACCTTTTACCAACTTGGTAGGTTTAATATCCATATCATATTCCAAAAAAGTGGCAATCCACTTACCTCTTTTTCCATCTAGATAAGCTTGAGGCAATATGTCTTTCACCACAACATTAGGCACAAAAGCCACAATGTGAGAATGTAGAATATAGATTCTGAAATCTTTAAGTGCATTCACTAAAGCATATGCTTATTTCTCCATAATGTTGTACTTTAGTTCAAATTTTTCAAGTGTTCTACTGAAGAAAGAAATGGGTTTCTCATTACCTTGTTGCCTCTTCTGCAATAACACTCTAGAAATTATATGTTCAGAAGCGAAAGGAAAAACCAGAAAATCCTTAGAAAAACCAGCGCTTATGAGCATCGGTGCTTGGGTAAGGACCTTTTTGATCTCTTCAAAATATTTTTTTTCTTCTGCTGTCCACTTAATATCATAATCCTTTCGAAGCATATTAGTAATATGCTTTAAAATTTTTGCAAAATTAGGAATGAATCTCCTAACAAAATTTACCTTACCTAGAAAATATTGAATCTCTTTTCTGTTTCTTGGAAAACCTATCTTTTGTATGGCATCGAAACTACTTGGATCAATCCTTATTCCTTCCTTTGATATAATGTGTCCTAATAAATTTCTAGTAGTCAAAGAAAAAACAATCTTATTAGGATTGAGAGAAATACCAAAATTTCTGCATTTTTGCATAATTTTCTCTAAGTGCTTGAGATGCTCTTCTTCCTTCTTTGAAAACACAATGATATAATCCAAGTAAACCACCACTGACCTATCCTTTTCTTCAGAAAATGCGATGTCCATCGCTCTTTGGAAAGTCACCCATGCATTCATGAGACAAAAAGGCATTTTGGCATACATAAATGTACCCCATGGTGTAGTGAAGTCAATTTTCTCTTGGTCATTCGGATGCACTAGTATATGATTATAGCCTGAGAACTCAGGCCATCAAGCATAGATATCCTTTGGGATCCAACAATGTTTTTCAAAATTTGATCCATTTTTGGAAGAGGATAATTGTCTTTAAGAGATGCGTTATTCAAATTTCTGAAATCAATGCATATCCTAATCTCTTCATTCTTCTTCCTCACAGGTACCAAATTAGCAAGCCACTTAGAAAATCTCAATGGAAAAATGATTTTTTCATCAATTAACTTCCTAATTTATTTTTTAATCAATGGAATGAGAAATGGATTGATTCTCAATTTTTTTTTAAAAGGCTTTTCATTTTCTTTGATTGGTATGGTGTGTTAAATAATGCTAGGGTCATAAATCTTTAAGTCTGCATAGTTCCATGAAAAAACATTAATGTACCTTTTCATCAAATCAACATACCTTTGTCTCACCTCTAAAGAAATAAATTTGGACAGCTTGATTATCTTGGGAATTTCTATGGTACCAAGGTTACAACTTTCAACCTCTTCATCATCAACTTTCATCTTTGGATACTTAAACACATCATTCTGATCAAACAAATTCTCAAGGGGGATTAAGCCTTTAGGAATGAAATTATTCTTCAACTAGGGGACCTCTGGATTGGATTTAGTTTCAACAAACATGTTTTGCTGATCTACTTGAATGTTTTCAAATTATTCTTTCAACTCAAGAAATTTTATGACCTGTTGATCAATATCAAACACTTTCCAATTGATAATATTACCAGGGATAGGTGGTGTATTCTTGACCTCAACTTCATAGCTCTTTCTGGAATGAGTAGGGATGATAAAAAATATGGCTGAAATAGCTAGTTAAGTAGTTACAAAATTATGGTTTCTAGCTTGGATAATGAAACTATGATCTTTAAAATTTTCAAGCTAATCAGGGATCAAATTTCTATAAGCTCTCATTCTGACATCCTTAGTTTGATAATATCCTTCTACTTGCTTGATCACTAATTCAGAATCACCACAAATTGAGATTTTCTCTGTGCCTGAAACTTTCAAAGCTTGTAAACCCCAAAAAAAAACCTCATATTCAACCATGTTGTTTGTACAATCAAAGTTCAATTTGTAAGAATACAACTTACTCTCATCGTTAGGGATAGTAACCCACATACTTTCACTAGATCCTTCTCTTCAAGCAACGCCATCAAAGTGAAAATGCCACCAACCTTCTTCATTTTCCTCCTTAATTTTCTAATTTTCTGCTTACTGATTTTTTACAATTTTCTGATTTTCTGTCTCATCAGTGACCTCATTGAAAAAAATGGAAGACCCCAATTCAGTCTCTACTGCATAAAAATAAATTTTTGTGGTTTCTCTTTGCTACCAACCATATAGGCCATCCTAGATACTTTGTACAAGCTCCTCTACTTGCCAAAGACTGGAATAGTGGCATAAGTTATGTCCATATGCATAGTTCCTTTAATTTAGCAGCCCAAGATCTAGATAGAAGCATACCAAATTTTGGAGGAATGTCAGCTAAAACTATGTCCATTAACACTGTGTTAGCAGTTATTTGAGATAAACCAACAACCACATACTTAATGAGACCAATGCACTGAACTCTTTTGGAATCAAAGGAAAATGATTCTTTGTAAGGTCTGGTTATGTCTAAACCCATTATATCCATGATCATCTAAGGCATTAAGTCATGATAGGCCCCTGAATCTAACATAGTATTATGTAAGTTCATGTCATGGATGTTCAAAATCACATAGAAAGGTGGAACTTCTTCATTTTTCTCATCTTCCACTCTTGGTCTTAGGAAGATAGTAGGATGGTATTCTTATAGATTTAGAATGTCAGAAGGTCCAGGCTGAGTGTTAAGAATCTTGAAAATTTGGCTCCTATACTTGGTGACCTTAATAATCTCACCAAAAGGGACAACAATTTTGATCTTAGAAATCTCATTTTCTAGATTGAAAACCGGAGGTGTTTTTTTAGTCTCTTTACCATGGGGTGATGTGTTTTTCTTCTATTCAACTAGATTTGGAACATCTTCTTTGGATGACATTTATTGGATGTAATAGGTACATTTATATTCCTCAAGTTATATTTTTTTTGCATCTCAAAGATAGCATGTTGGTAGCCTTTCAAGTAATCAGATTTCTTTTCATCTTCCCCCATGTCATGACTAAATTCATCATGTTCTTCTTTGTTTAAGAACATCCCTAATACATCCTCATCCAAACAGTGAATGACGTCTTCTTGAAATTCAGATTTTTTTCTTCCTCATCCACTAGATTTTGTTGAAAAGGAGGTCTAACCTGTTGATCATGTTGATTTCTATTGTCTCTTGGTCTCTGTTGGTTTTGAGGCCTTCTAAACTGAGGGTTCCTAATATGTGTTTCTTTTTGTGCAACAGATAGAGGATTAGTACCAAGAGCAAGCCTATCCATAATTCTCTCCATAGTTTTCATTATGGCATAAAATTTTAAATCCAAAGATGAGGAAGGTTTCTCTTCTTCTTTTAATCTATGTTTTCCCATTTTAGACCTCTTGGTTGTAGCCATATTTACTTCAACCTTTATAACATCATTTTTCATATCAACCAAAGAGGCATATTCTCTCTTCCTTAATAAAATGGAGAAATAATAGTCTAAGGCTTCAACATAATGTAACTGAGCATCTATTGGAGGAGGTTTAATGTGAGCAGGGACAAAATTGTAAACCTTATTGAATATTTTAGAAAAATATTGAACTAATTCTTCTGTGGCTTTGTTCAAGCTATTATATTAAGTCAAGGCTTGAACATGGTTCACTTTACTCCCCCACTTTGTCAAAAATATGTCTTCTAATTGGTACCAATTATGTAAAATTCCCGGGGCCAAAGCTTTAAACCTTTTTCTCACCTCACCTGTGAAAATCTGAGCAAACAACCTCATTTTCACATCATCATCATCCACCTCTTCTCGATCAATGAAATCATTAAAATGGTTGGCATGCTGCTCATCAGTAATATCTTCTCCACTCCAAAAAGTTTTAATTCTAGTGGAATACCCCTCTGGAAGGTCATGAAGTATGGTTGGTAGGACAAGAGGAGCATATCTAGTTGGACTTGAAGGAGGAGGAACTCCAACCATAATGACAGTGACTGTACTACTTAAAAAATAAGTGGACGGAATTATCTTTTGACTAGGAGAAACAACAATGAATGAGGATGTGATGCTTTGTGATTTCAAGGTGGAAATTTGGAGTTTAGAGACAAAAGAGCTCGACTCAGGAAAAGGGACACTAGAACTCCTTCTTAACAAGAAATCAAAAGGATAAAGTTCTTTTAATTTTTCAAATGACTCTTGTTTTAGTGACAATTTTGATGTGACAATTTCCCAAAACCCTTATTTTTCTTCTTTTGACACAAGAGATGATGTATCAATTCCTAGTCTTTGTAAATCTAACATAATTTCAGTCAATTCATTCTTAGTTTTATATCTAAAAATAACTTCTATCTTTTCATCAAAATTTTTATCTCCAAAACTTTGAACAACCTCAGAGAGAAAAGATGAAACTATTGCATGATATTGATTACTTAATTTTGATGAGCTTCTAATACCTCTGAGAATTATTTTGGGATTATCAACTATCTCAAGGGGGTCAAGGTTTGGATTTATCCTTGTATGAACCTTCTTAGAAGCCACCTTTAAGCTAAGAATATTAGTGGAGTCACCAAGGTAGAATGCATCCTCGAATATTTTTGACCTCCTACTACCTTCAAGAGTCCAATAGTTTTTATTGAGCATAAGTTTTCGGGAAAATGTAGCTTCAGGCTCCTGGAATATGCACCAAACTAAGACTAATTAGGTTGTTCAACAATCAATTTAGTGGTACTATTTAAAACCACTTAGGGTTGGAAGTTAGCCCTTCCAACCAGAGAGGGATGTCTCAAGAAAAGATATGATATTCAACTAGTAATCTTAAAAAAGAAGATGGCTAACTCTTAGATGTCTTTTGGATGATTTTTTGCAGGTGAAAAATGTGTGATGCCTACCATTGGGCATGGAGTAAGTATGAAACTCAATTACATAAAAACATCATTCATGGAAGCTGAGGCATATGAGATCTTACAAAAATAACTTTGACATCAAACAAGATACATAAAGGAAGTTGGAGCATAATAATTTGGGAATTCCAAGTATTTATGTATGAAGTAAGCTAAATTTACATTTAATAGATAAAGGATACAAACACATAAGAGCCCAAAAAGAATCTCAGGTCTGAACAAAAGTTTTCTGCAACTGTATATTGACTGAGTAGAAAAAGATTGCAATAGCAGCATTGGTAATAACATACATCAACCCTCTCTAACTCTGAAACCCATCTATTTATAGAGTTAAATTCATTTTACATAGGTCTGCCACCTGGGCTAGACTCTCAAAACTGCTGTAGAGATCTAATCCAAAAATGAATTCATTACATGGATAGAAAATAGAGATAATCATGTTGGAAAGAGTTTGTAACCTAAAAGGACTCTATCTCTATTAAATTCATTAAAAAAATTTAAATAACCCATACATAATGATGCTTATCGAATAAAAAAACTTTTCCTGAGGTGGAAATGACCATGATCAAGTGATAAACTATCATGCTAGAATCTAGGCACTCATGCTCAGAATTTTGGGATGAGTTGTGTGTTGGTGAGGTGGCAAAAAATGGCGAGCTAGCAGCCATGTCATCTTCTTGCCGAGTGACCTTCATCAATAGGTGTCTCAATGATACTCTTCAACCTATTTTGATGACTCATCTTCTCCCCTAAAAACATTAAGTGCTACAAAAATATCAAAATTCCACCTCGCTGTAAAAAAACAGAGCATTTTAAGGCAAGTTCGTAGCGTAGTTTTTGTAGCATTTTCCTTTCAACACTTTTTCTGAATTTGCTGCTTGTTGGAGGGTCTTCATTAGGAAAAATGAGGTAAAAATATGCTTTAGGTCCCTATATTACGAATGTAGTCCCTTATTGTTGTTAGTATAGCCCCCTTATTTTTATTTTTGTACCCCTGTAACCCCCATATTGTTATTATTGTTCCATTACATTATTATTGTTAGGTCAGCTAGGATTATATTATGACCCCATGGACTCCTATATATAGAAAGCAAATTTTTCATTTGTATCATCCAAGAATTTTTCATTTATGTAATGTAAAGGAGGTTTCCCCCTCGAAGTGGCTAGTTTATAAGGCATTGATCTCTATTTTCTTCTATTTTTGGAGTTGGTTTCATAACATTTGGTATCAGAGCTTTGGATTTTAGGGTTTCGCTGCTCCAAACAGGTCATCATGGAATTTCCACAATAATTTTTTTTCTACGAAGGTTTAGAAGCTGAAATTTTACCACGCGAAGCCGAAATCCCGTGGAAATTTGTGTAAAAATTTCAGATCTTGGTTCGCAATATTTTCGGAGATATGATCTGTGGAAGTTAGGGTTTTTGCAGGCTCCTGAATTTCATCTAAAATAGGTGGCCTTGGGAAAATCATCATAACTCTCTCTCTCAGCATCAAATTAGAATTCTGTAAAAAGTGGCCATAATTACGCAGACTATAGTTTCATGTGTATCAATTTCAGAGCCGAAGGAGGAACCAGTGAGATGTGGCATGCCATACAAATTCACTCTACTGAACCAGTCCATAATTAGGTCATTGTGGGAGATTGGGAATAACTTGTCTTGAAGCATCCAAATCAGGTCAGACCTATGACATTCGAAAGAATATTCTAAGGGCTTATACAAGACCAAATTTCAGACATTGAAGATCCGAATCACAGAGATAATTTAGTTTCAATTTCGAGCTCCTCAAATCAAGAAAAAGGTATGTATTCTTTTTCAAATTGCATAAGTCTTATTTGAAAAATCAGTTTGAAGTGATTCCAAGGAAATATTGAAGCATAGATATCAGTATTGGGTTCTAAAATTCCCCCTAAGAAGAATTAGACACCCAGTAAGTCCTCAAAATACTCTACTATCACTCATGAAGAGGAATAAGTGCAACATGATATATCAAAATTACAAGAGCAAGTGCACCAAATTTCGCTCTTGCAAAGAGCATCAAAAAATGAAATGAAATTTTTGAAGAAAGGATGGAAGTTAAGGTGGATGGTTTGAAGAAAGACATGGAAGTTAAGATGAATGACATCGAAAAAAAATGAAAGACAACAAGGAAGATATTAAGAATGATCTAAAAGAAGAGATGGAAGGTTTGACAAAGTTGATACAAGAAATGATTCCTAATGGAGAAAAGTTACTAGACGAAGCTCATGATGAGAAAAAATTAAATATTAATCGTGATTTCATAAACTATAATGTTGGATCAAAACCCACCATATTCCAAAGATGGATATGAAGAATTTTGATGGAAAGGATATCGTAACATGGATAATATAGATGGAGCAATATTTTTATCTCCATAATGTGAAAAACACACAAAAGGTACGCATTGTAACTTTAAATTTAAAACAAAATGAATTTTTATGGTATCAATAGATTTTCTCATAAAAAAATTGTCACTTCGTTAATTTTTACAGAGGAAATGATAGCACATTATGAGGATACGAAGAGCAACACCTTCTTTAGCCAATTGATAAATCTCAAACAAAAGGGTTCAATGGTGGAGCACATTGAGGACTTCAAAAAATTGAATATAAGGGTAGCTGATATTCCAGAGGAACACAAGTTTGATGTCTTCATAGGGACTTTAAAGGATAAATTCCAACATGAGGTTCGCCTTTGGGAACCTGATTCATTGGAGAAGGGATTTAGTTTGGCAAGAAAAATTGAATGTAAAATTATGGCGACAAGGAATCCTACCACACACATCTATAAATATGGAAGTGTTTCTGCTCCTAGACTTCCACAACCTACAAGGTTGACACCACAAAAATTGGAAGAAAAAAGAGAAAAATGGCTTTGCTACAGTTGTGATAGAAAATACACTAAATGTCATAAATGATCTAAGAATAAATTATTTTACATAGATTGTGAAGAGGAGGAAGAAAATGAACAAGAAACTTCAAAATAAGAGGATATACACCAGGAACCAACCCTAGAGAAAGAAGAAATGAGTCCGACCATATCCTGTAATTCATTGGCAGGAATTACCACTCCTCAAACTTTCAAGATAGAAGGAAATATCAATAATAAAAAGGTACTAGTGTTGATTAACTTGGGTAGTACCCATATTTTTATTCATTGTAAGGTAGCCAAGGAATTGAATTGCTTCCTATACCCAACACCAGAATTTCAAGTGATGGCTGCAAATGGAGGAACTATAAATTTCTCTGGAAAATGCCATAATATAAAGCTAACCATGGGAGAATATGTATTGAATAGTCTAATGATTTCCATTCCAATGGGAGGTTCTGATGTTGTACTAGGAGTACAAGGGTTACAATCTTTGGGGATGACAACTTTTAATTTTCAAGAACTTTTCTTGATTTTTTTTTTGGAAGGAAAGGAAGTTGAATTATGGGGTATCACAGGGAAGCTGGGAAATATAATAAGCTCTAATTTCATGTAAAATATTATGAAAAAATAACAATGAGGTGTAATTTCACAATTATGCTCACTAGAAGTTCCAACATCAAAATCATCTATTTCTCCAGATCTCCAAAAAGTCTTGGACAATCATTCCAAGGTGTTTGAAATTCCCAAAGGACCCCCACCTATTCCTGATCATTATCATGCTATTCATTTTATTCCAGGATGTGTTCCTTCAAACATCAGGGCTTACAGATATCCTTATATCCAAAAGAGCGAAATTGAACGTATGATTACAGAAATGTTAGAGGCTGGTATACTTCAACCAAGACAAATTTATTTCTCTTCTCCAGTAGTATTGGTGCAAAATAAGGATGGATCATGGCACATGTGTTCAGATTATAGGGAGCTAAATAATCTCACTATTAAAGATAAATGTCCCATTCCTATGATTAATGAATTATTGGATGAATTACATGGAGAAATTTATTTTACTAAGATGGATCTTCTTTTAGGATATCATCAAATTAGAATGAAGACTGAAGATATTCCGAAAACAACATTTCAAACTCATGAGGGTCATTATGAATTTTTGGTTATGCCTTTTGGCCTTGCCAACGCACCTTCTACATTTCAAGGGTTGATGAATTCCATTTTCAAACCCTTCCTTAGAAAATTTGTGTTTGTAATTTTTGATGATATACTAATCTACAAAAAGTCTTGGAAGTATCATGTTCAACGTGTTGATAGGGTGCTCAAACTATTGGAGGAGAAACAATTATATGCAAAAACCTCCAAATATTTATTTGGATTACAAGAGGTGGAATATCTGGGTCATATTGTATCTCACGAGGGTGTTAAGGTATACCCTAACAAAATTAAATCCATTAAGGAATGGAAAGTCCCTACAACCATAAAGCATTTTCAAGGATTTCTCGAGTTAACAGGGTATTATCGCAAGTTTGTTAAGAATTATGGGAGAACAACAGCACCTCTAGCAACATTATTGAAGAAATATCCATTTTCATGGACTCCTGAAGCAATTAAGGCCTTTGAACATCTTAAAGAGGCAATGTTCCTAGCACCGGTCTTAGATACACTAAACTTCACAAAGACCTTTATTGTGGAATGTGATGCCTTAGGAAATGGAATTGGTGCATTTTAATGCAAGAAGGAAGACCCATTTCTTTTTAAAGTAATCCAATCAAAGGAAAGTATTTACAGAAAACTATTTATGAGAAGGAAATGTTGGTAATACTACATGCACTAAGGAAATGACGACCTTACCTAATGGGAAGACACTTCAAGGTAAAAACTGATCATGATAGTCTTAAATACTTTTTGGAACAAAGAATATCTTTAGAAGAGAAGAAAAAATGGGTCACAAAGATGTTGGATTATGACTTTGAAATCATCTACAAAAAAGGGAAGCTAAATGTGGTTGCAGATGCACTCTCAAGAAAGGATGAAGAGGTGGAAGCATTGCTTTGTGCCATTTCTATTATCCAACCAGATTGGATAGCCGAAGCAAGGGATGAATGGAAAAAGGATGAAGAGTGTGAACACTCATTCAAAATTTGCAGCAAGATCCTACTACATTTGATACATTTAGTTGGAAAAATGATTCCTTATGGTAAAAAGGTCGCTTATATCTTTGTAAGAATTCCCAACTAAAACAAAATATTCTTTTGGAGTTGCACACTTCTCCCTTAGGAGGACACTCATGAATTTTAAAAACTTACCATAGGGTGAAGAAAGATTTTTTTTGGGATGGCCTTAAATTTGATTTTCAAAAGTTTGTGGTAGAATGTTTGGTTTGCCAGCAAAAAAAAGTTGAGACAATTAAGACCCCGGGTCTTCTATAGCCTTTATCCATTCCAAGTCAACATTGGGAGGATATTTCAATGGATTTTATCACAGGTTTACCTAAGTTTGAAGGAAAGAGTTTCATCTTGGTGGTAGTTAATAGAATTACCAAGTATGCATACTTTTGTGAATTATATCATCCATTTAAATCAAGTATAGTTGCTATTGAATTTATGGAAAAAATTCAAAAGCTACATGGAAACCCAAAGATTATTGTATGCGACAAAGATCCCATTTTTACTGGAAAATTTTGGACGAAATTATTTTCTTATTTGGGTTCTCAACTAGCTGATAGCTCATCTTATCATCCTTAATCCGATGGGAAAAATGAGATATTGAACAAATGTTTGGAAGGATATCTTCGTTGTTTTGTATCTGATAAAAAACACAATGGGTCAAGTGGTTACCTCCGGCTAAATGGTGGTATAACACTTCCTTCCATACTGCAACAAAAATGACCCCATTTATGTCACTTTATGGATATCATCCACCGTCCATCACATCATATTTAAGAGAAAATTCTAAGGTTCAAGTAGTGGAAGATCACATCAAGCATCAACAACAAGTTCTCCAACTCTTAAAATATAAACTAAATTTGGCACAAAATCGAATGCAACAATAAGTAGATCAACATCGTAGCGAGAGAAGTTTTGATGTAGGAGACCGTGTATTTTTACAACTACAACCATACAAAAAAATGTCCCTCAAGCAAGCTAAGAAGGATAATAAATTATCACCAAAGTACTATGGTCCTTACAAGGTGTTGCAAAATATTGGTACTATGGCATACAATTTGGAGCTTCCTACTTCTTCTTGAGTGCATTGAGTTTTCCATGTTTCATGCTTAAAAAAGGTTATAGGTGACAAACTTCTAGTTCAAACAATATTGCCAGAACTTGACGAGGAAGGAAAAATCATATTGGAACCTGAAGCAGTCAAAGAAACAAGAACTCGACAGCTACGAAATCGATCAATTTCCGCGTATCTCATCAAGTGGAAGAACTTACCCACTGAAGATTCTACACAGGAGGATGAGAATTTTATACATAAGCATCCAGAGCTAATCAGGCATTGAGGAGAACACTTTTTTGAAGGAGAGGGGCATGTTAGTTCCCTATATTACTAGTGTAGTCCCTTATTGTTGTTAGTATAACCCCCTTATTGTTATTGTTGTACCCCTGTAACCCCCATGTTATTATCGTGCCCTTACATTCTTATTGTTAGGTCGACTAGGATTATATTGTGACCCCATGGACTCCTATATATAGAAAGGAGGTTTTTCATTTGTATCATCTAAGAATTTTTTATTTATGTAATGTAAAGGAGGTTTCCCCCTCGAAGTGACTGATTTCTAAGGCATTGATGTCTCTTTTCTTCTATTTTTGGAGCTAGTTTCATAACACATGTTGTTACTCATCCTCGTTCTGATATATTTTGGAAATTTCACCTCAAAACATTCTTCAACGAGTTCGTAGAGAAAAATTAGCTTTAAGCCTAGAGCTTGCTATGAACTTGCCTGACTTTTCCATATTTTGCAATTTTCACCCTTTACCTCCAAAAAAACATGTTCATAGCTCTGTAACTGATTTAATAGAGTATCCTAAGAAAATAATTTCCAAAAGAATTTCCTTTCTTTGTCTTGATCACTTTTGCCTTAGCGGGGATAGTTCTATGATTTCTTCCCTTATTGGCTTCTTCTTATTTTCTATTTCTTTATGCAATTTATCAGACTTTCCTCCATTTGATAGCTGTGACCTAGTGAGTGGCTTCCTAGGTTTGAAAAAAAATCTGGAATCTTCACTGGAAAAATCTAGATTCTTTTCTGTAAGACCCTTCTTCTTGATTTTTGTTCCTTTAACCTCTACAAGTTTTACAATAGGGATTCCTTCAACATCAATTTCTTGCAAGATGTCTTCAAGTTTTACTTTCCCCTATGTTTGAATTAAAGTGACTCTTATATGGGCTCTTGTATGAATTTTTAGTTTGCTGCTAGTAGGGGTTCGCCGAGGTACCACTGTCTTCTGCAATTGATCAATATCTACCTCCATTGGCTCCACCATGGGCTGTACCTCTACCTTAGGTTCAATCTCTATTTCAGCTCTTAATTCTTTGTCCTTCTTGGGAGTCTTTATCTTCAACTTGGGTGTATTTCTTGGAGTGAGAACATCTACCTCATATCCACTCAAAAACAGGAAAGTAGCCCAATCCATGTTCAACTTCTTCAACTCCTCCATAACTAAAAATTTGATTAAACCATGATGAAAAATGGAAGTATCATTGCTCTTAGGTTTGGCTTGTACCTTATCAACCATCTTGCCTAAAATTATGAACAGAAATAATGGAAGATCAAGGGGTTGTTTACCTGTGAAATGAAGTAGCAATCTAAAATGATATTGGTAGATCATGTGAAATCTACCTTCACAAGTAAAATGTTTTTGAATTACCATCAACAGATTTGAGTAGTTGTCCTTGATGAAAATCTTGGGTATGCTTGAGGTCATGTCAATTCCTATGTGCTCTTGCTTTAGAAATTCATCACAACTTTGAAGCTTGAATTTTGTTTCTTTGAACCACTCTTCTCCAGACCTTCGAATTTCAGTTTCCTGTACAATGGTCTCAGGAGAAACAGTAAAATTTAAGATGCCCACCTTTGAAGCTATACTAATGAAATTGACAACAAAATCCTTGGACACATGTGCATGATATCCTTATATTTTTTGGAAAAATCTCAAAAAACCTGCATTTGTGAAATCTTGTGAAAATCTAGGATCTTCCACAACCAGCTTCATGTCCATGGGCTCGTATCTAACTACAGAGCCAACTTTGTTTGGATTTTTATGTGAAGCCATACCCTCCAATACAGTGATGACCAAATTCAAACTTTGACACCTACAAAATTATCTAAGACTTCAAGCACCTTCCTTGATAGAGGTAATAACTAGCCTAAGACTTCAACTAGACAAGAAACAAAAGTTAAGACTAATGGAAAAAGGATTAAACAACTTACAATGATGAAAGGAAAAGTGTTACTATTCAAATGAGGTATTAGGATAAATTAGGAAAGAAAGATGAGATGGAAAACAAAATTATGAAAGGTGTGATGAATACCACACATGCAATATGACACAAGATGACTCATAACTGCAATGTACCATGATGAAAAAAGGAGTCATGACCACTAAAATGATGACAGGATATTGATTACCCCATTGTTAGCAAAAAATTGGAGTTAGTAGCGCTTTCAGTAAGTGGGAGGGAAGATTCACTATGGAACTGTCAGGTAGTCCGTAGCGATACACATAAAACGCTGCGGACTTAGGAAAAATGTGGCAAGTGTCATAAAATAACTCTTTTAACCCATGCAATCAATTTTTTTTAATTTTACGTTGACAAGACCTTAATCACATGACCAATGAAAATTTATACCTTTTGAAACTATATACAAAATTCAAAATTTAATGAATTTCATGGCCTTATTTCACCCTAATAACCTATCCTAACTCAAAAAGACACACCTAGACTGACCAATTTGTTATCAAGGATAACAAGTATGTTGAGGCTTTTATGGAATTCTTCATCCCAACAATAAGTAACATCCTTCTTCAATAGCCTTTCCATCGACACAGTTATCTGCACATATGCCTTGATAAACTTCCAGTAGTAACTAATGTGTCACAATGCTGTGCGTAGTTGATTCACTGTCTTAAGTGGTTCCAAGTTCACAATAACAACAATATTCACGGGGTCTACCATCAATCCTTTTCTGCAAACCATATGCCCCAATGGTATACTAAAAGGTACAAAAAATATGGATGTCTTAAAGTTCAAGGATATTTGATACTATATGAAGGTATCCAACATTAGTCTTAAGCTCACAACATGGTTCTTCAACAATCCAAAGACTGTCCAATAATAAAAATAAACTTCCAAAAACTTTTGTATGTATTTCTTAAAAGATGTGACTACTACTTGAGAGAATATTGTAGGAGCATTTTTCAATCCAAAAGGCATGACTGTATACTGATAAGAACCCCATTCAGTGGCAAAAGTTGTCTTAATTCTATCTTCTGGTGCAATTCTAATCTGATGGTAATTGGAAAATCCATCTGTAAAAGAGTAGGACTCTTGCCTCCAACATTATCCAAAAATTCATCTGTAAAAGGTGTAGGGAATGGGTCATGGACACATGCATCATTTAGCTTCTTCAAATCAACACAAATTATGATTTCACTCTTTTTCTTCTTCTCTTGAACAACCATAGGACTTACCCATTCAGATTCCTCCACAAGTTCAATCATGCCAAATTTAGTAATATTTTTCGATTCCTCATTTACCTTTCATTGTACTTCAGGTTCAATCTATAGGGTCGCTACTTTAAAAGCTTCACGTTTGGTTTCAGAGTGATCCTCATAACTCTAAGATCTCCTAATATCCCCTTCAGTTCAGAAAAATTCGTGAGAAAAAGTTCTTGATATTCATGCCATAACTATGCAAACTTGCTGACTATATCTACATCCCAATAATCCCCAATCAACATGAACTTTGGTTCTCATTTTGTCCCTATATTCACCTTCCGCGTCTTCATAGATTGTGTTATGTCAAGGATCTCAGGTTTTGGTCCAACAACCTCACATTGTCCTTTCTAGCTTTGGGATATTAATATTGCTTGGATATTCCTCAAATTCTTCCATTGTCATATTGTAGCATTCTACGACCTGCTCCATCTTCACGTCCCAATCAGGCGGTGTCTGGGTTATCACAGTTTTAGTCTTGAATTTTTTTTTTCTAACTGCTTGAATATCCGCGTTTATGTACTGAAAGTCATATTCAAAACTAAAATACCTTAAAACCCCTTCAACCATATCTTCCCAATTCGTTGTGCCTTGCCGCAGTTCGGTTTCCAGATACCAATTCAAAGGTACCACATCTAATGTGTGAACAAATGTATGTACCCATTCTGGTGTTGGATCTTCATCCCACATCATAATATAGTGAAAAATATTCCCTCTAGGGCCATCCTTGCCTGAATATCTTACTTCAAGTCTAGTATTTACTTGACCAAATCTGATCTTCATCAATATGCAATATTATCTCCAACTTCCAATATTTCCCTTATGCTTACCCCACCATCTAGCAGATGTGGATCTCAGTGCGAAATCCAAGCTTGAAACCTTTGTTCTTCATGTATTGCTTCTACAAATTTATCAAGAAAAAAATTGACATCTCCTATGCCATCATAGTATGGTAAATTACATACCTCGGTAGTGATGCAACACAATGATTTAGTAACTCCATTAAATCACTTTGTAGAAACTTCATGCATCATATTCTTCCAATTCTCTAGTTTTTCATTATAATTTAAATTACATGATCTATCCCTTTCCCAAATTATCCTTCCATCTGCAGTGGGATTGATCCAATCTTTGCGTTGTGCGATCAGTTATAGATATTATCGATATCTGCATCACAATATTCATCTCAAATAGGCTCTGTGTATCATGCTCCTTCTGATGGGTCTAGAGGAAAATTAACCCTTAGATCGCCTTATTCAAACACCATCTTTCTTCTATTCATATTGATTATGGTATCAATATAAAAAGCCCAATCCAATCCAAGCAACACTGAATATGGATTGTTGTCATCTACAATCTCAATTACTTCAAAATCTACCACAAAGCGCACTTCATCAATGTCTACTATTATACTAGGCAACCTACCCATAGGAATAATCTTTTGTTGATTAACCATTCTTAACTGGATTGGTGACGATAGTAGATTTGGTTTCCCCATGCGCTCCCATGTCTGCTTAGGAAATACATTGGCATCTAATCCCATATCGAGAATTATCTGATCCATCTCGTATTCACCGATTTGCGCGGTTAACCTCATTTCTCTACCAGTTCTCTTCTTATGCCAATGCAACTTATTTACAATGTTTGGCTCAATGCAAGACTCTGCTCTTCTAGCATAGGAGTCTATCACCTCTTGAATATTCTCTACAACCCTCTAATCTCACAAAAACTTCATGCGGGTCTGCAAAAATGATTTCAATATGGCTGGATCAAACTTCTTCGTCACAGTAATCACCTGATTTTTGTTCTTCTGAGGCATCAGATCTTGTTGAATCTGTGACTGCGTCCTCAATGTTGAAGCTCCGGGGTCTAGGAAACCCCTCTTCAAATCCAAAAATGTCACCTTTTCTGTTTTCATATTGAACTCAATATTATTATCTCTAGCCCTTCCAACCCACATGTCCTCCATAGATTTTTGTCTTGTTGCACTATCTTCCCCTGTAGTTGCACCACTTCGGGTTACTATGTTAATGCTAGGACCTTATTCATGTGGTTCCACAATAATCATTTGTAGGTTTTGCGTAGGATGCTAATTTCTTTTCTCCACATATTTCCTATTAGAATAGGACAACCTTCTATTACATGTTAAAAATATCTACAATACCTACAAGAGGGGGTAGTAGGATTCTAAAAAACCCTCGTGAAATGTCCTACTTCTCTGCAGTAGTAACACATTATCTGGCCACATCCTCGACCAACACCTTCTCCTCGACCTTGGAAGCTTCCACACCCTGCTAGTGGACCATGATATTCATGCGTGTGCCCTTCAACTTGCATTATTTATGTATCCGTAGTTTGCATAAAATCATAGTTGCGACAATTCTTCTCATCATGCCCTAAGAAGCTACAAAAGTTACAAAACAACTGCTTTGGGGTCTACATATACTTCTGCATCAAATAACATTCTTCTGTGTGATGTCGACCTGAAACTTTACACATGTCGCACCATAAACTTGGTCCTGGGTGCAATGGATTAGGCCTGCCACTGTTGATGTGATATCTAAACATAGGGCACTGATCTTTATAATGACCTTCTACCTTATAATTGATACACCATACCTCTAAGAGAATTTCTAATCATATTTCCTTACCCTTATTCAAATATTTCAACTCTAAATGCATTGCTGCTAATTGGTTCTGAATCTGTTTTACCCCTACTTGGGTATCTACGACCAGTGAAGCTTCCAACTTCATAGAATTTCCAACGCTTTAGCCTGCGTTGCTATCTTCTGCTGCTTTAAAGGTAGCTTGATATGTAGCAATCACACAGCTATAAAATACTCCTTATGTTGTTCATCAAGAATCTGGAAGTTCACTTGCCCTAGTAACATCTTGTATCTTTGATCTAATTCCCAAACAATTTCTGCTACTACTTTTTTGATCTCTTTTATCTCCGTAATACATTGCGACTATGATTCTATATTCTTAAATTAAGCATTTAGTGTAGTATTTGTTTCATCCAATGTGGTATCCAAATGCGTTACAAAGTTCTTCATATACCATTCCAACACCCTTTCCTGTAGCATTGTGACAAGTTGTGCTTTCTTCATGTCATCATCCACGATCTGTCGCGATATCCATACTGATTCAACAACAAACCCAAATATTTTAGGATCCTATGATCCCACACCTTTGAAATTAGGCATTCTAGCTTCATTCACCTTGTTGCTGGGGGGCGGTGGAGGTGGTGGAGGTGGAGGTGGAGGTGGAGGAAATGTATGAGGATGGGGATGCAGAGTGAGTGGAGTAGCGGGATGGGGAATCCTAGAGGTGCCCTAATGATGTTTGAATTCTAAGTGCGATGCACCTCTAGGGGTTATGGGGTTACTTTCTCCTTATTCGCTTTCAGATCCACTCAATAGCGGATTGTAATCAGTCTCAATGAAATTTTCATGATCTACCCTGAATATTTTACCACTTTGCGTAGACCCATAATTAATTCTTCCAAACATCAATATGATTGCATGCACAATACACCCTTTTCACATAAAAGAATCTTAATCCAAAACTTTAACGAATTCAAGTACTTACCTTGCATACCCTTGAAAAATATTCACTTAGTTTCGTTGTAGGATACATATGTGTATAAGGTGAACTCAGTTATAAATCCTCCCAAAATACTATCGATCCATAAATCAACAACTCCTGAGATCTTGTTATCAGTCTTCTTGAGTTGCTGCAACAATTCAGGGCTCCACGTAGTAGGCTCGTCATTCTTAAAACAAGTCTTATTCTAAGCCAACCTTGAAAACCACTCATGCATCTCATTCCAAAATGATGAGAAGAAAATCTCATGCTAATATATAAAAAGATATCTCTGCAACCAAGCTTCAATTGACAACCACACATTTCCATTTTCTTGAATTGAAAATTCTTGCTCCTTCGGATCTATCCAATCTTGGATCTCTTTTCTTGTTGGATGCGACATCCACATATCCCTCAATTAGATCCTAGTCTCGATAGTGGAACCATTTGTTGGCTTGAGGAGCTCTAGATCCAGGTTCGAAATAACTGTGCTGCCAAAAAAATCCTCTATTACCGGCCCTTTCAGAAATGATCTGCTGTGTAGACCAAAGTCTCACGTGAGGAAATATTGGGGGATGCTAGAAATATATTTCTGCATCCATAGGGATTATGGAGTGTGGATTTAAGGATTATATCTACTTAGGGCTCAATCCGAACTTTTTTGAGCCATCAACTTGCTATGACAGTTATTCAATTACTCATTTAATCACCCTGTGCACTGTGCCTTTCTACTCTAACATGTAATATTCACCATTTAAAACAACATTTAAGCCTTCGTGATGCATTCACAAAGTAAATATACAAAAAACCCTAATACAACACATATAATTCACATAAAAAAATAACTTAAAGATACATAAGAATTACACAAAACTTCCTTCAAATCCTTCTTTTATTAATCAAGGCACTTTAGTTACAACAATTCTCACCCTGCACAATTATCTGCAAGGGTCTGCGGACAAAGTAGTATACTTTCTAATGCCTCCACACAGCTACAGAGCCTTGCTTTTACCCAAAACTTAGAAATATAGAAATAATTATATACTTAGATAATTCTCATCACATCACACCTTTAAACCTATCATATCTTGATTCCCTAAGGTATCTCCTTATATAACATTCTTTCTTACAATACCATGGTATGAAAACCATGGTTGAAGCTCAAAAAAAAAAAAAACCAAATCCCTTTACAAAAAGAGGGGCTTTGACCAACCCCAAAGCCCCTAATACTCCTACAACTTCGTGCGAATCCCTTAAAATCCATGTGATTGTATTAGTTATGCTATATCACACACTAAATTTCCTCAAAATATGGAGTCTTTTACTCAAAATTGAACCAAGTTGAGACCTGCCCAACAAGTGGTACGTCGAAGTCTTCGTCTTGGTTGCTTTTTTCATATGAATAATAAGAATATGCCTCTTGATATTTATGAGAAAATGTGCTTGTTATTATGTGATTTTAATGGTTGTTCTATCATTTTTATTATTCTGGTTATATGCTGGTTATAAGCATGGTTTTATGAAAGACTCTAGTTATGGATCTCATCATGTTTTTATTACTAAATGAATGGCTAACGAATGTACGACCTAATTGTAGCACCCTCCTCCCACATTTATCCAAGTTTCCGGCCTACCGGGGTAAACATGTGATGAAGAGTTACTATGATATGTTTCAACTCCCTAAGTTCAATTAAGGAATTAGAACCGACCAACGAACACTTTACAATCCTTCCTCAAGTGCTACAGGACCCCCAGGAGCTAATCCACCACTCCAGGTGCCAAAACTCTAATTTAACCTATCATTTAAATGAATTAAATCCCTAATCGCTCCCATAATAAGGCATGCATGCAATTGGAATCCTATAGTCACTCCCATGATTCCTAGAAGGGAGAGATTGCTGTCTTTTTCAACTAGTTCTGTGCTAGAGACTATGATATTTAAGCGAATTTTTCAGGGCTAGTCTCCAAACCACTGCCTGAAACTTGATGAGACTTTCCAAGAAAATAAAGAAAACCAAGACAAAGCCTCTAACACAAAACATGATCACGGACTTGACCTAACCAATTCTAAACATGATAGACATTTCATCGAACACATCATGAACAATAATATGTAGATCATAATAATAGATCTTAACACAGGGGTCTGATACTTATCTGCTATTTTTAAAGAATAATTGATTCCTTATCACATTAGCTGCATTATCATATATTATGTCATATATTCATTTTTCATTCATTTATAAACCAAAACATGATGAGAGGCAGGCATTATCACTATCATAAAACATGCTCATAACCAACATATAAAAAATAATAATAATAAGGATACAACAACCATAAATGCCACATATGAACCAATACATTTGCACATAAAATACAAAGGAAAAGAACTCTTATTAATGAATGAAAAATCCAACATGGTATGGGACTACCACGTTCCACCCGACCATAGATTAGCTGAGCTACATCTCTCTTCAGACAATCACTCCCTACCCTATTCCAAGAACAAATGTGGGACTTAAAACCAAAGGAACCAACTAGGGAATCCCAAGGATAAACCACCTCACCCTCATAAATAGAACTAGGCTTTACCTCAATCATCACCATATCAATAGGCCATAAAAAAGCATGGATGCCTCCTGATAAATCCTCTTAAACCGTGAGGAATTTTTCTCTTTCAACCTCTCAGATTTACCATGTATCCCACCATTATTGGTCAAGGGATTCGTAGGCCTACGAGTTATCCACCGTCTAGGATTTACTGTGTATCCCAACCAAGATTCCTAGGCCCAATCAAGGGTACTCACCACTGATATTTACTGCGTATCCCACCATCTAGAGATCAAGGGATTCCTAGGATAAATCAAGGTGTTCACATCCAGGCTTTACCGTGTATCCCATCCAGGGATTACTATGCCTTTTTAATAACCTTGAGACCACCCCACTTAGCTTCGAGTCCATCTGGAAATCCAACTCAACCAAAACATGAGAACCCCATAACACCATGGTTATCCGGAAATGGAAAGGCAAGGCTGAAGAACACTGTCACATCTAGAAAAACCCATGCCAATGAAAACAAGAGAAACAAGAACACACATGCATAGAAATGCATGCCAAATATAGCAAGGAAATGATACGTGAAAATCGATATCTACAAATAAACCCGATGTAGCTGCTTGACCCCGCTCTTCCTTATTTGATATTTTCTTCCTCTTTGTTGTCTTTTCATTTCTTGATCCAATGATGGATTTCTCCAAGGAAACTCTAAGTGTCCAAGAGTGTGTGAGAGAGATAATAGAGAGAGAGCTAAAAAACTGAAGTGACAAAAAAAAATGAATTGATCCTCATAATCCTTTTTATCAATGATGGCTATAATTTCTTCATTTTCCATTATTTTCCCTTCATTTTCCTACCCACATGAAACCTGTGACCTTTCACCTTCCTTTTCTCCTAATTTACATTTTTTCATAAATAAAATGTCAATAATTCCTCTTTGCCTTTCCAAAATACTTTTCCATTTCCTTAGCCATAATAAACTGAAATGACAACCACTAGAATGTTTTTCCCAACATTCAACTTGGAATACGTGTCCCATGACTGTGTTTTGATATATTTTTACATGGATTTTAAACCAAGGTTGTTACACTAATGGATGATAATGTAACTATTATGAGAGGTATGTAGACCATCTTGATGATTCTCAGATAAGTATTAGATCCCTATGTTCAAATATGTAATTATGACCTGTAGATTATATGTTCATGATGTGTTTGACGAAATGATTATCATGGTTAGGCCTTGATAGGTCAAGTTATAGTCTAAGTTTTGCATGGAAGGATTTGCCGTTGTGTCATTTATAGTTTTGGAATGTCTCATCAAGTTCTGGGCAGTGACCTAGAGTCTAGCCCTGAAAAGGTGGCACATATTTAACAGTAGCAGGCACAAAACTATGAAATTGAGACTGCAGTCGCTCCATTGCAGGCTTATGCATGTGACTGGAGGCTTTCAGTCTCATGGATGCAAGCTTGTGCATGAAACTAGGTGTTCAGGTCAGTGAAAAATAAAGTTATTTAAGGCTCTATGCACCTGGAAGGGTCATTTAGCCCTTCGGGGTTGTGTAGCACACGAGGGAAGTCATTAAGGTTTTGGTTTGTCAATTCCACTTCATTCAGGTGATCTAGGAGGTTAAATCATATCGTGGTAACTATTCATCACATGTTTACCCCGGTAGGCCGATTAACTTGGGTAAATGTGGGAGGATTGTGTTACAGTCTCAATCATGTGTGAACTCTTTGTTGAATACAAAACAAATTACAAGTCACCCTCTTACCAAGAAACACATAGTTAAAATGTTAAACATTTTTTCACTTTAAATTATATATATATATATATATATATATATATATATATATATCCGAAGAAAAACTCATAATTTTATTCAACCTGAAAACCAATGAATGAAATTACATTTTGTAGATGCTTGAAAGCATTTGATCATAATAGTCTTGTAGCCTATGCACAAAAAAATAACTAAGAAAAAAGATGAAATACAAAAATTTTATGGGATTAAGTGTGATAAAAATCACTTATCTTTCCCTTTTCTCATTTATTTTTCTCCAGGTTTTTCCAAGCTCCTTGATATGAACTCTCAAATTCATGTGATCTATTTATTCCTTTTGAATCCTTTTCCATGGGCTTCTTTGCTTTTTTTTGCTCTGGTAATATGATCTCTATTGATTTAGTATCCTTATTTGAGTCATCCACTAATTCAGAATTTTCCCCTTCATAGCCATTTGATTTACTTCCAAATTGAATATGTTATTTTGAATTCAGTTGATTTTCTTGAAGCTATTCTTTCTCATCTTCTTAACTATTTGAAAATTGTCATCCCCTTTACTTAGGGGCTTGCCTCGTTTTTTTATAACATTTTTTCTTATGGACAAGAGTTTTGAAAATTTCCTTTGTGGAAGAAAGTTCAACATTAGAAGCTTGTATTCTCATAGTATAACACCTACGTCCACTAGAATTTCTCATGCTTTAGAAGGAGATGATTAGGAAGATCCTTATTGAGGTCGATCTCTACACATATCCGAGCAAAAGAAAATATATCTTTGGATTTTCTATGCAAATCCACTTTTTTTAATTTTCCCAAAATGTTTTTGATATCCTGCAAAAAGTGATGGTGCCAAAAAGGAAGGGCGAGGTTTAGAAATATCACCCAAATCAGCATTTTTGTTACCATCATGTTTGTTTCATCAAACTCAGGGAAACATAGGGTAACAAAGATCCCAATTCCATCCCAAAACCATATTCCATGTTTTAGAATTTTTTACAGGTCTTGTTGGATCTTGAATTTTACTATGAATAACCCTTTAGAGCATAAGGAAATATCACACTTTGAGGTCCAAGAAGAGTATACCTACTCATAAAAATCTTTTGGTTTAAGAAAAAAACCATTAAATCGACATATTAACACTATGAATTGTAGATTATCGAAGTGAGCTTTTACCTCTAACATTTTGACGTCCATTTCTAGTACCTTGTCCATTTTCTAAAAAATGTAATGTCCTAGTATATTTTAACGTTTTTCCACTTGATCAGTGGTATTCTTCCCTTCGAGTGCATCTTTGAATGATATGGATCCATTAGGGTTCCTAGGATTCGTGTTAGTGTTTTTGGGAGCTGAACAACCTCCCTGCATCCTCAAATTTAATATTATAGTTGATTCCTTTGCCACATTGTAATCTTCTAGTTGATAAGAGTCCTGTAGAATGTTTCCTACATATTCCAAAACTTGGAACAATTTTTGTATACCCTGTAATAACCCTGGTAAAAAATACATGCAATACAGTTAATAAAGGAAAAATAAGACCAATTTCATGAAACACATAATCCAAACTGAATGTTGGGAAACAAATCCTAGTGGGCCGTTCATTTGGTTTATTATGGCTAAGGAAATTGTTAAAGGCATTGGAAAAGGCTTTGAAATGGAAAAGAGGCATTAATTGTCATTTTATTTATGAAAATAAATGAAATTAGGAGAAAAGGAAGGTGAAAGGTAAAAAATTTCATGTGAGGAGGAAATTGAAGAAAATAGAGGCCTCATTAATAAAAAGGCTTATGAGGATTAGTTCACATCTTTGGTCAATACAACTTTTTATCAATTTAGTTTTGGATCTCTCTCTCTATTGTCTCTCTCTCATACTCTTGCACACTTAGAGCATTCTTGGAGCACTCTAACATTGTATTAAGGAAGTCAAAAGAAGGACAACAAATGAAAGGGAAGAAAAGATCAAGCAAGGAAGTGTTGGACCAAGCGAATACAATGGGATTACTTGTAGGTTATGATGTCCTTTCTAGTTTTGGCATGCATGGTACATGCATGTGTGCATTTGGTTCTCTTACTGTCATTGACATGGGTTTTTCTAGGTGTGACAGTGGTTTTCATCGTTTCCTTTCCATTTCCAGATAACCATGGTGTGATGGGGTTCTTTTACTTGGTTGAGATAGCTTTCCAGATAAATTTGGAATCAAGTGAGTTGGCCTCACAAAAATTCCCAAGGGCCTAGGAATCCCTTGACTAGTAATGGCAAGATACATGGTAAATCTTGAGGGTGGAGATAGGAAAATTCCTCAAGGTATTGGTGAAGAAATTTGAAGGCATCCATGCTTGTTTAGGGCTTAGTGATCCCTTGATAGGTTTTGGTGGGGTTGCGGTACATCGTGGTAGTGTATGTTTATTTTTTGGCCTAGGAATCCCTTAACCAGTAATGGAAGAAATGTGGTAAATCCTGGTTGTATAGATGAGGTTTTCAAACGTAGAAATACCTTGACTGGTAATGGCAGGATATACGATAAAGCCTAAGGAAGCCCTGGTTGTTTTGTCGTGAGTCTCACATTCATGCTTGTAATATTTCACGAGGGTGATTGGCTGAAAGAAATATTTGGTTCAGCCCAATCTATGGTCACGTGGTACGTGGAAGTCCCTGAATTGGTTGGATTTTCATATGTTAATAAGAACTCTTTTCCTCTTCCATTTCATGAGTAATTATACTTGTTATTTTGTGGCTTTTATGGTTGTCCTATTACTATGATTATTCTAGTTATATGCTGGTTATAAGCATGGTTTCATGATAGATTTTGGTTATGGATATTATCATGTTTTGATTGGTAAATGAATGGTTATTTAATGCATGACCTAGATGTTATTGCAGCTATTATGAGAAGGAATTAGACCTTCTTGATTATTCTCAGATAAGTATGAGATCCCTATGTTCAAATATGTAATTATGACTTGTAGATTAAATGTTCATGATGTGTTTGAAAAAATGTTTGTCATGGTTAGGCCTGGTTAGGTCAATTTATTGTGTAATTTTTGTATTGAATTCCATGTATTTGTATCATTTATTGTTTTGGAAAGTTTCATTAAGTTATGGGAAGTGGTTTGGAGACTAGCCCTGAAAAAGTGCCTTAGATCTCAGGGCCGCAGGCATAGAACTGGGTGAAAAAGACCACAATCACTCCCTTTCAGGCTTATGCATGTGAATGAGAGTTACAGTTAAAATTATTCAGTGCTGTGTGAGTGTTTGGGAGTCCAAGACACAAAAAAAGAGGTTTAACTTAGGGTTTTGGCACCTAGAAGGGTGGTTTATACCTTAGGGATCCTCTAGCACCTGAGGGAGGTCAGTAAGGTTTTGGTTTGTCATTTACACTTCCTTAAAGTGATATAGAAGGTTAATTCATGTCATAGCATCACTCAGATCATGTTTACCTTAACAGACTAGTGAAAGTGGGTAGATATGGGAGGGGTGGTTATAGGGTGGTATCAGAGCATGGTTCAATGCTTGGACTGGATGGGCAGAATGTGCTTTTCATGCATGCATGAAGGTTGTATATGTGCTTATGTATGCATCATGGTGGTCATTGTTACAATTGTGTTGACCTGTAGAAGTTGCTGATATTGTTGTTGTGATGTGGTTATCATGAATGCACATCGGTCATATATGAATTTGTTATGCATGTCAATTGTGTATGTATGTTTGTTATGCATGCATTGTTATGGTCATAGTTTTCATATATGAGGTCATGGTATGCAATTGGTATTGTCATGCATGATGCTGATATATTGTATCATGCTAATCTAGTTGATATTGTAGACGAGATAGCCTCCCTTGAACTTCACTAAGGTATGTTGATTGTGTTTATATTTTTGTTTAGCTAACATGGTATACTTGCAGGAAGAAGAAGATACGATATGACTAGAAAAATGGTGGATTATGTTTCATGAGACTCTCCCTATAGATCATATGTGAAACACGATGATGAGTACTCCCATCACATAGAAAACACTTTTAGAAGTTTGAAGGTAGAAATAAGAAGTTTCAAAGCAGATAATGAAATAATCATTCAGTCACAAGAGATACTTTCTAGGGCACAGGAGAAACAAGTAGAGGTAAATGTAGTTATCCTTCAAAGTTTGTCATATTTTTAGAGATAAGGACCACTTAAAATTAGTCATGGACATGAGGACAAGACTAATGGAACCTATGGCAATAGATCTCATGATGGGAATAAGTCAGATAGGGATGACACCGTCAGGGATGACAGATTCCTTGATACACTTTATAGGAGAGGCATTGAACATGGGATTTATTTTAGTTCCGTTTTTTATAGGTACCATGGTCATCATCACTATCATCCTCATAGAAGGAATGGCAAGGCATATTTTCTAGATGAGTTTAAGAAAGCTAATCCACCTACATTTGATGAAGAGTTGAAGAAGCTGAAAGATGTAGAGACATGGTTACTTGGGATGAAGAAATTATTTGAGATACATGAATATATAGAGAACATGGAGGCCATGATAGTTATTTTCAACCTCAAAGGGAAAGCATACATTTGGTGGGAATATATGAAGCGTGTCAGAGACATTAGGATAGAGGAGTTGAGTTGGCATGAATTCAAGGGACTCTTTAGGAATAAGTGTTGGGTTATGGAATTGAACTTCAATTCCTCAACACTTAATCATTAATATAGGGATTCGTAACTTTGAGGCGTAGCATAGGAAACACCAAGGATTTTGGATCAATTATGTAATCACTATCGTTAACCCTTTAATTAAATCACTTAGGTTCAAAAATCATAACTGTAAAGAAAGGCTTGCAATTTTTTTCTTGTATTGTCAACACAATGACACCACACCACTCTAGAGATAGATTTTCACACAAAAATAACAATCATAGACCTGCAAGAAATAAATCAAGAACAAACAAATCTAGGATTCATTTCAAGCCATGAAAGTGCAACCATTCCAAAAACATAAAGACTTTCAAAATTAATCTATTCTTGCACTCAGTTCATGTACCAGAAAAGACAAAACGATTCCTACACTCCATTCTTATACTAAAGAAAAAATACTATGTTCCTGTACTAGAAAGAATATTGCGCAACAAGTCCAAACTAAAATATTTTGGAAATAAACCTCAATTGAATTAAGATAAAACTCCTAGAATCATCAAAATAAATGTAAAAGTCATATGCATAAATGGAAGAATCACCTTGCAAATATATCTATCTTATTCTGGTTTAATTGAAACAATGTTTAGGATAGGCGTATGTGCATATAAATTTGTAAATTGAACTCAACTGATAATTTTTGTTTTAATTAAAGATGGAAATATTTTTTTCCTGCACTTAAGGTTCCCGAATAGCCAAAAACAAATCTACATTCAACACTACCTAAATAATACTGTAAAATATTAAAACATGAGGTTCTTAGATGAGAACAAATTTGCTTGCATAGTGACGCTGTCAAACAACTATAGGTACCAGAACAAGGGTTTTATCCTGCCTGTTGTGTAAACGTGTTTTAAATAATGAATATCAAAATCACCAAGCAAGTTCAAAATAATACCTATGCATATCTTAACCTAAGAGAGATGTGCACACCACCGAGTAAATCTCAAACTAAAGATATTACTTTGAAAATGAAAGGAAATTTCTAGATCCAAAACCTTACTGTGGATTACAACAAATGAATTTTTTTTTCCACGATAAAGAAAACTATGTTTAAAAGTAAACCCCAAACACAAATGAAAGAACACAAAATGTCCATATTTGAACTTCTATCACTCATTTCAAAAGAAAACACAAAAGGGTTTATCCATTCGTGCACACCTCTTTCAAGAAATATTTCACACATAAATATTTATCACACCATTTACTTATCACACAATATATAAACAGAGGGAGCACGAGTTGGGTTGGATGGGCCGATAGCCAACCAACTCATTTACCTATCTAAGGAAAGAGATTAATTAATAAGAATAGACTGGTCATCATAGGAAATATATGAATGAATTCATGAACCTGGCATCAACCCTCTTTTATTAACAACACAAGTCTCTTCTTAGTACATATCATATAGTGGAAAATCCAATCTTAGAGAGGTCGTGGCGATGCAAGTTTATGAGAATACAAACACCAAAAATTGTCCACAATATCACTAGCTTACATCCTAATCAGTCTTGACATAAATACACATTACATAAGCTCTCAGGTGTATCAAACAGATAAAAAAAGATGAAGTTGACAAATAATATCTAACTTTAGAAACCCTCCAATGCTCCAATCCATTTGCATGAAGACAAGAAAATGTGCTCGGAAGTGAATGCACTCCTTTTTCTTTGACAATTGAGTCCAAATCCTAGTTGGAATTCTCAAAGAAACGATACTCCATATTTAGTGTAGGAATAAAAGTGAGTGCAGGAAACTTAGGATATTCCTATACCATAGACACTTTTTATCTCAAATTAGTGAACATACATTGTAATATTCATAAGGTAATACAAATGGAAAGTTACATAGAAAAGAATCGACCTATTTGACTTTTAATTAAAACAAGCATAAAATATCCATCTACATAAATAATGATTAAAAGAAACTAAAAGTACTTGCATAGAGGTCTTGTTTGGGTTGTGAAACAGAGGTTAAGGTAGGGCAATCTAGGTGAAAAATAGGGTAATTATGGAAACCAACATTCCCCCAACCTCATAATGTTGTGTGTCCTCACACAACCACTAGCCTATGAAAAAAGTAAAAATTGAGAAACTTCTCCTTCTCACTTTTGGATTTGAATGTTGATTATTGAACCTTCTTCTTTATCCTTCTTCGTTTGAGTATTCCTCATATGTTTTTCCAATTTCCTAACACTATTTCTCAGGTAGGCCGCGTGGAACCTCCATTTTCTCACCAATTTATTCAATTCAGCCACTGTCACAAACAATTCTCCATTCCTAGTCTTTAATGTTTCATTTTGAGTGTCCATACACCTATTCAAGACCTCAAGCTCATGAATATGTTGTTTCAAATTTTGAGTTTGAATTACCCTTTCCCCAAGAGTAGATTCCTTCAATTTATCCTATCCCTATATCTCTGTTCTTCTATCGTAGATGCAAGAAGAACATCATCCTTATGCTTTTACTCTTTCTTATGTTCTTGAACTCCTTCTTGTTCCACCTCTTGCTCATGGGTTACCTTATGTCTTTTGAGCTTATTCATCAAATATTCTAGAGGAAAATCATCATCCTCCTCCTCTTTTCACTCTTGAACCTCGACAGGGGTGCCCATTGCTACTACTCTTGCCAATAAAGAGAGATTATCCTACACATCTGCATTTTCCACGGGGATATCCACTAGAGGCACTTTAGGAGAAACACAACCTTTCCCAAATGAATCAAAATCCTCAATGACCTTGACCTCAGATGGAGTAGTAGGTTTTGATGTCTTATTACTCGAAGAAGCATGATGACCTTTCATCAACCCTTGTGTGATTCTCTGGGACGATTTTGGCACGACAACCTTGACTTCCACACTTTATTTTCCTTCTGAAATTTCTTCCCTTCCTTATTAGTTTTTCGAGGCCGAGTAGTCTTGGATTATTTTTTATGATTACCCTCCTATTGTGACATCCATTTTTGATGTTGGGTACCCTTAGGTCATGCACTTTTCTTACACTTTTCTCCTTTCCAACTTTTTACACTAAAAGCCCTCATATCATCTCCACTTTGATATGCTTCTCAAAATACCTCCCAAGTGGATCCCCTATTTTTCAACTCTTCACAAACTAAAATATTAATCAATCCATAATGACATAATTTATAACCTACTTGGTGCTCCAGGTATTTCTGCACACTTCTTGGTAGCTTATCCAAAATTTTTAATAGAAAATGTGGGAAGTTAATAAACTTACCAGACTTGAAGTGCATGAGGAGTCGAATATGGTACATGTAGGTCAAGAAGTATCTCCCTTCACAAGTGAGGAATTTCTGTAGAATGTACAACAAATTTTTCCACTTTTCAACCATGTTGCTCCTCTACACCCCTTTCTTCCAATTAACTACACAATTAGCCTTTTCCAAGGACCTACACCACACACATTTTTCTTCTTCACCCTTCTTGAACCATTTTCTCACCAATAGTGGGCATCTCAATGGTCTGTGAAATAAATTTCTCCATAACCTCAAACTTCAAAAACCCACAGTAACTGTATTTCCATTAAAATTTAGTGCAAACGCCCGAGTATTGGCTGAATCCTAGCCATTAAACTTGTACAAGAAAGGAAGAAAGACAACTTCTTACAAAATAGGTAGACTCATTTCATATTCCATGGCCCCCTCCATCTCTTTGAAAAAGCAATGTTCGATCCACATCAGTGCCATAATGTACTTAGTATTGTTACAACCTACAATTCACCAACTGTTCAACACTTCTAGCTCTTTTAAGCATTAACTGTTACTTTTCTGCATGATGTAGGAGTTCTCTCATAATTTTAGTTGGAAAGTTCAGGAATGATTTTTCCTTAATGGTTTCATGATTCCTGAACCAAAACTTATTTAGAATGCATGCCGGTTCGTGTCCCGATTTCTATATTGAAATCGTGACATTTAAACTTCCACATTACCCAAAAAAACAACCATCAACCTTGAGGTACAAAATTCGGTTGGAGATTTAGTAGGATTTCTAAAACGGGAAAGGCAATGATTATTAGGAGTGATGATTAGAAAAATTACGATTTCGAGGGATAAATGGCAGAAAATGGTCATCTCACACATGGAAGAAGGAAAAATCAATGAATCAGTGGCATGAATTCAAATGTAAGGATAAGGAATTTGAATGAAACGACCTCCATGCATGACTTTAGTCCTCATAATGACATCCTATGGAAATGGTTGTTGTTATTATGATAAAATCTACTTAGATATAATGATAATCCTACACTTAACCATTCACTTCCCTTTAAACATAACAATAATGATCACTTATACAAATAAAAACATGATTTCTCATTTTGCAATAAAACCATTGTTTTTATCCATGGATATCATAAATTTTTTCAACTGAACCAGAAATTCAAAATCAATTTAAAGTAAATTCTTGAAATAATAAAAAAAATATGAATAGAAATTTCTTGGTCTATAACAGGAGAGGTTTCTTGCACTGTTTTGATATTCCCACACTATAACAGAAGAGTTCTTGCACTATCCTGAGCATGATTCCTGCATTATGAGAAGAGGATTCTTGTATTTTTGTAAGTGATATTCCTACACTTGTAATAGGAAATCCTACACTAAGTATAAATAATTCCTGTACCAAAAAAAAGGGGTTCTTGCACTGAAATAACCAATCTAGTTACCTATTGAAAAAAAATGGCATGGATTGTGTGTAAAAAAATTGCAGAGTTAGAAGAGATTTTTATTGTCAAGTTTAGGTGTCATCATGCTCTCATTTTTGGATAGACAAGGCTTCAAAAATTACCGACACTTGAAAAATATTATGGACAAAAGAAACAGGATAGGGATATCATAAAGAAAGGGAAGGATAATCAAAAAGTATACTTAGGATAAGGTGGATAAATCCATAGAGGGATATAGGAAAAAGGGACAAGGGGAAAATTTTCATGGGTAAAAGAGGGAATCTTGTGGAAGAATAAGAGGGGTATTTAATATAAGGAAGATATACAAGATCAGAGGGAAATTTCAGAAAAGGGAAAAGAGGAAAGATAGAGTATTCACCTTCGATAGTAAATGTATCCATCAAATAATATTATGACCTATGTGAATAAATTAATTGCAACAGGATTTTTGTGTCACTTGCATAAAATTTTTACCATGCTGCTTGCTCTTAACTTTGATAAGGGATTAGTTACTACTATTTTTTTCACTACCACCAGAAATCCTGTAGAAACGTGCTTCTTCTCAAAACAAGCTAGCCATGCTTTCTAATTCAAGTGACATCCCATTTTATTAAAGAGGAACTTGCCGACCAACAAGTTGGTTTTCAAGAATATCCCTACATAACTATGCTAACAAGTTGATTTTCACAGTAATGTGTTTTACTTTTTATTATATATATATTTATTAGTTTTTGATATATTTTTTTTAATTATTAGGAAAAGAGTAAATCAAAATGTACTCACAGTATGTTGGTATTATTTCCCACCTACCATCTTCAAATATGAAATTTAATTCCTTAAATCATCAATCTAGGGTGTTGTAAGCTTTGAGGTGTAGTAGAGGAAATGCCAAGGATTCTGGATCAATTCCGTAATCACTATCGTTATCCCTGTAATTAATTCACTCAGGTGAAAAAATCATAACTGTAAAGAAATCCTTGCAATTTTTTTCTAGCACTGTCAACACAATGACACCACACCACTCTAGAGATTGGATTTTCACTCAAAAATAAAAACCAAAGACTTGAAAGAAATAACTCAAGAAAAAAATAAACCTAGATTCATTTCAAACCATGCAAGTGCAACCATTCCAAAAACAAAAATACTCTCAAAATGAATCTATTCTTACACTTAGTTTATGTATTGCAAAAGATAAAACAATTTTTGCACTCCGTTCTTGTACTAGAAAAAAGATTGTGCAACAAGTCCAAGCTAAAATATTGGGGAAAGAAACCTCGCTTGAATTAAGATAAAACTCCCAGACTCATCAAACCCTCAATGCATGAACCTTGATACTTTATCAACTATAAAAATAAATGCCAAACTATTGCAGGAAAAACTGCAACGAACTATTTCCTGCGACCTAGTGTTTGTTAGATTGCCAGAAAGACACAAGCATAATCAAGAAGACATTCAATGTTCCCAATCCTTCACGATTTACAAGTAGTCATGCAATCCTTTAATACTATGAGGAAGAAGAAGCTAGTCTTGCCTCCTTGAAGGTCGAGGATAGATCTTGAGTTCGATGTCGATTTTTTGCTCTCCACATTAGCGATCTATCCGATCTCCCTTCGATCTCAATACCCACACACAATAAAAAACATAAAAATATGAAAATGGATCTTCCTTGGAAGATCGTTAGATAAAATATGACATAAAAATATTACAATATACAATCATATACAATAAGATAACATGGATCTTCATTAATATAAAAAATGCCGCTTTAATACCTTAATTTCAGCTTTCCCTCTTTGAAATTTGACAGAGTTTCCCCACTAGATGAGAATATAAAGAGCACTCTCCTATAGCATGATACCTCACAAAATCTCAAGATGATGACATGATAGCAATGGGGTATCAAGATCTTAGTAGCAACAGGGATCTCCAAAAATCACTCTCTCTGGAACTAAAATTATGACTTGAACTAGCATGACCCTCTTAAATGATCCAATATAAATATGTGAATGATAGCTCTTTGGAGGATGAATGCGTATGCTCATGATGATGAGAAGTTAAGGAAAATTATAATGGATTAGTCATGGCTAACTCAAATCAGTGAGTAATCGAGCTCATCTCCTAGGTACTTAGTGAATCTGAAAGGTTCCCTAGACCGCAAGCTCAAAACTGATGGATTAGGGCCTGAGTTGTGGGGAAAAGAGGCATTGGTAGTGGCTCAAGCCCCTGAACCTCGGGCATAATCATGCTAGCCTACGGCTCTAGGTCAAAACTAAGGAATCAAGCCCCTTCTACTAGGGAAAAGTCATCAAGCAGTGAGGCTAGGGGTCAGTGATGCAGGGGTATCAAAATAGGCTGATAACAGATGCCCCATAATGTATGAGGTTAGAATGAATAGCTGATGGAAAAAATACATTATAAGAAAAATCAGAGGAGTGGTAGTGGGGAAACAGAGCCAGGATCATGGATTGGAGAACACTGAAGTATAGGTCTCAACTATGAAGATAACATCCCCGAGGCAGGCATATCCATGCTCAGTCATAATAAATACTGAACATGGCCACCAAACATACAGTGCAGATCCATGATATAAATAACTAAGATGTGGCCATGACAGATGCACACAATGGATCCATCTAACTCAATGGAAAGCGCATAGCCACTAAAAATAATCATGGATATATGTGACTCAATGGAAAGAGGATAGCCACTAAAAAAAATCATGGATCTATGTCATGATATACATTAGTGGGACTATGGACACATGGAAGACGAATAAGTGTCCCAGATATCCCTCAAAGTACATAAATGATACATAAATCCAACGCAACCTACGAAGGGTGGCATATAAGAGTGGGATGTCCCTAACCCAGGGTATTCAACATAACCCCGATGGTACGAATCTACACATGTGAATAGATGAGCTGAAGTCGAGCAATGATAGAGATCGCCTGATTACAAGACAATGAGGTAAACCAGTAACAGATGCAAGGTAATCCACTAATGAAGAAGATGGACCCAAAGGTACCTAGTATAGTCCACTAAGTGCAAATGAATGAGCTCATGTGTAATACCAGTGAACTCGAACAATCGGGAGCCAATGATGTAAAGCCACTGTTGATTGCGAGGAAGCCTGCCACTGAGAACTGCAAGCTCCAAGGTACTACTGGTTCCTAGATCAAGCTCTTGGATAATGAGTTGAATTCGATAGGAGAAGATACGTCAAAGGAGGGCCTTAATGTATCCCCCATCAATCGACATGGAAAAAACAAGAGTGATGTGATGTATGGATGAAGTCATGAAGCGATGAAGTATAGCTGACACAGGGATGGTTGTCTAAAAAAGGTCAATAGGCTATTGCAGATGGCTGACACAGGCTAAAAATTCCCTTGAACACATAATAGAATGACACAAGAGTGACCTGGCAACATGAATGAATGAGCACCATGTGATGTCATGCAACGATGTAGGAGGCATTGAGGCACACTCCATATGATTGGAAGAGTAACTAGCCAAAGGAATAAAAAGACTCATATGGATGGTATGGCTCTTAGGAAAGATAAAACCCAACTGTAATATAATTAGATAGAGAAGTGTCATGTTCAAGGGTGTCGCAAGTGACACTGATAATAGATGAAAAATGAATATTGATGTTCCCTCCCTTCTATTTTTATAAGTTCCTTTTTCGTAAAGATGTCCCCCAAGCCTGAAAAAGAGATAAAAGTATACAAGGGCGAAACTCCTAGCTACAATAGACTATGGTATTCCTTTTACGTAACTAGTCTATCCAAGTTCAGAAAAGGGTTAAAATTATACTCGGTAGATGACTCTTCAGGTACTTTTTGTTACAAGTCAAAATACCTCCTCATCAGCTCAGAGGGGAAGACAAATATGGAAGGAGTACAAAGACCTAAATTAAACCTATTTCTTCCAGGGTAACACCTATCTATAACAACACAAGAGCATTATAGCGCAGCTAATCAGTGAATGGTCCGCGTTAGTGGCTAGGGCAATGCTCTGTTTACACTGGAGGGAAGTGTTACCCGTGTTTTAAGTTTGAATCGGGAAAAGCCCGCGGAGAATGATTTGAATCTCTGGCTTTCCCTCACAAGAGAGTCAGTTCACAAAAGAAACTGCAGAGCACCAGTTCATTATTGGTCATTGCTATAACAAGACTGAACTCCAAAGGAGGAAAAAGCATAGAGATTAAAGAAACATCTAAGTTTTTTCCATTCCAAACTAGTGGAAAGAGAAAGGCAACAATGGCTTTCTCCCTCTCCTATAAGGAGCTGAAGGCTCTTAGTTGAAGGTCGAAGGATTGCTAAAGGTTTTTGCATACTTGTGGAATAGAGAATAGTGTTATATTGTGAAGGCCAAGATTCAAAGAGGTTCCTAGAGAGCTTGTTGACTTGGAATTCTTCACTTGAGAGATAAAAGAGATTGGGAGACTGAGGAGGGCTTGGTACAACCGACGATTGTAATCCTCCTTCTTTCAAAATAAATAGAACTGTGTTCGTTTTGTCCATTCAATGCTTAATATTGTCATTATTGTTTGAACATTTACATAGTATGATATGAATGGCTCAGATGTGTATAATTTAGAAGTTCATTATATATTGACTTGATTGATAGGATATATGTTATGTTAGAAATTACGCGGGTGCTTTGACCGATTGCAGGACTAAGATTTGGAGCCAGTGAAGAAGGACTCTTGCTTCGCTGCCTAGCGCTCTCCAAGGGACTCCAAGATTGTCAAAGAGGTAATTCTTCATCGCATTCTATCAAGTTATTTTAAGTTAATATGAACATGCTCATGCCATATTTGTGAACAACACAACTAATCTTACTCTCTGCCTCGGGCACCGGAAAGCCCTGAGAGGGATATTCGAAAACCAACAACCCAAGCAGTTTATCCTATAGAAGAATTGGCGACTCTACTGGGGAGTTTCCCCATAGTTTCCGGACTGTTTCTTCATTCCTCTCTTCTTTCCTCTGTTCACAGACCCTTCCGACCATTTTTGATGCCCAGTAGACATATCAAACGCTCGCAGAGTTCAATCCTGCTTCTTTTTGAACAACTGAAGAAATTTTCCCTGGCTAATGCTACCTCTGTAGGTTGTCCAGTGCATTATAACGTTGTCTTTGACTAAATACAGTGCATTATTCGCTGTCTTTACTCACAGACAGAGCGTTACTCAACCAAAACCTTGCTGTTCACTGCTATGATGGTGTTTTAGTTGCAGAGTTTTTTGGCCATCAGTACCTTTCGCTGACTGAATCCCTGTGCTTGTCTGCTAAGCTGGCATTTCTATTTGTTTCTCTTGTTTGAAAAGTCAGTGTCCAAAGAATTTACTTTTTAAGAGAATTTTTATTATTATTATTATTTTTCTGCATCTAGCTGAGTTTATTCTTAAATTTCCAGTTCATAGACTGTTTAAAAGAGGTAGATAGAAGTCTGAATCTTTAAAAGTTGAACTGAGCTATTTGAATGTTAGTGCATGGATGTTGAAAATAAACCTCTCCCTGTAGAAATACTCTTCATCGAATTTAATATCTATAGCATGTTTTGCATGGTTTCTTGAGTCAGAGTCTCATCACATTTCATATGTCCACTCCCCCTCCGCAAGACTAATAATCGAGTACACTAAGAATAAAGCGATAATAAAATCAATCAAATCTTTTTTGAACTCACACAAATAGTAGTTCAAGCTAGGATCTTGGGTTAGGAGCAGTGAGAAAACTACCCAAGATCTCAAAACTTGAAACTAGAGTCATTAACGAGTGAAATCCTACTGCACTCATATTATCGGGACCGTTCCTTTACTGGAGCTCAGCGCGAGACAATACTTGGGTGCACAAGAAGGTAGCCCGCCTTCGACTGCATCCGGTGGGTGTGTTATTGGGGTTCCCATCGGGGATGTCGAAACTAGATCGGGGATCTAGGTATTCTGCCCATATAGCACATTTTCCTTGACCGTGGACCCCCCTGATGATGTCTGTGATTTAAGGTATCTTTAGTGGCCATACTTTTTAGGGACTTACACAAGGTGACTGGGAAGGGCTATCCTGGTACTTGAAACAGACGGACCCACTCTATCTTCGGTCTTTAGGAGGGTAATCGTCTCCACGAGAGTGCTTACACCTATCGTTTGAGGTTCGGGCGAAGCTCTAGAGTGACCGTAACTGTACTTTCGACCAACCCTCTCTGTATACTATTGTGATACTGGATTTCATCACTAGAAAATGGTAGTACTCAGACAGGGCACCCTATTCTGGCTGCTTGCTAATTTATTTTAGAGAGTCCTTTTTTCTTTTTTCTTTTTTAGGTGTGTGGTTACTGTCACTGAGACTTTATAATACATCACAATTAAAATTTGTTAAAAATAAGCAGGTCACCGTGGCGTCCCCCGACCCACGCCGTCTGTCTAGACGACAACAAGGTCTACCTCCTCTAACTATTGAGGAAGAACTGAACCTTGGTGACCCTGTGCCTTCTACGAAAGAGCAATCTCCACTGACTAATCTTGATTGTCACATAGCCTCATATCATCCGGAATTTCCGGAGGACCCTTTCACTGAAGGAGTTGTACCTCATTACAATCCTCCGCTCACTGATCCGTTGGGGCCTGTGATAATTCAGATTCCACCACGCCAAGATATGTCTTCGGCTGCACCAACATCCATTTCACCACCAGAATCCACAGGGTTGATGCCAATGGCAACCATCCCAGGTTCGCCACCATCCTCCCCGCCGGTGGTCAGTTCTATGCCATCACTGGGTAACCCCAGTAGTCAACATATACCTACTCCCAACACTACGGTCATCACAACTGTCAGTAGCTTGCCAAATCCTTCGGCATCTACTCCTACCGTGACCATGTCGGGACCCACGGTAGCTCCTCCCACGAGTATGACTACTTCGGTACCTTTTAGCAACCCTTTCGGTTGGAACCCTCTGCTGAGTTCAAACCCCCTAGCCTCTATGCCAGGGGGCAGTGTCACCAGCATGCAGGTAGCAGGGAACATTTCACTTCCTCTGCAATCCTTAGGACAAATAGGACAACTTATTGTTAATACTCTTCCCTTAATTGGTTCAAATATAGGTGTAGGGTCTATACCGTTGCCAAACTATGCAAGTAGTAGCATGCCTCCAAGAAACTCTATCGCATCCATTTGGACTAACCAACCCCAACCTCCATCTAGAATGGGAGGGAAATTATATACTGGGGGCAACCAACATTTTTCCCCGCAATACAACATGCCCTATGGACAACAACAATATGTCCCTACTCCTCCGCCTATAGGAAGTTTTTACCAAAGTCCTACTTATCCTCCTGGTAACACATTGATGGGTGGACCCTATGGTCTAAATAGTCGGCCCATACTGCCTTGGTTAGATTCGGGGGAAAATCCACAATTTCCATTCTTGGCAGCTTTGGACATCCCCGATATCCATAAACTGACTAACAATCCCATCAATCACAACCCGCTTTGGCCTCCAGTACCGCATAAGATTCCTTTCGGCATCCTGAAGTTCGACGGGAAACAAGGGGATGACCCAGCCGCACACATCACTACCTTTCACCTATGGTCTATATCCAATTCCATGGTAGATGATAGTGTCCGACTTCGACTATTTCCCCGCACACTTACAGGTAATGCTGCCAAGTGGTACATTGAATTACCACGCGCCACCATCAATACGTTTGGTGCTTTAGCAACGAAGTTTCTAAAGAAATTCCAACTACCAATTATATTTGAAACTGGAACGAAACTATTAACCTCGCTCCGCCAAGACACAACCACCCACATCTCTGATCACATTCATGAATGGAGACGTAGGAGGAGGCTAGTCAAAGCGCCAATTCCAGATCAGCTCTTAGCCAATTGGTTTTGCAAGTCTCTCTTACCCCACATAGCTAAAGACATTGGCCTTTCTGGTGCGGTTACAGAAGATCAATGCATCCGCCGTGCCCAACATTTAGATTTAATCTATTCGCAATCTGGAACGCTGTATGATTTGCTCCCCCATACCCCTGGCAACCCAAATCCTCAGGTTACTCACAAAACCGGGGCTCATGCCGATGGTCTCGTTGGCAGGATCTCTGGCGTAGCCACAAAGCAGTCTCGGGGGCAAGCCTCCCAGCCATCTTCGGCTGCCACTGCCCCTCACCAAACGACTACTCTTCCCACCGCTGAGGTAAATTCGGTGCAAACCTCACAAAAACCTAGCGGGAAAAATAAGAAGAACAAGAAAAAGTCATCTCCTTCAGAAGAGCAGTTGGATAATCAGAATAACACTAATCAGAAAAATGCTGCCAAAAATGACAAAGGGAAGGATAAACCCATGAAGTTTCCTTGCAAAATCTGTGCGGAGGACCACTTGACATACAAATGTCCTTGGCTGTAGGAATGCACCAATTTTATTGCCAACAAGGATTCTGGGTGAACACCTGCCATTCTTCATAATCCTTTCCCTAATCAACAACAACAACATAAACACATGGTTGAAAATCCGCCACAACCCTATCAACGGAGCAATGGTGGTTCATATCCTTCCGGTGAAGGACCATCTGCCATTTATGGCATTGAGAGTGTTGACCTTGAAACTCAAGCTAAGCTTTATGGAAACCCTACCATAGATGCTCAAGAACCTGGTACTAGTTCAAATCCACCACCGCCAAATGATTTGCATATCGAACGGCCTACTGCTAACCCTGTGATTCGTCCCCCCAAAGGGACACTTCGACGCATGACTCATAACACCTCTGCACATGCAGTCCAAAACTACAACATTGTAGAAGATTTGGCATAGGCACCGTCAACTATGTCTGCTCTCGAAGTATTACAAACCTGTCCAGCACAAAGGAAAGCCTTGCTTTTGGCCATTGGTGGAATAGACCCCCAGGATTCCATGCTAGCTATATTTGATATGGAAAAGGCTAAACCTCACCTCTCACACCAACTCACATTCCAGGTGCAGGTTGTGTCGAAAGGGAGACCAATCCATCGCACTGTCATAGACGAAGGTGCTTCGACCTGCGTTATGTCACAAGCTTGCTGGCTCAATTTAGGTTCTCCTACCCTCACCCCGCCATCGAATTCCCTCAAAGCTTTCGTTGGCCACACTTTCCTCCCAAAAGGGTACCTTGCTAGCTTTCCCATCACTATGAGTGGGAAAATAGTAAACGTGGACGTTGAAGTCGTAGAGCGCCATTTAGACTATAATCTATTACTTGGTCGCAGTTGGTCGTATGTCATGACTTCCATTGTGTCTTTGGTTTTCCGACTCATCCTATTTCCATTGGATGGGAAAATAGTCACAGTGGACCAACTATCCTTCTGCACCCCTGATTATTCCATGTTACCAAGTAGCACTGTACCCCTAATAGGAGGCTTTCCTGACTCTTACGTCAGTATCAGTACCGGTCTTCTGAAGGCATCATTCCTACTGGGTTGTTTCCTCTCCCGCCACTGCAGATCCCAAACATGGTTGTAATGATATCTACCACTTTGGATGGCTCTATTGACCCATAGATCATCCCAGCACCTTTAGACATTCATTCCTATGAAGATCAGATGCCGCTTTCGCCGACCGAGTTGGCTTATCAAGCCATCCAAACTGCATCCGAACCCTCCACTGCTATGGTTTCGACCGAAGGTACAAACCTCCCTCCCATCACTGTTCTCTCTAAGGATCTCCTCAATGAAGTCTTGCCTACAGATGAAGCTATTCAAGAGATCATGTCTCTAGAAGAATGACCTTGGGGAGAGTTTCACCATCGCGCTTTGATGATTGACTCGGAGGCGATAAAAACTGAAATCCCATCTTTTGACCCACCTGAGATGGTTCCCTCCGCTTACACGACTGTCCAAACTATCAAGTCAGAAGGGAACATGGGTAATATTTCTAAGACAATTCTCATTGATATCTCGGTCAAAATGGGTATCGTGGAAAATATTCAGATTGGAGCCGACTGCAATCCTGAGGAAATTGCGTGCTTCACATCCCTTTTCAAGGAATTCCGCGATGTGTTTGCTTGGTCTCATAAGAAAATTCCCGACATAGATAATTATATTAACGAGAAAGAGATCAAGAAATTTCGAGCATCCTTTTTACAGTATTTTTCTTGCTCGTTAATCTGAAAAACCTCGAGTTCCCTTCTTCGGACTCGTTAAACTTATATGAAGTTGATATCGAGTGTTATTTTTGTATGGTATTTTTCTTGCTCGTTAATCCGAAAAACCTAGAGTTTTCTTCTTCAGACTCGTTAAAACTATGAAGAAGCACTGAAATTTCTTTTTAGGAATCTTTTTCTCACTCATAAAACTGAAAAAACCCCAAGTTGCCTTTGTCGGGCTTGTTAAACTACCACGACAGAAAGGATGGAGCCATTGTTTTCTCTTTTTCAAAGCTCTTTAAACTGAAAAAGTAATCGAGTTTTCTCCGCATGACTCGTTAAAATTTCACAGAGGTAATCGAGTTTTCTCTGCGCAACTCGTTAAGATTTCACGGAGGGCACCGAGTTTTTCTTTGTCGGACTCGTTAAAATTTCACAAAGAGTATTGAGTTCACTCCGTCTCCTCGTACTCATAACAAAATGAGGTAGACGTCTATCGAACATAGATTTCTCACTTTTCCAGTTTCGATGGACTAACTTACGGAAAATGAGATGTTTCGGGCTTACTATTATCCCTTTGCCATGATTGGTTATCAAGACATGACAAAGGTACCCCAATGGAGTTGTCTTTTATGATATTTTTCAAACTCTCTAAACATGAAAAATTCACCGAGTTTACTCGTCTGGACTCGTTAAACCTAATCAGATGGGACGTAGAGTTGTCTTTCCTGACATTTTTCAGACTCTCTAAACATGAAAAATTCACCGAGTTTACTCATTTGGACTCGTTAAACTTAATCAGATGGGGCACAGAGTTGTATTTCCTGACATTTTTCAGACTCTCTAAACATGAAAAATTCACCGAATTTACTCGTCTGGACTCGCTAAACTTAATCAAATGAGGAAAAATTTGGACAAAATGGATACTACCTCTGTTTCATTTTCAAAAAGGTCGATTTGGCAGCAAAATTCTTGAACATGGAACTTCCCAGAAAAATCTTTCGCAGTTAGCCGCACCCTACCATCTATGAGTATTAGCCTTCATTTCTCAGTGTCCCTGCACTGGTAAAATCCTAACACACTCTTTGGTGTTCATCAAGCTTCATCTGCCTAGTACCCTGCTAGAGTGCCTTATATTGATCAAGCAGATCTTGCTATCTGCTGCTCCTGTCATCAACCAAACCGCTCATTATGCCAGAAATTATTTGTCATCCGAAGTTCCCATTTACTCTTCATTATCTCAATTATAAACAAAATCAGTTGGTTTCTGTTTCATGTTGACTGATGTAGGACGCCTCAGTGCCTACCTTTCAACAGATCACTTCCTATCGACTTCAACACCTTATCTAGGAAGTTGATCCAAAAACCCATCAATACCCGGATACTTGCAGACATCAGTGGTAGGTAGTCCTGTGTTTGATCAGGGGTCTTCATCATTGGCTCCTGGTCGAATGATTCTACGAGTGTTCGACTCTAACTCATTTTATTCACACTCGCTATATTGTACTGTGCATCTTAGGGACCATCATCATTATCGGTGGCCACCTTCGCGTCTGTTAATAGTTTTCATTATCGACTGGTAATCAGACGATTTCTCACATGTTCGATGACAACTCCTTCATTCACATGTTGAGAAATATGCAGTTTAAGTGAATCGGCGGTCAAGACCTTGGGGCAAAGGCTACATCATTAAAGTTGTGTTTCCTTCCCCAAGTTGCGATATTGTTTTTGGAGACAGCTTCTTCAGCCTGGTCCTGTTATGACATACACTTCCACATTGTGCCTATCGGTGGACAGATTCTTCATATCTCTATTCTAGAGAAATCATGTTTTTTAAGCTACTGAGCATGGGATATGCCCGACTCAAGGCAGATACTATATTTTCTGACATATGTTGTTGTTTCAGGTTTTCCTCAGTCTTTCAATCTCTTTATCTCTACACAAATTATAAAGTATTTCGGCCATCATCTTTGTCTATGACCTCACACTTTAGGGGGCATCTGTTACAAGTCAAAATACCTCCTCATCAGCTCAGAGGGGAAGACAAATATGGAAGGAGTACAAAGACCTAAATTAAACCTATTTCTTCCAGGGTAAAGCCTATCTATAACAACACATGAGCGTTATAACGCAGCTAATCAGTGAATGGGCCACGTTAGTGGCTAGGGAAGCGCTCTGTTTACACTGGAGGGAAGCGTTACCCGTGTTTTAAGTTTGAATCAGGAAAATCCCGCGGAGAATGATTTGAATCTTCGGCTTTCCCTCACAAGAGAGTCAGTTCACAAAAGAAACTGCAGAGCACCAGTTCATTATTGGTCATTGCTATAACAAGACTGAACTCCAAAGGAGGAAAAAGCATAGAGATTAAAGAAACATCTAAGTTTTTTCCATTCCAAACTAGTGGAAAGAGAAATGCAACAATGGATTTCTCCCTCTCCTATAAGAAGGAGCTGAAGGCTCTTAATTGAAGGTCGAAGGATTGCTAAAGGTTTTTGCATACTTGTGGAATAGAGAATAGGGTTATATTATGAAGGCCAAGAGTCAAAGAGGTTCCTAGAGAGCTTTTTGACTTGGACTTCTTCACTTGAGAGATAAAAGAGATTGGGAGACTGAGGAGGGCTTGGTACAACTGACGGTTGTAATCCTCCTTCTTTCAAAATCAATAGAACTGTGTTTGTTTTGTCCATTCAATGCTTAATATTGTCATTATTGTTTGAACATTTACATAGTATGATATTAATGGCTCAGATGTGTATAATTTCGAAGTTCATTATATATTGACTTGATTGATAAGATATATGTTATGTTAGAAATTATGCGGGTGCTTTGACTGATTGCAGGACTAAGATTTGGAGCTGGTGAAGAAGGACTCTTGCTTCACTACCTAGCGCTCTCCAAGGGACTCCAAGATTGTCAAAGAGGTAATTCTTCATCGCATTCTATCAAGTTATTTTAAGTTAATATGAACATGCTCATGCCATCTTTGTGAACAACACAGCTAATCTTACTGTCTGCCTCGAGCACCGGAAAGCCCTGAGAGGGATATTTGAAAACCAACAACCCAAGCAGTTTACCCTATAGCACTTTTACGAGCATGAAGTAGACAAGTTCACTCGACAATATTTTCTAAGTTAAGGAGTATAAAAAGAGCTTAAAGAAAAATCATCCTGGAGGAACTAGTGGTATAAAAGGTAGCAATGAGTTTCGGTAATGGTGGAACTACTCATTACATAAGGTGGACACGAGGATGGCTAATAGGACCACTCATCACAGTGGTTCCTCCAACACATGGTAACACACCAAGTGAATGTGAATGGTAGGTCAAGAAGATGATGATGATGGATGAGAGAAACCAAGGCTCAAAGATTTATAAGTAGGCTGATAAAAGTGGAAATCACAAGGGATAAAAACTTGGAATCATCCTGGGGTATGGAAAGAAATATAGTGAAGAATAGGACATGACGCTCAAATTCGAAGCCATGGTCAGCTAGAAGGAGGGATTTTGTGAGAGATAAAAAATGATTTCATGGACACTGATACAACAAGAAGGTGCTAACTGGAGTATCCATGATCACGTAAGCTCTACCGCCAAGCTATGATATGCATATAGGAAGTGGAAAAATTCACGACTTGATGGGGTCAGACCTAATGCATAAATAGTGCTGATGGTCGAAATGAAAAATTGGTGAAAATGACCTACCCCTATATGCCAGTAAAGAATCATACCTAAGGTCAAATGTAATGAAAAATCCTCCTCACAAGATAAAATCAAAAGTGAATCCAAAGTCCTCCTACAAAAGGTAGACTCAAAACATATCATAAAGCTCAAAAACCCACTTGGACCCAAATATTAAAAAAGGAATATTTTGGAATATGCCAAAAAGATGCCAAAAAGGGTTATAAAATAAAATCATACCTCTCTATTGACTCATTGTGAAGTTTGTGAAAAAGGGGTGAGCTTCCAAGGGTTTGAGGGCAAGAGAAAAAAGGATAAAGGAGTATCAAAGAGGAGAAAGAAATCATATCAAGAAATTAAGTGGTAAATTCCTTCCCTCTTAGTCATTTATGCACACATAGGTTGAGTCACTAAGTTTACAAAGTAGTGGATTGTGATAGTAGAGGGAAAACCTCCTTGGACACGGTCTTGCCACGGGTAGCGGGCAACCTATAAATCTTAGCCGTGGGCTTGTTAAGGGTAGCCAATGGCTTGGGTTGTGGGCTACTTGTGTCAAGGCCGCGACCCAGGGATAAAATAGGGAATTTTTAAGTTTTTCTTTAAGAGCTCTATGTTTTCTATGTTTCCCTGTAACAATGACAGTGACTGATATATCTGATGCGGGTGCAGGGGAAATCATGGTGTGGGAACAGATGGAGAGGAAACATTATAAGAATGAGATTCAAGCCATGGCTCATATGCCAAACATCAATTCCTTGAGAGATTGTGGATTTCTGAAGTTCTTTAGGTTCCCAAGCATGGCAAGCCAAGACTATCTTTTGTCATTCATTGTGCGGTGGTGGTATGTGGACACACAACACTTCATTTTTTGGCTAGAGAGGTTCACCATAGAAACATCATACATCTACTTCTTCACCAGTTTATCAAGGTGGGGGGCTCTAGTGGTGTTGACAGGGGTGCATAGAAACTCAGGAGAAATAGTCCAAAGCATGAGAGTTTCCCACTGTAGGATGGTGGAAGGGGCAGAATAAAAGAAGACCCTCATAGAGGAGATACATGATTTAACCATTCAGACTCTAGCCTACACAGTGGTTCGAGTATTATGGTTAGTGACACCCCATGTAGTAACGGTGCCATAAATGGAGTTATGTTTATAATGTATGGAACCCACCCTATTTAAATGGTGTGAAGGGGTGGTGGTATGCGTGAAAGACCAACTTAGTAGGCTCAAAATGGAGAGGAGTGAAACTTGTGGGTATGGGAGTTTACTTGTGAGATTATGTAACTTCTCCACCGAAAAGACAACCCCGTATGGATATATGGAGTCATCCTTTTCCATGGAATGACAGAGTGCATGTTCATGGCAGGAACACAGATGCGTACTGGAGATGTATAATAGAAGCTATATTTCCAGTGGATGATTACCCATATGATGGGGTGGACTTCACGGGAGATCTTAACATAGTCTTGTCCCCTGGTGTAGGTTTTGATTGGAGATGTAAAAAATATTTTTGACTTTTTGTTTTGTGATTTTTCGGGATATTTGATTTTTTGAGTTTTTTAACTAGAGTACATAGTCACTAAAAACATGATGTTTTTTTTTTTTTTTTTTTAAATGTAGACGTGGCACCTACACACCAGGTCGGATATTCTCCATTGCAGAGACATATACCACAAGCCCCGGCCCTAGATATGACAAAGGAGATAGAGGATGAGGATGAGAAGCTACGAAAGTTCACTAAAAATGTTGAGGGACTGACTTTGGGGGTTCCTCCAAGGAGGCTAGGTGAGACTCCTTGACATATTTAGAGGCACACTGTAGGAGGGGCCTCATCTCATCATCGTGGTATACTTTTCCGCATCCTAAATGCGGTGTTATGTTATCATGATAATTACCGTGTGGGGGTAGTGGCACATGGTTGTGCGGTTTTTGAGTTTAATAAAATGTATATGGAAAAGTAGCCAAGGCCTCGGTTGCCTAATTTTGAACTATGTACTCATAATTTTTGGAAATAATAAAATACCAATGTCTATGTGTTTTGTTTCTACTGTGTATGTACAATAGATTTGTAAATGTTCATGTGAATGGTTTGAAAATGTTAAGTATGATACAAATTCCATTATAAAACATAATTAGCTAATGAATCAACCAATCTGTTTTGGTCTCGAGGAATATGTAAATAAGTAATATAATCAAATGAATGTTTCAGGATATGTACCCTAAAAAATTAATGAAGTAGAGTAGGATTACTTATAGAGAATAGACAGTTGAGCTGGGATGCTATGAGTTGAGAGTCAAGTTGAAAAACGAGATGGCATATGCCAAGACAACTAGCCTTAGTCAAGATCTCAATGAAAAAACTATACTCAGCCATGTTGTTGGTGACGGGGCTAAGACAAACACCTCTAGAACTCACAAGCTCTTTGGTGGGTGAAAATAGGACCCAAGCAGTGGAAGCAACATTCCGAGTGTAACAACTTACACCATCGGAAAAGCCTGTATAAGGAAATGAGGGTGTTGACATCTGTAAAAGAAAGACCAGACACATGAATTACACACAAGATACCAGGGTAATGATAATAAGGTAATCTGAACACACTCCTATGTACAATGTTTACAAGCGCAACTTTATATGGTAGGTCACGCTAAGATATTTGCCCACATTCAGGCACAAGCTAAGGGTTTCTATATGCAAACATATAGGAATAAAAGGCCATATGGTTCACCAATGTAAGGCCATGCCAAACGAATTCTAACTGCCCCACCCAGAAAGGTTGACCATGGAAGGGACATTCTAACACAGTCGCACTCTCAAAATTATCCTGAAGACATAAGGGAGGATCAAGACATAATGGAGGTGCAAGATGCTTGCCGAGAGGTGGTGAGGAGTTGGAGAATTCATTGGAATGTTCAGTATTCGAAGTTGAAGACTTGAATCAGTCTATGGGTGGAAGTTCAAAGGAGGGTCAAGGAGATGCCCCTTGGGTTGATTCAAGGTTTAATATACCAAGATATACATGTTCCAAATCGGGGAGATTAGAGGCAGAAAGAGGTGTAACCTCCCTATGATTATCAATGGATAGATCCATGGCCCCCAAGTTGAATAACCGAGGAGGCTCGTCATCAAGGGAGTCACGTGGAACAAGTGGAGAGGAAGCCTGTGTGGGTGAAATAATATGATCATATTCCATATAATGATGGATTTTATAACTAGCGTCAGGAAGTACTAATAGGACCGCCAAATAGGCAATATCTTCCATAATAAGTGGCAAAGGGTGCTCACTCAGTTGATCATATTCTATAACAGGCGACAAAACCCATCGATCAAGAGGTATATGGGGTCCACAGGTGCCAGAAGATATCATATGCATAGTAGCAGAGGTAGGAGATGAGGTAGAATTGGGTGGAGGGAGTTGAGGAAAAACTCCCATAAGAGTGGAAATTTTGAAAATTTTAGCGCCAACACTTTGGAATTGACCAGGATTATCCCCCACAAGTGGAACAATAGTTTTTGTGGTAGTAGAAAGTTGGGCCAATGGCACACAATAGTCAAGCTGGTCAATGGTAATGTTATTTCGTTCAAGAGGAAATAAAATTAAGCGAAAAATAGATGATAATATGACAGTCATGGCATAAAAGAAATTATGGCCAAGGAGCAGGTTATAGTCTAAAGGAGCGTCAATGATTTCGATATTGACATGTACCTTTTTACCTCCTAACTCGATGGAAAAATGTGGGAGGACCCCCTTAGGGATGAAACTATGACCGTCAAATTCTTGGAGAGTGGTATTAGGCTTGGCAAGAGCTGAAGAGTCGATAGATTTCCAACAGGATATGGACATGACACAGGTGGAAGAGCCCTCATCTACCTGAGTGCGATGGATATTATTTTGGAAAACCCACACTATAATATGAAAAGAAATTTGATGAGAAAGATGAATAACGACTTTCTCGACATTAGAAGCAATGAAAATAGAGTCAGATAGGTCAACTCCACTAATGGAAGACAATAAGGATTTACATTGCTAGGGACAACTTTGCAAGACCTACAAAGAAAACATGGCACAAGAACACCTAGGCAGAAGGGTTGTGTGTCATCTTACAGAGAAAACCCTTGGGGTGGCGTTAAAATTGTTCCATAAGCTTATCTAAAGCGAGAGGTCCAATGGAACTAGGTGGAGCTGGTGAGTCTTTAGAAGGAGAACTCGACTCAGGGGCATCATAAGACTTAGCTTGCGTGGTCACATTAAAATCTTCTATGCACACAAATATGGCTGAGTTGTGAGGGGGATGAGAAGATGATCATTAGGGGAATTTGAGGTCTAAAATGGGCCTCCTAAGGAAATTATAAAATAATAGTGGAAAAAATCTAATAAGATTTGATGACATCATCAAATTTTAGAGGGAAAAATGAAAAAACTACTTTTTCAATTCATATTTTCAACTTATCTCCCAAAGTTTTTACTCAAATTTCGAGTGGGAGTACTTGTTGGATGCGGAATTTAATTCCCCATCCAAGGAGTACCCATGTTTCATACTTTTGATGGGTCCTACTACATGAAAAATGAGAAATACATAAAAAAACGTGATTACAATCACGTTTTTTATGTATTTCTCATTTTTCGTGTAGAAGAGTTCATCGAAAGTATGCAACATGGGTACTCCTTGGATGAGGAATTAAATTCCGCATCCAATGAATACTCCCGCTCGAAATTTGAGTAAAAATTTTGGGAGATAAGTTTAAAATACGAGTTGAAAACGTAGTTTTATTATTTTATTATTTTTTAATATTTTTACTTTTTTACTCCAAAAATGGTGAATCATCCATTATGGATGACATCATCATCTTGAATCCTATTGGTTGTTATAAAGTTTATTTTTGTTGTACATTTTTCTTATGAGGCCCATTTTAGACCTCAAAATTCCCCTAATGCCGACGTTTCCCCCTTGTCGAGGTCTAGCAGGTTGAGAAACCATTTGTTGCTGGGGTTTTGCAGGGAATGGATGAGTTAAAATGGCAGGTTGTAGAGAAGACGATGGTGAAAGGAGCCTATGAACTTCATCCATTCAAGGACACTCATGAGTAAGGTGATCACCCTGACAAATTTTACAAGGGAAATTGAATTTCTAGCGAAGCTCATTGGTGTCCCCTCCCTGACTCTCAGGGTTAGGTTTAGACTCCTGGGCAGTTTGATTTTGTTGTTGATTTTTTCTATTTTTCTTGTTCTTTTTACCATGAGTTTGTGAGTTGTTATTTATTTGAGTGGACTTTACTGTGATAATATATATATAATTATTATGGGAGGTGATTTAGAAGATCCAGACGCACTTTCTGGGGCTTGAGATGCAACAATTAGTTTCCCAAGGTGGGAAGCAAGTTGGCTCATGGGATAAAAAACAGATCCAATCACACCATCACCATGTGGGACAAGAACATGCCTAGGTGGGTCAATGGAAGGCCTAGTGGCATTGGGAAAAACTTCGTATAGCATACCCGACTTTGAATATATGAGATCCAACTGTTGGGAAGCTAAAATGGCTTAATCTTCAGTGACGGCTCGAAATATAGACACGTCTTTAGCAGTTTGAGGTCGGAGTGATCTAATGAACTATGTATAGAGAATCTCATCAGGTAACTTGGTTCTTTCTAACCTCTTGCGACGACACCACTCATGAATCTGATCAGAGATAAGTGTGGCATCGTTTTTTTTTAAGTTAGAAAAAATGTCAGAGTCAAGATCATACCGGGTGGGTAACTGGAAATGTGTCAGGAAATTTTGAGATAATGAGGAAAAATCGCCTTAGGACATAGTGTCTAACTCAATGTACCATTTGGCAGGATCTAGTTAAATTTATTTGGAACAAGCGAAGTTTTACAGAATCATCCACCAGAAAATTGGATGAACGACATCAATGGTAAGTGGTGATATGGCTGGATGGATTCTCCCCAAGCTTCCCTTCAAACTTGGGAATATCAGATGGTAATTTGGTGAGGAGTCAGTGGCCACCAGGGATCATGACAAATGGGGTCATTAGTCAATTTTGAAAGATCCAGTAAATTAAGAGAAGATATAAACATATTATGACTTTGACTAAATGGGTCATAGGTATGAGAATCCCTTGAACAACCTTGCACCCCCCCCAAAAAAAAGGATTTGATGGATGATTTTTCTGGTGGTGAAAAGGGTTCGCCCTACCAAATGGTTTTTGCAGTCTAGTGTAACTTGTAGATGGGTGTTTCCCCCTAGGGTAAAAACCTCTAGAGATCAATGGACCCCCAAAAGCATGACTGCTAATCGGGTTGTACCCAGGGTGAAAAGAAGGACCAAATTGCACAATAAGATTGAAATAAGGGAAAGGACCCGAATAAGACACAGTACTGGTAGCGGGGTTTCCCCTAGGTAAAATAGCCCTTCTAGTAAAAGCACTGGTAGGTGGTGTCCCTGCAAAGAGATAACTATAACATGCTTGCTTCATACTAGATGTTACGTTGCCTCCAGGCTGTCTAGGGACAACTGGTGATCCCCCCCATGGATTCCTGGAAGTAACTGTGCCTAACTGAGGAACATGAATAGTCGGTTGGGAAAATGATAGTGTATAAATTCCTAGACCTATTAGATGACTAGGCCGAGGTACCATAGCCGGCATGGAGGATGGTGTGGGCACAGTAAAATTCAGGAAACCAGTGGGAGACATAGATGAGACAGGTGGAATGCCCCAGGAAGAAGTAAGTGGTGTGGACAGAGGAGTAGGGATAACCATGCTAAGAGATGGAAACAATATCATGGCAGCTGAGACTGCTAATGCAGACGGTAGGGAAGCCTTAGACTCTACCATAGGGAAAATGGTAGATAATTGCATGTAAGTGTAAGTCGATGTAGAACCATCAATATTCAAATGTAGTAAGGTATGCGCCAAAGAACCAGTCAAAGGTGGGTTGGCAGGAGCGTTAGATTCATCTGCCAAAGTCTTAATAGAAACAAGATCTCTTTCAGTGGGGCCAACCATAGATTCCATTAATCTATGTTGGTCTAAGTCATGAGTATCGAAAAAAACTCTCCATGCAAGAGAAATAATTCCACTTCGTTCAGGAAGTAAAATTTGAAGGCGACGTGAACGTTGATGTGAAAATTCAGCCAAGGTGATAGTAAATAAAACCCAGTTAAGTTAGTGAAAACACCCTAAGGCCAAAAATACTGACTCAGACCAAAGAGAATGCTCTAGAAATGTCCTAAAAGATATCACACACAACCATAATAAAAAGAAGTCAGAGGTGGAACAGTTATACTAGCGACCTTCTTCCCAGCCCTTTTAATTGCAAACTCAGTGCAAGTTCCCCCACAAGTGGAACACCCTCAAAGAGGACTAAAAAAGTATGACTAATATCTATCCCACGTACAAATAAGATGAAATTTACTCTACACCTTTGTATGATCCCTAGAAATAAAGGACACTATGGTCACCATGTACAATAACACGCCTTGGGGGGACACTCGCAGGAAAAAACAACATGCAAGGGCAGGAAATTTAGCCCCAAAAGGAGCCAAGACCGAAACACCCTTGAGAGTTACCTCCCAAGTGAACCCCAAGTGATAAAAACCTTTTTTATGCATGCCAATTGCGATATATCACACCACTTGAAACTAAGCGAGTAGGGTTGTGTCACCCCGCTTAGCCCAAGTGTGACCTTGTGCTTAACCCACGTGGTAGGAGGGCTTCCCCAATCATACTACTGCAAATGGATTTTCACTCCCTACCGTAAGATTCTGAGTTGATTTCATGGTCTTGGAGTGGTTAACCCTCACTCCTACCTCCAAGACCCTAGCCTAAGTTAATGTTGGTGTACTACCGAGAAAAATAAAAGATGAATCGAGTTGATTTTATTATCACGTTAATTTTAATGGATGTTGTTTACTTAAGTGGGAAGCGGCATGCAACTGAAATGGTGTGTAGGACTCTTAGTTAGTCACCCTAATGCAACTATATGAAATTTTCCATTTTCAATTCGATGAATGCTAGCTACGAGAGGGAAATATATTATCTACCACACTAATGCCTACTAAGATGCACTTTTCTGTTAAGTCTTCCTGAATGAAAATTATCCCAAGAATTTTAATTAATGACCCAAGAACACACTGAAAAAAAAATCTGAGAAAGAGACCAAAACAAGTATCCCAAGAAAGAATGCAAAGCACTCCAAAAGGGAAATAACTAGGGAAACAAAATCCAAACAAAAACACACTCAAAGCCATAAAAAATGAAAGCCAAATTGGAAACAAAATATGACAATGTAAATCAAGATAGGGTTGTAGCACAATGGCACTAGCCAGGCCAATGTTCTACAAAGGGCTAAATGACTTCCTAGAGGAAAATAGGTCTAAAAAATACTTGAAAACAAGTGATACAATGTGACAAAACACTGTCAACAGAACTTGATCAGAATGATAGCTGCACAACTGGTCACAAAACCACCATTTGTGATACTAATGATAAAAAATAAAATGGATCAATTAGCAAAAAAGAATGAAAATAGGATCAATATCCAAATTTGAACGTAAAATATAGATCAAACCCAATCAAATGCTGAATAAAACCTACCCAAACTGATAATGTGTTGGACATGGGACCCCTCGATGAAAAAAGTTAGAGAAATGCTCCGCAGATCAAGGAGCGGAGCTCACAGCGTGGAGTCCATTTTGAGTCTTAGGGGCTTTGGGGTGGGTCAAATCCCCTTATTATCTAATGGGATGGGATTATTTTGTGAGCGTTTAACTCCTCCCATGGTTTTCAGACCATGGCATTGTAAATGAAAAATCTATATAAGGATTCTAAGCTAGAGCTTGAAGATATGATTGGATATAGAAGATTTGATATACTTGATGAAATGAATTTGGATGTAAGACTGTTTTGAGTCAAAGTCTGTGATTTTTTGTTAGAGGAGAGGCTCCTACAATTGAGTGCACAAATACCTTAGGAAGTCTGTAGCTGAGTGTGTAGACCCCTGCAGCTGAGTGCGCACATTGGAAGTGACTGTATGAGAAGGATCTGAGCATTAATGAAATACTTATTGAGATAGATATGTGTATCTGTTGATGTGTTTTAATTTACTTTCTATTTATGAATAATCTGTGCTAAGTAAGGGTTTCGATCTGTAATTGCATACCATAGTTCTATTTATGGTTGTTTATCCTGTTTTATGCATGATTAAGAAAGATCGTGCAGTTTTCTAGTATCTTCAAAAGATGTGTTGAACAATGCTTGTATAATTAATATATTTATTCTATGAAGCTCTACCAAGGAGGAAAATCCCTAAAGCCATAGTCCACTATCACTCTGGATGCAGAAACATGGTTCTAACATCCCCCTATATTTTCTCGGGTGAGACCTCAGTCTGCGCAAGCAGATCGTTGCCAAAAGGGTCAGTAATAGTGGGTTTTATTGGTTTGCATAGCCACATTTGAACCTGGGTCTAGGCCCCATCAAGCCAACAAATGGTTTCGTTTCCAGGACTGAGATCCAAATGAGGGATAGCTGGATGTGGCATCCGTCTAAGAAAGAGATTGAAGATTGGGTAGATCCAAAAGAACGTGTGTTTGCTATCCAAGAAAATAGAAATCCACGCATCTCTATTGAACATTGGTTACAAAATTATATTTATACAGATCAATATACGATATTTTTCTCGTAATTTTCTAGCGAGTTATATGAGTGGATATCAAGACTAGCTACACAGACGAGCCATTTCAATAATAAGCCTACTGCGTGGAAACCAGATCTAGTTAAGTAGCCGAAGAAGATTGATAGCGAGATTGTGAGAGTTGTTGATTATTGGATTGAGAGTATCCTTGGAGGGTTTATTACGGAGTTCGTGATCGATACCTCGGTATCCTATAGTGAAGCAGGGTGCAAAATTTTCAAAGGTCTGTGAGGTAAGTACCTAATTTCACTAAAGTTCTAGATTAAAATTCTATTGTATGAAAAGGGTGTACTATGAATGCGCTTAGATTTATGTTCAGAGAAAGAGAACCTGGTATTACACAAAGTGGTAAAATATTCAGAACAAATTTGGATACTTACGTTGAAACTGAATATAGTCTAGTTTTTGGATCTGAAGGAGTAGAAATCAACCGCGCTACCCTGTGAATTGTGTCGCTAAGATATGAAAATCAGTAGAGTGCTACAGAGATTCCCCAACCTTTCACCATCGTCACCACCCATCGCCTTACTGTTCCCTCGACTCCACCTCCACCTCCCCCATTCACCATGGACCAACCACCAAAGATGGATGTATTTAAGGGATCAAATGATCCTAAATATTTTTGGTTTATTGTAGAAGCAATATGGAGTTCACATAATATTACAGTTGAAAATATGAAGAAATCGCAGTTTGTTACAACGCTACAGGACAAAGTGTTGTCTTGGTATATGAAATATACTATGACGAATGCAAATGGTACATTGGCTGAGACAAAGACTACGTTGAATGATGGGTTCAAGAAAACAAAGTCGAAGTCCCAGTGTATCACTAAGATCAAAGGAATTAAGAAGTTGGGTACTAAGACTATGTGTGAGGTAGACGAAATATTTAAGACATTACTAAGCCAAATTAGCTTCAATATCCCTAACGAACAACATAGAGAATAGTTTATTCTACGTTGTTGCCTCATCTCAAATTTCCATTGTCACAACAGAAGATTGCAACCCAAGCGGAGGAGCTAGAGATAGCGAGTTCGAAGCTTCGTCGATAGTTGATACTAGCGTAGGAGTTTAGAAAATTCAAACCCAGTTGGATGGCTTGCATATGGATATCCAATATCTAAATAAGGGAAAGGAGGTTAGGCTTGATATAAGCTCGGAAGTATGGTGTATCAAGTGCAAAGTGAATCGTCACTATAAGGAGCAGTGCCCTGTTTATAGGGATTATTTGAGCACTAAGATGCCAAGTCCATTGCAACAGAGATTGAGCACTAGGCCAAGTGTAGGGCCTAATGTCTGGTGTAGCATATGCGAAGTTGCAGGCTAGCATTCCACTGATTATTGTCATCTGCTACAAAAACATGTTAGATCGCCAAAGTAATTATTCTGTAATTGCTGCAGTTCGATGGGACATGATGGACAACATTGTCAAAGCTACAATCTCATGATACAATACATCCCTAGCGCATATAGAATGAAAGTAGAAGGTCAGGAAGCTCCAGGATCTCCAATGACACGATGAGATTTCCAAGGCCGAGGAGGAAGTGCTGGTCATGGATGAGGGAAAATCATATGTTACAACTACGGACAACCTGGACTCTTTTCTAGAGATTGTCAAAATAATACAACTTCCTGTAAGTATTTTCAATAATTTGGTCATGAAATCAAATATTGTCCAATTTTATTAGAAAAAATGCAGGAGAAGTGCAACTAGCAGATGTCTCAGAACATACAAATGATAAGGGCCGAACCATGTCAGGAAAATCCAACCATTAACATAGTAACTTGTAGTTGTGTGCATACTGGAGAGGATCGCGCAGAGGGAAAGAAGCATGTGATAGAGACATGGGTCTGGAAGGTTGAAGATAAGAATGTTGGGTTTAATTTACATCGCAAGAAGGAGACATTCATGGAAGCGAAGAAGAAATTTATGAATCCTAAAGCTTCGAAATCAACTGCATAGAGACAGTTTTTCCCACTGAAGAATAAGCCTGAGGATAACATAAAAGTGATGGAAACTGATCCATCTATCTTAGCGTTATTTTTTCAGATGTGTAGGAAATTTTTAAGGGATAAAAAGGCTATATAGGGGTTACAGGAGTTGATAGATAACTACACGGGAAAGGAAGAGCCACGATTGGAGAAGCACACATTAAATAAAGTGTACCAAAATAAGAATAGAATCGACCGGGAGATGTGGTTGACTGCGCAAATTAGGGATTATGAGATGGATCAAGTCATTCAAGATTTGGGATTAGATGCCAATGTTCTTCCGAAACAAACATGGGAGCGGATGGGAAAGCCTAAACTGCAATGGTCTCCAATTCAGTAGAGGATGGAAAATCAACAGAAGATCATTCCCATGGGGCGATTGTAGGGAATCAACATAGATATTGATGGATCAAGCGTGATAGTTAGTCGACTTCAAAGTTATTGAGATAGTCAATGATAGAAATCCTTATCCTATATTTCTTGTATTTGATTGGGATTACAACATGGATGCTATAATCAACATGAAGAATATGAATATGATATTTGAAAAGAATGGTACCGAGTTTGCATGCCATTAGATCCTTTCGAAGGTGCATGCTATACAAAGCCTATCCAACTTGGGTATGAGAATGCTGAGATTGACCATATATATAAGCTTACTATACAGGATGAAAACTAGATTAATCCCACCGCGGATGGAAAAATATGTTGGGAGCACGATTTTTCATGCATTTTGGATTCTGATGAAGAGCTAGAGCATTAGAAAAATCGCTTCCATGAAGTAACTACTAAGCGATGTAACGAAATTACCAAATCTTTGTGCTCTGTCAGGTAGGAAGTGCGTGACTTGCCTTTTTATGATGGAATGGGGAATGCTGTCTTGTTTTTGGAATAATTTGAGCAAAAGGCACCTGAGTATCAGAGAGATGAAGCTTTGGACTTCACATTGAGGTCCACTCACTACAAGCGAAAAGGACATTGGTGAGGGTCGAAAAATGTCACCATAAGCTCATTGGTGATGGTCAAAAAAGCCTCCATCACCAAAAACTAAACGTCACCAAAAGTATAGGGGATGTGGTGACCTTCAAGGTTCGTCACCAGTAATGATTTATAATGACGGATAATGATCATCACAATTTTATATGAGTAATGGTGACAAACCTTGACCTCTATCACCAAAGAACTGAACATTACAAAAGGTGGTGTCACCAAAAGTATAGGTGTTTTGGTCACATTCAAGGTCCATCACAGATAATTATTATAATGATGGATAGTGACCATCACCATTTTATTTGTACTACAATGATTTATGGCGATGGACCTTTCATGGCCACCTCTATTGATGCATATATATGGTGGTGGTCATTGACCCTCACCATTTCATATTTTGGTGAGGGTAAAAAAAATGTCACCATAAGCTCATTGGTGAGGGTCGAAATGAATGTCACCATAAGCTCATTGGTGATGGTTAAAAGAGCCTTTGTCACCATTCCATATGAGTATCAAGGCATGATGGAATTGAACCACCAACCTCCTTCTTGTAAAGAAGGTGCTATTCCATTGAGCTAACACCCTTTAAAGAACTAGACTTCAAAAAATTAAACATTGAAACTTTATAAATTCTAAATTATACAAATTTTGATAAATTATAAAACTTTGTAAAGTCTTGGAAAATATTTTTCTAAACAAGAAAAATAACATCGAAGTTGCAAGTCCCGACCTAATGGTTATGGAAGTTTTGAAAATAGGGTGGAGGTGTAAATGAAGTGTTGGGAAGTACCAAACATACAAGTAGAATAAATTTATTACATTCTATAAGTCTTAAGACAAGTTTGAGATTGTAATCTATAAGAACTAAGTTACCCATTCCATGTAAAACATGCATATGCTCCAATGAATAAATAAATACTGCTAAATGTATATTTGTGCTATAAATATTTGTATCCTACACCAATATGTAATAGGTAGTGTTAGCCAACTACAAAGTAATGTACATGTCAAAGACAAAATCAACAAGATGAAGTTATTTCTATGACTTTTGGGGCAAAATTGCTACACTACCTATCTTTGAATGTCCCTTGTGTTATATTACTATATTTAAAACTCTATCATATTATGGGATTAGGAGAATACTTCCCTATTTAAAGCAGAGCTTCTCTTCCATAGGTAGAGAACACGCCCTTTCATCTGTAAAGATTTTGAGTGATAGATTTGTAGGTTACTACTATGCTGACCACTGAAAGAACCCATTTATCTAAGATAATTTATAATTTTATGAAGATGTTTAGCCTTGACTAAAACAATGATTGGTAAGGAAAAATGGGTGTATACCTTAAAAACGCTTTGAGGGGCTTGCAAAATGATTATTTATTTCCCATTGATAATGATGTCTCTATTTTTCAGTGGTTAAAAGAAAAATTGGGGAATATATCACACAAAAATATGGCTTGCATTTAGAAAACTGATATTATAAAGTGGCACAAATTTGAACCCTTTCATAAATTTAATTACCATTTTCATGGTGTTTTAAAACAAAAAATGACAGAATACTATTTCCCTAATGCAAAAAACCATCATGCATTCTGTAGGATATTAAAAAACTTAGCATCTTAGTGAATTAAGTCGTCTTAGCATCATTTGTTGAATGTTGAGTTTAAGAAAAGAAAGTTGAAGTCCTAGTGTATCACAAAGATCAAAGGAATTAAGCAGTAGGGTACTGAGACTATGTGGGAGGTAGACGAAAGATTTAAGACATTACTAAGCCAAATCAGATTCAATATCCCCGACGAACAACATAGAGAATAGTTTATTCTACACTATTTCCTCATCTCAAATTTCCATTGTCACAATAGAAGATTGCAACCCAAGCAGAGGAGCTAGAGATAACGATGAAGCTCGAAGCTTCGCCGATAGTTGATACTAGCATAGGAGTTTAGAAAATTTAAACCCAGTTGGTGTAATATTCTTAAATTAGAACACATCTAATTGGAATATTAAATTTTAATTTTTCTCTTAGATAGAGGAATAAGAGGGTATGGAGACCCATAAATCTCCTTAGTAGGAATAAAGACACTGTTGAAGATTACAACAAGAAACAGTGAAGTTGGCATCCAGAAACATCATCCTTGATCGTAGTGAAAAATAAGCACCTACACTAGGTGGGGCCCACACAGGCTATTTTTAGGTGGATGTATATTTCATATGCATGAGAAAATTCTATTTATAGATGAGGTCTATTTATAGATGTATGTGCAAGTTCTATTTATAGATTGCATGCTTATTTATAGATGCATGTCGACTATTATTATCCCTTAATAATAGCTGGACAATAAACTATAATCTATTCTCAATGTGGACTTGGAAATAGCTAATTGAAGTGGAAAATTAGTTAGCTAAGTGAATTTCGAGTTAAAAAAGTGATTATAGTTGTAACAGAGTTGGAAGTGCAGTGATGCATGAGTTGTGCAAGTTGTAAATCAGTTTAATTCAGTTAAGTGAGTTAAAGTCAGTTGTGCTAGTTGTAACTGTAGATACACTAGTGAGAGATCAAGTGAATTGAATATTAATTAATTCACATGTAGTGATCTCACATGAAACTGATGCTTTTACTATTATTAAATCCATGCATGTCATATCCAGTGGAGACCCAGTTGAGATCTAGGTGAAAGGGAAGTGTAACTAACAGCTGTGATATTAGAAGGCTACCCAGGTGTAGTTATAACACCACAGGATGCCCATGATACTTAGCATAGTTGAGGAAGGCTGAAATTCTTTGTGATTAAGAATTGCATTCATCAGGAATTGTGTGAGCAAGGCAAGCTTTCTGGAGGCAGTAAATTGGCTAAGGAACTTGCCAATATTTGTATGATAGTGTGAGACAATTAGCTGATGTACTGAGAGCTCTTGTGATTGGAATTTTGTATGTAATTGTTTCATGATTCCTTGTGGAACATACAATATATGATAGAGGGGTTTTGAGTAGTAATATTTCCCTAAGAATATCTGGTGTTGTGGTTTTGATCTATTCTTTCTTCATGCTTATGTAATTGGCGATTGTGTTTTCAATTCCGCAAAATATTTGTAGAAGTGATTCAATATTTATCTTTAGTACATTGTTAGATCGGGTGAATCCAAGATATACATGTAGTGTTATAAATTTTCTACATGGTATCGGAGCTGCGTTATAAATTTTCTACATGGTATAAGAGATGGAATTATTTGGGTGCAGCGGAGAATATCTGAAAATTTTGATGCAAATTTTTAGAAACAAATAGAATATTTTCATTCCTTCGAAAAAATACCCAAATTGAAGAAATAAATCAGTCGAATCAGAGCTCGGATGAGGGAGATATCATTGATTTAAAATCAGCTATTTTTTTAGAAAATTTTTGTGACGACAGGTCAATTAATATGTGTGTGAGCCAAGAACCTACATGCACTGAGGTACAAGATGCATGAAAATATTTGAGGAGCAAAGCAGAGGTTAGTAGCTTGGTGTTTCAGAGGGAACCTCTTAACATGCAGCTTGAGAAGCAGTCTCAGAAGGTTGTGGAGCAACCACAATTGGAGATGCGAAAGAATATTTATATATTTGATGTAGATGTGATTTCTACAGAGCTTCCTACCATTGGGAAGTGTGAGAAAGCCATGCAATTGATGCTTGAGAGGGAGGAGGATTTTCATGCAGGTAAGAGTGGGGATGTGGAGCAGCCACAAGATGAGGATCATGGAGTGGGAGCAACCACTCATGCAGAGAAATTTCGCGCCAAATGGGTAGGGGGAGTGCATGCGGCTATACCATCAGGTGTGTTATAGGTCAATTTGGGCACCATTCCCAATGAACAGGTTAAATGGACATCATCTCCACGACCAATGATCAAGGGTCTATCATTCCCTATCATTTCAGTTGCTACATGCCCTAAGACAAGAAACAAGACAAATCAAGCAAGACTTTCATCAAGCAAAGGTTTCCAAGGTTTGAAGCTTATTATATAGCATATGAGAGCTCACCAATGCAGGCTCTAAGGGGCCTAAGTGCGTTGCATATGCAGGTAGCCCCATGCAAGGCTGCTCTGTAAAGCACTTCCCGACATTCACAGGTGTGTTGGTCACATTGGGAGTGAAATTCTCATTGTTTCAGAATCTCCACTTGGCCAGTGCCTTCTAGAAGAGTTCACATGTGTCAAGCTTCGGATCCAAGTGTCTATTTGACATCTACATGACTGGAAACATGTATTGCCTATTATTGGAAAGTCATTGATTGCAAAACAACCTACAGTTCATCTATAAATTGAGCACAAATCTGAGTGCTTGAGGAGGAAGAATTTGAGTAGAGAAATGCTGGAGAATTTTCAATTGAGAGCTAGATTTGTGTAGCTGTTGTTGGAGAGATTTATACTGTGATGAGGCTTGGGAACGTTGCTAGAAGGCCACTTTAAATCAATCACTAGGTTGTAACCTCTCCTTCTATCATCAATAAAGAGTACTGCTTATTTTTCCCTATATGCATCTATATTGGCTTTTATTTTCCATATTGTAAGATATTGGTTGATGTGTATGGTTTATGATTTACTGATTTAGCTAACTAGCTTGAATAGATATATATATTATTGCATCTTCTGCTGTTTCAGTGTTCTTTCTTGCAGGAAGCATTCAAACCAAAGAACCCCTTGAATTTGAAGCTGCAACAGAAGCAACAGAAGGAGCCATTTGGAAGTGACTGAACAAGTAAGCCTCCAATCCTCTCTGTGTATCTGTTCTGAGTTAGGAGAAATAGTTGTATAGTCTTTCACCTGTTGTTTTGGACTAGCATCTGTCTAGGGAAGCGTGATTTATCTATAATTCACAATTCTGGCCCAACAAATTGGCGACTCTGCTGCGAAAAATTTCTCTTAGTTCTAGGTGTTTAAGCCTCTGTTTTGCTTTGTTTATCCACCTAGTAGTTGTTACTCATAAATATTAAACTTTTTCAAAGTCAAATTTGCAAAGATAGTGAGTTAAACAGTAGTATTTTTCTTTGTATACTGCGCCCAACGCACCCTTAGATTGGACATAGTGCTTTGTAGAGCACTGTATCCCTTCCTAGCCTGCGTTGCAGAGAAATGTCTCCCCTTGGAGACTGCGTTGACTCCTGAAAACTCCCAAATTCCCTTGGATTTTCCTTTGCAATTTGCTTCAGTTTTGTTTGCTGATGTGTTTTGAAAATTTTGATGCTCAATTGACTAGTGACTCTATATACTTCTTCTCATTTGACTGCAAATTTGTTTAATGTTGTTTTCAAAAAGTTTTTCTTTATCATTGACAAGTTGATTTCAAAGTACTTTTTATGGTCGCATTAAGAATCATTTTCTTTCGAAATAGGAAATTGTCGTAAAATCTTCATTTCCTTGATAGGAGAAATTGTTGTTGAAGTCCTCATTTTTCCTTCAAAAGAGAGATTGTTGTTTATATTATTTGTTTCTCGAAGGTAAAAAGCATTTGAATTTTTGATTTATTGCACCTAGTTTCTTTTCTCCATTCATAACATTAAGGAAATTGGAAAGAAAAAATTGCATTTGCATTTAGAATAATGTGTGTTTTGCAAAAGGAACATTAGGAAATCTGCATTTAGTTTGAGATCATTGATTTGTTTTCTCAAAAATTATTTGCTCTCTTCCCTTAGTAGCTAGGTTTTTCATTGAAAAAGCTGAAAGTGAAAGATTGTTTATCATTCTTAGCTTTGATTTTAGGAATTTCATACACATCATCACGGTGAACCTTTTAAAGGCAAATTGTTAAGCAAGATCAACATAAAATTAATCTCAATTTACTTAACAATGCATTGGAACCATAACGATAACATTTAGAAGGTCTAGGCTAGAGACGTGTTCTGGCTTCGTAAAACATAGCAGCTGTCATTAACTTGTCTGTGATACATTCCAAGTGTGATACCTCACTCCACGTATGTATGTATATTGTAGCTCATCCACCTAATTTCAGGTATATCGGGTGGTGTTACAGTACGATAAGTATAAAGGGGTGCTCTCACTGTGCGGTTTCGCATCAGACAGTGCTAATACGGACTTGGGCCTCCACGTACCTTCAGGTATATTTGGGAGGAAAAATTTTAGGTGCTATCCATCCATAGTGAACCGAGTTGGCTGCCTTGAAATTGTGATACACCAAACACAACATTCGGAGAGATTACTTGCCCGTACTTCTTGGTTCGCTAGGAGGTATTCTGCGGTTCACAGTTTCTTGGTAAACCCTTTTGCCTAGCATTACCCTCTTTTTTTTATATGTTTTTTGGTTAAAATAAATCAGTAATCATGGAAGAAAAAACTCCTATCCCCCTTCATTCATGTATATTAGCTTTAAAACCACCTTTACCACCGTAAGTTACTTCTGGTAGGCGAAGGCGATCACGATCTTCCGAATAAAGTACAATTTGTACCTCTGGCGAAACATCATCTTTTAAACCAGAGTTAGCTCAAATTTTTTCCACACATCCTAGTTCGTCTACTGTTGTCGAAATAGAGTCTTCATAGCTACCCATGGTAACAATCCATTCGATCGCTGAGACCATACCTCCTGGACCCGACGTTGTTCAATCACAAATTGATCCAGATCCTGTCTTTTCTTTGCCAGAACATCTGAATCCTGAAGTCAAACAACTGAAAGTTGTTCCTACCTTGGTCATCCCATAAATTTCTATAGCTATTGAAACTCCTATATCACACAATCAACTGTCTGAAATATATTTTGGGCCTGACGGTGAAGTTCTTCCTCCTGGTTTAATTGCGATTGAAGAAATCCCACAAGACGATACACCTTTAACTCTAACCCATTTTGGGAGGAAATTTACCTGTACCAATATTTTCCTTAATCGTTTCCATCTGATTTTGTTGATCCTGTTCCCATTCAATCTCCCATCGATTTTCGAGGGTATACATTTGGTCAAACAACCATGTTTGAACCAACATCTTTGGTTTGGTCTGCTGTTCCAATTACATCAGCTCCTACCCTCGCTACTCCGTCGATGTTCACAACCTTGCCAGAGTCATATTTGCACAGTGGCCCTTCGGTCCCAATAGGTTAAAAATAATTATCTGGAAGTTTCTCTGGTGCATCTTCACGATCATGGTCTTTGCCAATGTCATCATCTGGTATTTTAACTAGTATTCCTATCATTAGTACTGAACGACTTGATTCATTACATACATTATCAGGGCAACATCAAGTCAGTTCTTTTGGGTTAGTTCCTTTAAGTACCATATCAACTGGACTCCCAAAATTTGGAGAAAATTATTTTCCGACTTATTATCCTCCTTATGCTGAGGGGAAACCTTTGGTCACCCAATATGATAGTACTCAGTCAATTTTTAGTCAAAATAATGATGAGAAGAATGTTTGTAAATGACAGCCTACTCTTCCTATCCAACCACAAACGGTTGTACACTCGTATCAATCGGTTCAAGCTGTTACACCCACTTCATTACAACTTGTTAATACATCTATACCCCGGTTACAGAATCAAAATATTGTACAAAAACCTTATCAAGTGGGTCCTTCAACTAAATATCATCAAATGTTGGGTCCACAGACTCAAAATCCTTTGGTTAATTTACAACAACCTGTATCAGGAAGCATTTATTCACAAGATGGTGTACCATTTTATGGGATGTCACAAACGCAACCTGGTTATACATATCAACCGAATCCAAGTTATAATAATTTGGGTTATAACATTGGTGGACAGACCCCTTGGAAGCCACAACCGCAAATGCCTCAAACTTCATTTCAATAAGCATCATATCCAGGTTTTGGTCAACAGAATCCTCAAGCGTTTGCTATGAAAAACAAACCCTATCTGGGTTAACTGCAGCAGATTTCGTATGCTGGTGCTCAAAGGCTTGTTGCCCAAGCAATTCCATCTTACCTTGGCTATGCTCACCCTGACCTTAATCGACAGTTGCCTTTTTTTGCAACCTTGGAATTACCAGATTTAAACCGGTTAACCAATGATCCTATAAATTATACTCCTTGGTGGCCGGTGATACCTCATAAATTACCCTACGATATTCCTAAATTCAATGGAAACCTTGAAGAAGATCCGTCGACTCATGTCATGACTTACCATTTATGGTGTTCATCAAATTCCCTGAATGATGATTCTGTTTGACTACGTCTTTTCTAGTGTACGTTTACAGGTCCGGCTGCTAAATGGTACATTGAGTTACCTAGAGCTTCTTTTGACAATTTCACTGTCTTAGCTACTATCCTTTTGACTCATTTCCAGTTACCAACCAGATACAAAACTAGAACAAAAATCTTGACCAACTTCAAACAGACTAATGCTACTCACATTTCTGATCATATTCATGAGTGGCATCGCTGTCGACGAATGGTTAAGACATTTGTTCCGGATCAGCTCCTTGCTGAATGGTTCATTAAGTTCCTGTTACCATCTATAATTGAGGATGTGGCTAAAGGTGGTGTCATCACAGAGGAGCAAGTTATCGCTCATGCCCAATATTTATACTTGATTTATTCTCAATCTGGCACGCTCTATGAAAAAATTCCTAATGCGCCGCGATCTAATTTCAATGTTCCTCCTCAAATAAAGGACTCCCATGCTGGAGACAGCTTGAAAGGCACTACAAACACACACCATGCTACTACATCTGATCTTGCTCCTACTTCTGAAATTAATGCCATGTCATTTGATAAAAGAAAAAGTGACAAGCAACCAGGAAGTAAGAAAAATGGGAAATCAAAGAAAAAGCAAACTTCTAACCCACAGGAAAGATCATCTGATCAACCATCTGGACCACAGAAACCTTTTTATCCATGCATAATCTGTAACGAGGAACATTTTGTTAGATATTTTCCTCATCGTGCTAAAGTCTCAAAAATCATTAAGACTTCCCATGCATCAGCTGTGTTGACAGACCCATTTACAAATATGGACACCAATTTGGTTGCTATGGATCCAGCTCCTAGTTCCCAAGTGTTAATGTTATCCACCACAAAAACTTCACAAGATATTTTGGTGTCGACACGGAATAAAGACTATGGTAGTCTGGCCACTGATCAACCTACTACCTTGACAACGAATCCATCTAATGAATCAATACCACCCACTGTTATTCCTGAATTGACAATTAAACCATCGAAGGTAGTAATTCATAAATCAACATATAATCCTCGAGCAAGAGCTGCACAAAATTATAATATAGTTGAAGATTTGGCTCAATCCCCTTCAGCTATGTCTGCTCTTGAGGTATTAAAAAACTGTCCTTCCCAGAAACAGGATTTATTGTCGGCCATTGGTGGAATTGATTTGACTGATTCTAATCTTGTTGTCTTTAACCATACGGGCTATGTGCCGCAATTACCAGCAGAATTGGCATTCTCCATACAAGTAAATGTTATCAATCACCTTGTTCATCGCACTATTATTGATGAGGGAGCATCTACGTGCATTATGTCTCAAAAATGTTGGAAGTCACTTGGCTCACCACGATTATCACAATAATCAATGACGTTGAAGGCTTTTGATGGAAGAACATATAAACCTTGCGGTATTATCAATAACCTGCATGTTGAATTAGGGAGCAAAACAGTGAATATTGATGTGGAGGTTGTTGAAGGACCCCTTGAATATAATATTTAATTTGAAGACCATGGGTATATGCAATGAATGCAATTGTTTCTACATACTTTAGAATTATTTCCTTTCCACATAAAGGTACAATCACATTCATTAATCAATTATCCCTTTTGGCCTCTGCTTCACAGGTAACTAGAAGCGTTCCATTTGTTCAGTTACCCCAACTAGGAATTCAGAACATTGGTGTAGGACTCTTAAGGATTCCACTGTTATGGGAACCTTTGCATTACTTCCGCCCGTGACGTCGGCAGAAATTGCAAGTATAGAGACCTGCTACATGATCTCTTCCACTCTATCTGGCTTAAGGGAGAGTATGGGTGCTTCTGATATTTCTACGTTGGATGATTTTTTACTGCCCAACCCTTTTGAGTTGGCATAGAAGTCAATATATTTGTCTTGGGCGGAAAATAATGTTTGGGTTGATCATTCCTTAGATTTTGATACTCCATCTAATCCATTTTTCTCAAAGTTTTTGACAGATGAAAATATTTTGGAAGCTATGATGTCAGAAGGAGAACCATGGGAAGATTATCATCATCGTTTCCATCTTCCTGATTATGAAGAAAACAATATCAGTGAACTATATCACCCATCCATCAAAACTTTCTTTTTGAATTATTTATCGATTAATGCAATTGACTCTGAGAAAAATTATCAAATATTGAAGAAACCATTTCTATCGATATTTCAACCAAACTTGACGTTGTAGAAAATATTCATGTCGGTGTATCTTGTTCTCCATCAGAACTTGATTCATATCATTCTCTTTTTCGTGAATTCCGTGACGTATTCGCTTGGTCTTATGAGGAAATGCCAGGAATAGATACTATTATAGTTGAAAACACTATTAATATGTATCCTGATGTCAAACCGGTGTGTCAACGACTTCGTCCTGTTCATCCAAAGAAAGCTGCTGCCATCAAAGCAGAAGTTGAAAAAATTTTGTGTTCTGGTTTTATTTACCCTGTTCCGCTAAATGAGTGGGTTTCCAATATCGTTCCTGTTATGAAAAAACAAGGAACCATTAGAGTGTGCGTCGATTATCGAGATGTTAATCATGCTTGTCTAAAAGAAAACTATCCTACTCCCTTTATCAACCAAATTATTGATGATTGTGTTGGATACGAAATATTCTCATTCATGGATGGATTCTCCGGCTACAATCAAATCAATATCCGCCTAGATGACTAGCATAAGACATCATTCATCTGTCCCTGGGGCACATTCGCATATAGGAAAATTCTGTTTGGTTTAAAGAATGCTAGGGAAACTTTTCAGAGAGCAATGGATTATGCTTTCAATGACATCAAGCACATTGGTCAACCATATCTAGATGATTTACTAGCGCATTCACAAAATCAGACTGATCACCTGATGCATTAGAGAGCCATTTTATTACGCTTCCAACACTACAAGATATGCCTCAATCCACATAAATGTGTGTTTTGTGTTGGTTCTAGTCGATTGCTCAGATTCATAGTCTCAAAAGAAGGAATTCGAATAGACCCACTGAAGGTTCAGGCCATTCTTGATTTTCCTGCACCATCAAAATTACTTTAGATACAAAAACTTCAAGGAAAGGCTAACTTCTTGAGAAGGTTCATTCCAAACTACACTAAAATGGCTAAAGGATTTACTCGATTATTGAAAAAGGGGGTTACCTTCCATTGGGATGAAGTTGCGCAAGCTTCTTTTTATGCTGTCAAAGACACTCTTGTTTGAGTGTCATTAATGTATCCTCCTAATTATCAAAATGATTATTTCCTATATATTTCCGTGACTGAAACGACCATTGCTATGGTTTTAGTCGAAGTAGAAGATGGAATTGAACATCCGATCTATTATTTGAGTCATAATCTCAATGATACAAAAGTTAAATACTCGTACGTGGAAAAGCTTACCTTAGCAGCTGTTCAAGCTGTCCAAAGATTTCACCATTATATCTTGCTCCGAAAAACAACAATAGTTTCAGATTGCAACCCCATGACTTATATCTTATCATGTCAATTGCTGGGGGGAAAATATTCAAAATGGATTATCATTTTGTAGGAATTTGATTTGGAATTCATCAAATCCAAGTTAAAGAAGTATTTAGTTTTGGCTGAGCTTCTTTGTGACCTTCCCTCTAATATTACTGCTACTACATCAGAACCATCTATTCCAGAGGAGTCTCTGTTTCTGATCGGATCATTTGATCCTTGGTATGGGGATTTTATCATGTATCTCCAAACCCAAAATTTTTGACCTAATACCTCTCGCTCTGAGCAATGACTTATTCGATACCAAGCCAAAGATTATTTGATCGTCGATGATACACTTTAGCATTGTGGTGTCGATGCCATTTTAAGGAGGTGCCTCACTCATGAGGAGGCCGAAAAGGTGTTAAATTATTGTCATGCTGGGGCTTGTGGTGGACACTTATTTGGATATGATACCGTGCATAAGATACTTATTCACAAAATAAATATCTCAATAAATATCATAAATTCATATTGATTAACATTTACCAACCATTTCATTTACATTAATATACTAATTTTATTACTTTTTATTCTTCTATATTTTCCCTCATCCAAACATTTTCTACTTTCCTATTATTATTTTGAAAAAATTCACCCTTATTCATTTCATTTCCTATTTATTTTATTTATTCAAACCAATTTATTTTGTGTCGAACATTTATTTATCAGCTCTCTTTTTTTTTTTAACTCCAATTTATTATGTCTTTCCTTTTTGTTTGATTTCTCCTCTTATTATATTTATTTATTCATACTTTATGTCCTCGATCTTTGGTTCATGTGGTTATTTATTTCTTTATGTATTAAATTATCACCCTATGCATGCACAATGTAATTACATATCCACTCGGTTACTTTTGGCCTACTATTTTTCGAGATTGCAACCTTGCAGTAAGAAGTTGTCATGCATGCTTGATTTTTTATCGTAAAATCCACAAACCGCCAGCGCCAATGCATCCTGTTGTCTCTGCTGGACCATTTACAAAATGGGGTATTGACTTCATGACCTATAACCATCCTTCGTCCGGGGGGCATGGTTATATTATTGTCGCAATCGACTATTTTACCAAATGGGCCGAAGCAATGCCTACATTCAATAACACAGGACAAACAATTGCATTGTTTTTCTTCAACCACGTTATTGCATGGTTTGGGGTCCCACAAGCTATAGTTACGGATCATGGGAAACATTTTCGCAACCATATGATGTTTGAATTGACTACCAAGTTAGGATTGTTGCATGATAATTCTACTCCTTATTATCCACAATCAAATGGACAAGTTGAGGCTATTAACAAAATTCTTAAACGAATGCTTCAACGAATGATAGGAGTCCATAAAAGGAATTGGAATTTGATCCTATACTCCACTTTGTGGGCGTATCGAACCTAGGTGAGAAACGCAACTGTATTTACTCCTTTTCAATTGGTGTATGGTCTGGAAGCTATCTTGCCAATCCAATGCGAAAAATCATTGTTAAAACTCGCGATAGACTTGTTACCTGACACCTCAGAAGAATAAGCGCATCTCCTTAACCTCATCCATCTAGATGAAACGTGTCGTGAAGCCCAATTGGCCAACGAAGTGCATAAGAGACGTATAAAGCCACAATACGACAAAAATGTCCAGCCTCGCTTCTACTCAGAGGGAAACTTGGTCCTTCTTTACGATCAAGAAGCTGATGTAATAGGTACAGGGAATTTCGAGCCATTGTGGCATGGCCCCTATATTTTCAAAAGAGTTATTGCTAAGGGTGCCTACGAGTTAGTTGATTACGATGGAATTCCATTCGCACAACCTAGAAATGGGTTGTATTTGAAACTTTACTATGCTTAATCATGAGTGTAGTAAATTTTTGTATTATATTGTATATATGCTGTTTATTTTCATTCACTATCTTAATTTGTTTTTAGAGTTTTCTTGACGTTATTAATATGCTTTACATTTTATCGCAGATGTCTAAATCTTCGAAACCATTTGTTGGATATGCTGATGGTGCTAATAATAGTACGTAAAATCTATGCTCTGCAGCCTGGGCCATTTTCGCTCCGAACGACGAGTTAGTGAGTTTTCAAGGGATTTGTATTGGTAGATCGACCAACAATATCGCTGAGTATAACGCGTTGATCAAAATTCTCTCTAATGCCATTTCATTTGGTATTAACCGCATAATCGTAAGGTTAGACTCACAACTTGTGGTATTACAACTTACTAGTGTTTATACTATTAGAAATCCAACAGTTATTAGATTGTTCCTAAGAGTTCGACTTTTGGAAAGACATTTTGATTTTGTTAAATATCAACAAATTTCCAGAAATTTGAACACTTTAACTGATTCATTAGCTAATAAAGTTTTAGACATACATTTGCGACATAGGTAAAGAAAACATTCACATCATTGAATAGGATTGCACATTAAAAATACGAAAAAATATGAAATCATATAGATAGATAGTTATAGGTTTTTACAAAATTTGTGCCCAAGACACATTGGTCATCTGACCTCAAAATGTATGCAAAATGTCACAAGTAAACCAGTGGTGCTCATGGTAGCATGCTATAGATTTAGAAATCCTACGGAGCAACTACATCCAATGGTTAGGAAAACCAATAGTGTGTCGTTGTATTCGCATGGGAAGCTCTTTGATCCAAAAATCCAGAATCCAAAAAATAAATCCCTTTGCTACTGAAGCTCAGCTAGAGTCTCAGCCATATCAAGGCCCTAAAGGACTGCTCTCCTGACATCCCTCTCTGCTGGCGCATCTGCTTCGTGCTCTGGTTCCTCTACTGGTTGAATACGACCATATCTGCATTACATAAAACATTTAGTTTAGTCTTGGAAAGAAATAAAAACACAAAAAACATTGTATAAACCTTAGAAAAATAAAAAAACATGGTCAAATCATTCTTACCTATTGCACCTCATTGAGCGCCTTCTGGTAGTACTAAATCCGGATCTCCTCAGAAGTTGACGCCTACGTATGTGTACTCATCAATGGCGACGATCTGTCACCAGAACCAGGCGAATAATGCAATAGAGAACACAACAGTCGATTGGCCTGCATGCCGATCCATGAGTTCTACCCATCTCTACATTCGAGAATCTCTAGGACTAGATATATCCAGTGTTACATGCTATGGCTGCATCAGTGGAATCCATTCGAAAGTGAAGGAGATAAGGATTGAACCATAACTGAAATTTTTCTTCCTTCCTCCCTTTGCTTTATTTAGTTGTTCCTTTATCTAAGATAGAACAGCTTCAGACTGGTTGAAGAATTTTGTCTCTAAGAACTTTAGTGCATATTGCATATACGATCTATTCGCTACATGTAGTGTAACGATGCCAGCAATTTTAATGATCATGAAAAGGATGGTTCTCAAAGGCAAATCCCTGACATCTCGGATGTTTATTTTTCCATCTTTTCTAGGTTCTGCCCCTGGATAGCAATACTTCATAACATAATCCCTCATTGTCTCTCCTCCAACGAAAGACCCTGTGAGAGAAATGGGCAAACCTCTCCTCGAAAAACCTGTGAGAAAATACATTTCCTCAAATGTTATGGGAACCACTTTGTTCTTAATGTGAAATGCCTCTATCGCCGGATCCCATGCTCGAACTAAGAACTCCAAGAATTCTATTTGTTGCCTCATTCCATACAATTTAAAGTACTTAAGTAGTCCACAATCTCTTAGGGCTCTTATAGTACCCGGATAATTCAAGGAAATCATATCTTGTTCTTCATGTTCTCTTTCCCTCCATGTAATCATCATTATAATCTGATGGAAACCTAAAATAAAACCATAAGATCCATTAGATTCCATTCATTTCAAAAAACCAGGCAAATTTTGGGCTCAACATGAAAAACAAAAAATTGAAATGCACCCAACGCACTCCTTGGGCTGAGACAGTGCGTTGCACATGCAAGTACCCTTCACTGTACTTGTTATGCAATGCAGGTTTTGACATTTAGGGGTGCATTTCCCTCATTTTGGGCAGAATTTACCCTAGGGGCCTTAAAACCCTAAAAATCTGCAAAGAATGGAAATTAAATGAATACCAAAGGGAAGAGGAGGTTCATGGTACTAACCTGGATCAAACGGCGATGAAATACATCCACAGAAACGACTGCAATCAACGATTGAAGTTTGGGGGAAAAAGCAGGTTCAAAGCTCCAAAATGAAAATGCTAACTATGGAATGGTAAAAATGAATAATGAAACTAATTTTTATAGTCATTTAATTGTTTGCAAGTTAGATTTATTGCTATGACTATAGTTTTATTATGTTTTTATCATGAAATAAGTATTTTTAATCCATTTGATGTTGTTCTGAACAGGAAATACAACTGATGAACAGATTAGTCGTGTATATTTATTCAATGAATGACTTGACCACAAAGCATACTTTTTCTCCTTATTTTTTGTTCTTTGTTAAAAATGAAAAAGGATTTAAAGCGCACTTTTATCTCTTTTTCGACCTTCGATAACAACAAAAAAGGAACCCCTAGAGTCTTCTTTCAACTCTTTTCAGACTACGATAATGTGAAAATATTGCCGAGCACTTGTCTTTTCGAGCTCGTTAAAGTAAATGAATTGATATCTACTCAGTATAAGTTTAACCCTTTTCCAGACTGAGATGGATTATTTACAAAAAAGGAATACCTTGGTTAAACATGACCAAAGAAGTTCTCTAAGATATTATTTTACACTTTTTTAGGTCTGAGAGACAAATTTACAAAAAATTACTTTTGGAGTTCTCTTTTGTCCTCTTTTTTAGACTCTCTAAATATAAAAAAGGACCGAGATTTCACTGTCGTTAAGCTCGTTAAAACATAAAATAGTGACGGGCTTGTCAATCATGGCAAGAATCGAGTTTAATTCATTGCTAGACTCATTATTTTATTAAATAGAGATACTTTATTTGCTCGAAGGTTTGAATTATAGATCAAGCAAATGTTATCCTCCTCAAGCTTGTTAAAAAACAAAGAGGTACTGGTTGACAAATGACCGGTGAAAATTTGGGAAAAGTAAGCAAAGTTTCTTTTTGGTAGCAAGTCGCTCTTGAACATGACACTTCTTTCACTCCATGTCCATGACTGTTTGGGTTGGGTAATCATCTTGATGGTTCATTCACACCTATGGTTCATCATACCTTCACTTCAGTTTTGGGTCAATGCTGCCAACTCATCACAGTGTCTCCGATATTTTCAAGAGAAGTCATCTAGTGATTAAAAACTCATCCTTCTGCAATACTCGTAAAACTTGATTTTCATGATCGTCATCCTTGAAAATTGATATATCAAGTCATACACTTGTCTCCGAAATCAGTAACTCCAGTTTTTCAATAAGGTGACTTCCTGTCGACGACAAATCAATATCTAGGAAGTTCACTTAGAAACATTAGATTCCAGTACCACGATGTTTGCTACAGCATTGAAAAGATTCTTGCTTCCAGACCTTTGACCAAAAGATTTTGTTTGGCATTCAACATCAAATCATATATTCACGCCTTAAAAAATGTACTGCAGTAACTTGAGGGCCATTAAAATTAATGGTGGTTCTCTCGCATTTTTTAACAACTCACATCATTGGCTTGCAATCAAACGATGTCTTTCCATGTTCAAATACAAATCATACATTCGCATGGCTAGACTTGTACCCGAATGATTGAGTGAACGAGATAAGAAGACCCCAGATCTAGTTTCATCTATTCGGGCTGCTATTTCAGGATTTTTGTACACATCATCTGTACGGTGACTTTACATATAGATTGTCATCCAAACATGGTCCTATATTTATAGGCATGACTGCATCTGGGCAAAATTCCAATGAAGATGACTTTCTGAATTATGTACATATTATTAGATTGTTTATGTGCTGAACATGGGAATGCCTACCATCAACAATTATGATCAAAGAGAATATATCATGATGTAATGTATTGTAATATTGATGCAAGTGACCACTCCGCTTTGTTTCCAGGCTCATCACAGTGTGAAACATCTCAATCAAATTTTGTTATTATTTGGATCTCATGCTTTAGGGGGAAATTGTTATAGGTCAATTTGGGCACCATTCCCAATGACCTGGTTAACTGGACATCATCTCCAGGAGCAATGATCAAGGGTCTATCATTCCCTATCATTTCAGTTGCTACATGCCCTAAGACAAGAAACAAGACAAATCAAGCAAGACTTTCATCAAGCAAAGGTTTCCAAGGTTTGAAGCTTATTATATAGCATATGAGAGCTCACCAATGTAGGATCTAAGGGGCTTAAGTACGTTGCATATGTAGGTATCCCCATGCAAGGCTGCTCTACAAAGCACTTCCAGACATTCACAGGTGTGTTGGTCACATTGGGAGCAGAATTTTAATGACTCCGAATCTCCACTTGGCCAGTGCCTTCTAGAAGAGTTCACATGTGTCAAGCTTCGGATCCAAGTGTCCATTTGACATCTACATGACTGGAAACATGTATTTCCTATTATTGGAAAGTATTTGATTGCAAAAAAACCTACAGTTCATCTATAAATTGAGCACATATCTGAGTGCTTGAGGAGGAAGAATTTGAGTAGAGAAACACTGGAGAATTTTCAATTGAGAGCGAGATTTGTGTAGCTGCTGCTGGAGAGATTTATACTATGATGAGGCTTGGGAATGTTGCTGGAAGGTCACTTCAAATCAGTCACTAGGTTGTAACCTCTCCTTCTATCATCAATACAGAGTATTGCTTATTTTTCCCTATATGCATCTATATTGGCTCTGATTTTCCCTATTGTAAGATCTTGGTTGATGTGTATGGTTTATGATTAAATGATTTAGATAAATAGCTTGAATATATATCTATATTATTGCATCTTCTATTGTTTCAGTGTTATTTCTTGCAGGAAGCAGTCAGCCCAAAAAATCGCTTGAATTTGAAGCTGCAACAAAAGCGACAGAAGGAGCCATTTGGAAGCGATTGAACAAGTAAGCCTCCAATCCTCTTTGTGTATCTGTTCTGAGTTAGGAGAAATAGTTGTATAGTCTTTCACCTGTTGTTCTAGACTAGCACCTATCTAGGGAAGCATGATTTATCTGTAATTCACAATTATGGCCAAAAGAGGTGAGAGGTGGGGCGACATGTATGAGTAATCCCAATAAGAGATTTTTGGGAAAGATTCACTGAGATTGTGTGGATCTCATTATTTGAACCTGGCTATGAGGAGCCCACAAAGCAATAGTATTAGGATCAGTTGGATTGATGCAGTTAGATCAAAGTTACAGTGTCAAATACTGGAGCGCGGATCAAAGTTGGAAGCAAGTGCAGATTGCATGGGTGAAAAGTTCAACAACGTAGTGGTTCCTGAAGACATGTGCAATAGCTAAGCAGAAGTTAGAAGACTTTGATGACAGATGCATTATACTGATTCAGTTTTTTGGAGGCTATTCAGTTTTGGAAGTGTTGCATGCAAAGGTTGCAGGGCGAATGCATGGAGTTGCATGTCACATGCAAATACATTCCTTTCTTGTTGAGAGGGAGTGTTGAACATTGAAACAAGAAACAACGAAGTTGGCATCCGGAAACATCAACCTTGGTCCTATTGAAAAATATGCACCTACACTAGGTGGGGCCCACATAGGCTATTTTTAGGTGGATTCCTATTTATAGATGCATGAGAAAATTCTATTTATAGATGAGGTCTATTTATAGATGTATCTCCAATATCTATTTATAGATTTCATGTATACTATTATTATCCCTTAATAATAGTTGGACAATAAATTGTAATATATTCTCAATGTGGACTTGGAAATAGTGAATTGAAGTGGAAAATCAGTTAGCTAAGTGAATTTTGAGTTAAGAGGTTGGTTGGTGGGACATGCAAGTTGAATTGACTTGTAACACTATGATTCTAGTTGTAACAGAGCTGGAAGTGCAGTGGTGTGTGAGTTGTGCAAGTTGTAAATCAGTTTAACTTAGTTAAGTGAGTTAAAGTCAGTTGTGCTAGTTGTAACTGCAGATACACTAGTGAGAGATCAAGTGAATTAAATATTAATTAATTCACATGTAGTGATCTCACATGCAATTGATGTTTTTACTATTATTAACTACATGCATGTCAGATCCAGTGGAGGCCCATTTGAGATCTAGGTGAAAGGGAAGTGTAACTATTAATTGTGATATTAGCAGGCTACCCAGGTGTAGTTATAACACCACAGGATGCCCATGATACTCAGCGTAGTTGAGGAAGGTTGAAACTCTTTGTGATTAAGGATTTCATTCATCAGGAACTGCGTGAACAAGGTAGGATGTCTAGAGGCATTAAATTGGCTAAGGAACTTACCAATTTTTATATGATAGTGTGAGACAATTAGCTGATGTAATGAGAGCTCTTGTGATCGGAGTTTTTTATGTAATCGTTTCATGATTCCTTGTGGAATACACAATATATGATAGAGGGGTTTTTAGCAGTATGCTTTCCTCGAGAATATCTGGTGTTGTGGTTTTGATCTATTCTTTCTTCATGCTTATGTAATTGGTGATTGTGTTTTTAATTCTGCAAAATATTTGTAAAAGTGATTCAGTATTTAAATTTAGTACATTTTTAGATCGAGTGAATACAATATATACATGGAGTTTTATAAATTTTCTACATGGTATCAGAGCTGTGTTATAAATTTTCTACATGGTATGAGAGATGGAATTATTTGGGTGCACGAGTTTTTAGAGAATATCTAAAAATTTTGATACAAAATTTTCAAAAAAAATATCATATTTGGATTCCTTGCAAAAAAATACCCAAATTGAAAAAAACAATTGGTCAAATCAGAGCTCGAATGAGGGAGATATCGTTGATTTAAAATCAATTCTTTTGTTATAATTTTTTGCGACGGCGGGACAATTACAATGTGTGCAAGCCAAGAACCTACATGCACTGAGGTACAAGATGCATGAAAAGCTTTGAGGAGCAAAGCAGAGGTTAGTAACTTGGTGGTTGAAAGGTAGCCTTTTAACATGTAGCCTGAGAAGCAGTTTCAGAAGGTTGTGGAGCAACCACAACTGGAGATGCAGAAGAATATTTATAGATTTGATGTAGATTTGATTTCTACAGAGATTCCTACCATTGGGAAGTGTGAGAAATCCATGAAATTGACACTTGAGAGGGAGCAGTATTTGCATGCAGGTAAGAGTGAACCTCGGGATTTGGATCAGCCACAAGATGAGGATCATGGAGTGGGAGCAACCACTCATGTAGAGAAATTTCATGCTAGATGGGCAGAGGGAGTGCATGCGGCTATACCACCAGGTGAGAGGTGGGGCGACATGCATGAGTAATCCCAAGAAGAGATTTTTAGGTAGGATTCACTGAGATTGTGTGGATCTCATGAATTGAACCTGGCTATGAGGAGCCCACAGAGCTGCGGTAGCAGGATCAAAGTGATAGTGTCAGATACTGGAGCGCGGATCAGAGTTGGCAGCAAGTGCAAAGTGCATGGGTGTAGAGTTCAACAACGCAATGGTTCCTAAAGACATGTGCAATAGCTAAGTGGAAGTCAGAAGACTTTGATGATAGATGCATTATACTAATTCAGTTTTTTGGAGGCTATTCAGTTTCGGAATTTTTGCATGCAAAGGTTGTAGGGAGAATGCATGGAGTTGCATGTCGCATGCAAAGACATTCCTTTCTTGTTGAGAGGGAGTGTTGAAGATTGAAACAAGAAACAGTGAAATTGGCATCCAGAAACATCATCCTTGAACCTAGTGAAAAATAAGCACCTACACTAGGTGGGGCCCACACAGGCTATTTTTAGGTGGATGTCTATTTATGGATGCATGAGAAAATTCTATTTATAGATGAGGTCTATTTATAGATGTATCTGCAAGTTCTATTTATAGATTGCATGTCTATTTATAGATGCATGTCGAGTATTATTATCCCTTAATAATAGTTGGACAATAAACTGTAATATATTCTCAATGTGGACTTGGAAATAGTTAATTGAAGTGGCAAATTAGTTATGAATTTCTAGTTAAGAGGTTGGTTGGTGGGACAAACAGGTTGACTTGAGTTGTAACACAATGATTCTAGCTGTAACAAAGTTGGAAGTGCAGTGTTGCATGATTTGTGCAAATTTTAAATCAGTTTAACTCAGTTAAGTGAGTTGAAGTTAGTTGTGCTAGTTGTAACTGCAGATACACTAGTGACAGATCAAGTGAATTAAATATTAATTAATTCACATGTAGTGATCTCACATGCAACTGATGTTTTTACTATTATTAACTCCATGCATATCAGATCCAGTGGAGACCCAGTTGAGATCTAGGTGAAAGGGAAGTGTGACCGTTAGTTGTGATATTAGAAGGCTACCCAGGTGTAGTTATAACACCACAGGATGCCCCATGATACGCAGCGCAGTTGAGGAAGGCTGAAATTATTTGTTATTAAGGATTGCATTCATCAAGAACTACATGAGCAAGACAGGCTGTCTGGAGGCAGTAAATTGGCTAAGGAACTTGCCAATTTTTGTATGATAGTGTGAGACAATTAGCTGATGTATTGTGAGCTCTTGTGATTGGAGTTTTGTATGTAGTTGTTTCATGATCCCTTGTGGAATATACAATATATGATAGAGGAGTTTTGACAAGTAATCTTTCCCCGAGAATATCCGGTGTTGTGGTTTTGATCTATTCTTTCTTCATGCTTATGTAATTGGCGATTGTGTTTTTAATTCCACAAAATATTTGTAGAAGTGATTCAGTATTTAACTTTAGTACATTGTTAGATCGGGTGAATCCAAGAAATACATGGAGTGTTATAAATTTTCTACATAGTATCGGAGCTGTGTTATAAATTTTCTACGGACACTCCTAGTGTGAATCAAGGTCATCTTAAAAGATGGATTGAAGACCCTTAGGTGTGAAAAGGGGATGGAGCATGAATATTGGGTCACCTTTGACCAAATCAACAACATTGTCATGGAGGGGTGGCATTCATGGTGGGACATTGCAGTTTTGGAGGGAGATTGAATGCATGGAAGTAGTGACCTAATTGAGTGGGGCCAAGGGTGAGGAAGCTCATCACTTATATAAGGAAGAGGATGGTATCCATATGGGGTTATGTTGAGATTATTATTTTGATATGGTTTGTTTAGACTTGTTGCTCTCTTCAGCTGTTTAGCTAAGATTGCATGTGCTGTTTAGCACAAAGTGTTCTTGGTCGGGAATCCCACCTCTTTCCTTGAGAGGCCTCTTGGAAGAGTATTGCACTACATTGTCCACTATTTGACATTAGGCCAAGCTACATATTTGTTGTACAACACAGTTTCTACAGAGTATTGTGTTGTGTTGCAGGGTGCAGCAGTGGAGAGTTGATTTGGGTCACTTCCTTCCTTAATTTCAGTTGGAGGAAAGTTTCCTTCCATTGGGAGGCCAGCAAAGAGGGCCCTTAAGCCTTATTTTATCATCCAACATCAGGCTAAGGTACTTCTATCAGTTACAACGTAGTTTCTAAAGAAATTTCATTATTTCAGTGTGCAGTTGCAGTAGAGGGTTTGGAGCCCTTGTTTGGGGAGATAGATTTTCAGTGAGAGGATCAGCCTCTCATTTGGAGAATATATAGGAGGAGTTTTTCATACATTTACAGATCATACCAGCAACCTCCTATCATCTATCTACTTGCAGAGATTATTCAACCCTAGGGCCATATTTTTGTTTCTGTATTTTTGTGTATTTTAGGAAACCCTTTTCGGGTTATCTTGGAAATGTGCTTGGGAGCTTAGATCTTTGTTCCCGACATTATTGGAGCCATATAAATTTAGATCTATGTATTGAAATTCATTAGCATCAGTTATTTCTAATAAAATTGCACTGTCATAGCCTTGGGTATTATTGTGTAGAAGTGTTTTGCATGTTTCATGTACATGTTCTCTTGAGGCTTGTTTTTTCCTAACTTGAGTGACTATTTCCTCAAGAACTTGAATATATCTTTCTGCTATGATATTAATATGATGGCTATATGATATTCTTACATTTTATGTGTTTTTTTACACTGCTATTTCTAGTTTTATGCACTATATTCCTGCTTTTCCCATTTGGGAATATTACAGTGGTATCAGAACATAATCTTGGCTCGACCTGCGGATCTCAGCCATTATGCTATCAAGAGAATAAGAAGAAGGAGAAAGAGATTAGAATGAGGGAAAGAATGAGTTTTATCTCATCTCTTTTCAGATCTAAGAGGGATCTCACCAAGGAGGTCAAGCAAAGAAAAGTGGAGAAAAACAATGAAACCACACTAAGGTTTCAAGATGAGGAAGGTCCATGTACTTCCTATTAGCAAAAAGAAGAACTGGTATTGCATAGAGCTCCAAATAAACATGCTATGCCATTTTCTTTTGAAGGTGAAGACAAGAGGCATGGAGATGGAGGACACTTAGATAATGAGATTCTAAGTGAGTATCTTGCAGAATACAAATCTAAAACAAATTCTTTCAAGGAGAATATAACTCTTCCATAGTTAATTCAACTCAAAGAAGAAAGAAGACCTTGCAGCAATAGATTTCTATTACCTACATTTGATGGGTCATCCACATGTACAACAAGAGCTTGGGGAATGAAGTTGGATGCATTTTTCCTGTTACATCTAGTAGTAGAGAGAGAAGTTGTTGAGATTGCAATGCTGCACCTTGAGGGTGAAGCAAACATTTGGTGGTTTAGCCATTTGAGTCATGCAAGAGTGACTAAATATGAAAATTTTAATGAAAGGTTAATCAGGAAGTTTGATAGAAGAAAACAAGAGGAGAAGGAACTTCCACCACCACATGCTGCAGGAGCACTTGCATCAGGAGAAAGAACACTTGCACCTTTTCAAAGTGGTCTTGATCTCTTGACATTTAGAGTACCATGCACTATTCTAGAGATGCATGAGGAGGAGGAGACTTATACCAGTGCTGATGCAGCCATAGAGGAGCAGCCATCATCATCAGCAGTTGGGGAAGTCATCACACCGAAGGAATGAACCCTTGTAGCAGTACATTATGTTCCCAAGATTTACCAAGGTATGTGTTGGAACACCTAATCCTACATGGGTAGGTGTGGAATGCGAAAAGTCACAATGGAGTCCAAGTGACCTTGGAATATGAAACCAAGAGTCACACCATTGTAATATAAATGTACATCTTTGTAAAATGGAAAATAAGAAAGCCTCACGCTTATCCTCAATTGTGTGTTGAGTCTCTTGTGTGTGTGTGTTCATCCTTCCCATACACCATGTGTGTGCTTAACATGGTGTTTAACATGGTATCAGAGCTGAGAAGTCCATAACCAGCCCAACCTTGAGTGAGCCATTTGTGTTTATGGCCTGTGCATATCTGCAAAAATTTTGATAATTTTTGCAGCACTCAGAGATTTCTGCAGCAGTCATTTTGCCGCATTCAGAAATTTGTTTTGAAGAAAGAGCAGCATTCAGAATTTGTTTTGAAGAAGAGTAGCAGTGGTTTTGAAGAAGAGCAGCACTGCACATCTGAAGGTTGATTTCTTCTTGCAATTTCTGCCCATTAAATTTTGTAATTTGGAGAGCTGCTGAAAACTGTTTAAATTGGGTTTCTGAAGAAGAAATTTCTGGTTTTTACTGTAAAAGAAATTTGAGTTTTTCTGCTGAAAAATTTCATCATCTCTGCATCTTCTGCTGCTGTTTTAAAGTATTGGGTCTCAAATTTCACTCCTCTGCTGTTTTAGTTTAGAAAAATAAAATAAATAAATAAAAAAAAAAAAAAAAATTCAAGCCCTCGACCCTTGCAACTCTGCACACAACCCTTTACCCATTACCCATCCCCTTACAACCCTGCGCACTGCCCAAACCCACCCCCTCGCTCCATATGGCAGGGTTTCTTTGCAAAATTGATTGAGGCCATACGACCCCCTCACTCCCATAACCCACCTCCCTATCGGTCGACCCCCCATACTCATACTATGCGCTCGTCCCAACAGCTCCCCCTCACTGCCGCTCCCTACCCACACCTCACGCGGCCCTTCCCCCTATCCTACCTGTCTACAAACACCGCGTTCCTCTCCTCTACCCGACCCCTTCTACACGCTCCCCTAAACTCTACAGTCCTCCCCCCTCACACACTCAACCCGCCCCCTTACACTCGACTCCCCACGGCTACCGCCGCCCCCTCCCCCTACGCCTCGCAGCCCTCCCCATCCGCTCGACCTCACACCTTATCACTCCACCGCTCCCCCTCCCACTCAAACCCCAGCCCCCTCACTGCTACCCTACCCCCTCCCTTTCAACGCGGCCGCTCGACCTTCCCATCAATTTGCCCAACCCTTAAAAAAAAAAAAAATTAACTCAGCCTTTTTAAAATTTTTAAATATATTTTTTTAATATTCACTCTCCACCATACAATACCACCCCTCCCCCCCCCATTTAAAATTTCATCCCCTCCCAATAAATTTCCCTCCCTTTTAAATTAATTCCCATTTTTAATTAATTAATTTTTTAATTATTTTCAAAAAAAAAAAAAAAATTCCCTTAGTTTTTAAACTCCCCACTCTCACACCCCTTTTAAATTCCCCCTCCCTTTTAATTCCCCTCCCCACACATTTTTTAAATTTCTCATAGTTCCCCCTCTCCCTAATAAGTTTCTCAATTTCAATTTTTTTTAATTATTTTAAATTAAAAAAAAAAAGAAAGAAAGAAAGAAAGAAAAAAAAAAAAACAACAGAGAGAGAGGAAGGAGAGAAAATGAATAGCAGAATTGAAGAAATGGCATGGACTATATTTAGAGAAAATTGAATTTGACATTGTGTGATTTCTGGCATAAGGGTGATTTTATGAAGAAATTGACATTTGAAGACGAGTTGTTATTGGTGCAAAACAACTCTTTGAAGGAAAAATTAGCTGCCATAAAGGCTCATTGCACAAGTGTTTTCAACTGCACATTTACAAAATATTTTGCAGAAATATTGTATTGAGTTGACATTGTATTGCTTCTTCATAGTTGCAATCAGCACACTTTGTACTTTGAGATTTCCATAGTTGGAAATTCTCTTTTGAAGTCATTTGTATTTGTTGTTGAATCAGATTGTAAACAGGTGCATTTTCAGTTGTAGCCAAAACCCTTTCATTTTTTGAGCCTAAGTTGTTAAAATGGCTAAAATAAATGAAGCATTAGAGTTGTTGAATAACCTCATTCATTCCAATGTTTATGACATGATAAAAATGAGCAAGAATTCTCTTTGTAATATTCAAAGTTGTTTGCAAGATGCACAAGAAAAGATTGAGTTTTTGCAGTTGGAAACTCAGCTTCAGCAAGATGAACTTCAGCAAAAGAGTCACCATTCTGAACCTGTTCAGAAGATTGAGAAGGACTCCCATCAGCAGTAAGTCAGTAAAGTTGAAGTCGATTCCCATTCAGTTCATTGTACTAGAGCATATTTACATGTAGATGCAGCAGTTCAACCTGCACTTCTCAAGCCCATCATCAGACCTTGGGAAGAGCTTGTCCACAACAAGCACCAAACTGGTCTTAGATATTACAAGGATGTGTCATTTCATATTCCAGACTACACCAAGCCCATCATATTTCAGAGTGTCGGATTCTTGTATGACAGTTCACTTGCAGCTGTTCCAGATCCTGTTCCACTTCCACAACAGATTGTAAAATTCCAACACTGTGATCGAGCTGGCCATATGAAAGATCATTGTTTTGATCTTCATCCATGCAAGCACTGTGGTCGGCACACCCATTCTTCATACATATGCTTCATAAACAAGCCTCCTGCAAGAACCAAGATTCATCTTGGATGGATCGCTTCTTGGCAATGGGCATCAGCAACCAAGAAGATGTTTACGACACATGTTAGAACTTGTTCACGAATATTGAGCAAACTTGTAGTTGAGTTTTCACCATCATCTCACCTTGTCCCTGACAGGGGGGAAAATGGTGGTCATGTACAAGCTTCGACGATAGATCAAGCGAGACTGAGCCACAATTTCTCATTCCATGTTCAGAGTTGTAGCCAGAGACACAATAGTTCAAGCAAGCTTGAGCCACAATTCGTCATTCTAGATTCAGAGATGTAGCCAGAGACACGGATGCCCATGAGCATGCATTTGGTTGGTGGACAACCTTAAACCATCATCTTTGGTTGGTGGATAACCTAAAACTATCACAGGTAGTAGACCTCCCTTCTTTTAGGTCGAAGGTCTCCCTTTCATATATGAGGAACACTTCCTCTAGCAGAAGCCTTCAGCTTCTTGCCAGCTTTGGTTGAGTTCCAGGAAATTCTTCAAGCATTCCAGAGTTGTTGGTAATCCTAAAACCATCACAGGTAGTAGACCTCCCTTCTTTTAGGTTGAAGGTCTCCCTTTTTTATGAGGGACAATTCCTCTAGCAGAAGCCTTCAGCTTCTTGTCAGTTTTGGAAGAGTTCCAGGAACTGCAACAAGTTTTGCGTTCCAGTGTTGGTGGTCATCCTTAAACCACCTCTTTTTTCCAACATTTCAGAGAGTTGATTCAGCCCAAGTGCTGCCATGTACACTTTGCAAATTTGTATTACAACTCTTTTCTTGGACTCACACATACCCCTTCGGATTAAGGGGGGATGTTGGAACACCTAATCCTACATGGGTAGGTGTGGAATGCGAAAAGTCACAATGGAGTCCAAGTGACCTTGGACTATGAAACCAAGAGTCACACCATTGTACTATAAATGTACATATTTGTATAATGGAAAATAAGAAAGCCTCACGCTTATCCTTCATTGTGTGTTGAGTCTCTTGTGTGTGTGTGTTCATCCTTCTCATACACCATGTGTGTGCTTAACATGGTGTTTAACAATATGCACATATTTCCATTTCCTATTATTACAGTACATCAGATGGAGGATTATGGAAAAATGCTATCATGGAAAATGCATGACCTAGGGTTAAAGCACATTGCTGATTTGTAGCAGTAGACTATCATTGTGCTGAGGACCCTTGATTTATTCAAGGAGGAGATATACAGTCATCTTGGTTATTAATTTTTGAGCTGCACACAACTCTTCGGTTGGAGTGTATATTTTTGGAGGATAGGGTGAGTATTATCCTAAACAATGCAATGCATAACCATGTCTTCAGCATTGAGCATGATTATGAGACAACTGGTGCACCATCAGGGAGATTAACAGTGCTGTCATGTAGCAAAAATGATGAGTTTGGGGCCCAACCATTATTGGAGCATTCCAATGACCATTCTACATGTATAGCAGAGGATAGGCATATGGTTAATGAGATACATCTTATCTCCCATTACTATGATGGATCCTTCTTGTTGAGCACTACCCAACTTAATGAGATGAATTTCCCTTTAGCATACTTGGATCCTTATGGATTAAACTTGGTCATTGATGAATGGTATTCATTTGAAGATCTCCAGGAGGTTGCACTTCAACATCCCATGAAGTGAAAAGACATAAATATGATTTGGGAGGATGGTATTCTCCATTGGAGGGATGCCAATTTTGAGCATGATAGTAGACACTCACCATTGGCTGGATGGGTAATGTTGATGAGAAAGAGGTTGGAGAGCCACTTGTAGATCTTGACATAGGGCAACAGGAGGCAAGGCTGCGTTGGCTACTCTTGAAAGAGTTTGGTCATCATGTGACACATTCTATTTCAAAGAGTATGTTGGTGGTTGGGACTTGGCATGGAACTTACATCATATGGCAACAAGGAGTTTGGGTGTATTGGGGTGATGTAATATCTTTCATGTCAACCATCATGTTATTTCTCCATGGTTTATATGATGATGGTGTGGGGGGGCAACAAGAGTTTTTGTTGCTTTGGAAATTCTTGGGAGAGTAAGGGCTGATTTTCTCCCATAATTTTCATGATGCTGCAAGAGTAGGTGATGGCACCATTAGGGTGCAAAGGGGCTACTCCTTAGCCTTGGAGGATCAAGAGGTACTTCCCCTTTGGAAGGAATATCCCATATATAGCAGAATTATGGTAGATGAATTTGACATTTGGCATGTCAAAGAATGGAGCTATGAGATGACATAAGCCTTATTACAAAGGCCTACAATGCTGTCACTTGGGAGCTTGGATTTGTTAATGGAGTGTTCCTAGGATCACTTCATATATGATGCACTTGATGGACAAGTAGGAGATGAGAGTGATGGAGTAGTGGATGGAGACATATATTACCATGATATGATCCTCTTGACTTGGATCTCCAAGCATAAGGAGAAGTTTTTTCATGCAACACATAGTTCATTCCTTTTCATGGAGATATGTCATACCACTATGGGGGGCTCATTCATGGATCTTATTATCATCCTACTCACAATACATGGTAAGAGTTGTGTTTTTTCACTTATTGATTATCTAACACAATATTTGCATTCCCTTACCATCTATATACAGTGCATTGCTCCACAAAAGGGCAAGCCTCTATTTGGGCTTCATGGTCATTTTGAGACCAACATCAGTGATGGGGATAGCCATCTCTTGAATGGCTTGGGGCAAGTTTTTTACTATTATTTGTATGCTCAATTGATACAAAATTCTATTTACTATTTTGTAGTAGATGAAATGACATGCACAACTAGCAACTTTTTGAGAGACAACTTGCCATGTTATATTTTGAAACAATAGTTAGAAAAACTGCACTGTGACCACCTGGGAAACTGTTGGTACCTTCCAAAACTATAGAAAAACTTCAGTACCTCTCTCATTTGGATTCCATATGATGATAATGTCATATTCACTTTATATGGGATGGTTTGGGCAAGAACCAAAGAGTGGGTTTGAGGATCCAATTTCCTTTTTGATTCATGAAGGCAACATTATTGTAACCCAAATTCAGTAGCAACTCTACACTTATCATAAGTGGAGAGAGAGACAACGTGGAATAGATAATTTGATCCATCATGTTTAGCTATGCAGGCCATCTACTTTGCAGGAGCCTAAGGTGTAGGAGTTTCTCTATGAGTTACCATTTTGAAGAGTGACTCATTTTGTGTGGATGATAGCTTGGGGATGGGAGCTTCACATGGGAATGATGATTCCTAATATATTTCAAATTCCATGCCTCAAGAAGGCCTCTTTGCAGCATATTTTTTCCTCCATGGGTATTTCAAATTTTCATGATGATAGCTACTTGGGATTGTCACCAAAAGCTAACTTGCATACTTGGGAGGAGCAACTTGGAGACTTATTGTTGAGACAACACCTTGTACTTTGGAGGAGCTTATCATATGAGGATACTACAAGAGGAGGAGAGGAGGCTCTTCATTTATATCCTTTTAGTTGCTTGAGGAAAAGCAACATTTGGGAGGGGAGGACTGTAATATTCTTAAATTAGCACACAACTAATTGGAATATTAAATTTTAATTTTGCTCTTAGATAGAAGAATAAGAGGGTATGGAGACCCATAAATATCCTTAATATTAATAAAGACACTCCTAGTGTGAATGGAGGTCATCTTAAAAGCTAGATTGAAGACCCTTAGGTGTGAAAAGGGGATGGAGCATGAAGACTGGGTCAACTTTGACCAAATCAACAACGTTGCTATGGAGGAGTGGCATTCATGGTGGGACAACGCAGTTTTGGAGGGAGATTGAATGCATTGAAGTAGTGACCTAATTGAGTGGGGCCAAGGGTGAGGAAGCTCATCACTTATATAAGGAAGAGGATGGCAGCCATATGGGGTTATGTTGAGATTATTATTTTGATATGGTCTCTTTAGACTTTTTTCTCTCTTCAGCTGTTTAGCTAAAATTGCATGTGCTCTTTAGCATAGGGTGTTCCTGGTTGGGAATCCCACCTCTTTCCTTGAGAGGAATCTTGGAAGAGTATTGCACTACATTTTCCACTATCCAGCATCAGGCCAAGATACATCTTTGTTGTACAACGCAGTTTCTACAGAGTATTGTGTTGTGTTGCAGGGTGCAACAATGGAGAGTTGATTTGGGTCACTTCCTTGCTTGATTTTAGTTGGAGAAAAGTTTCCTTCCATTGGGAGGCCAAAAAAGAGGGCCCTTGAGCCTTATTTCATCATCTAGCATCAGGATAAGGTACTTCTATTAGTTACAGTGCAATTTTATGAAGAAACTGTGTTATTTCAGTGTGTAGTTGCAGTAGAGGGTTTGGAGCCCTAGTTTGGGGAGATAGATTTTCAGTGAGAGGATCAACCTCTCATTTGGAGAATCTATAGAAGGAATTTTTCATACATTTATAGGTCAGATCAGGAACCTCCTATCATCTATCTAGTTCCATAGATTATTTATCCCTAGGGCCATATTTGTATTTCTGCATTTTTGTGTATTTCAGGAAACCCTTTCCGAGTTATCTTGGAAATGTGCTTGGGATCTTAGATCTCTGTTCCCGACATTATTGGAGCCATATAAATTTAGATATAGGTATTGAAATTCTTCAGTAGCAGTTATTTTTAATAAAACTATGCTATCATAGCCTTGGGTATTATTGTGTAGCAGTGCTATTCATGTTTCATGTACATGTTCTCTTGAGGCTTGTGTTTGCCTAACTTGAGTGACCATTTCCTCAAGAACTTGTATAAATTTTTCTGCTATGATCTTAATATGATGGTTATATGATCTTCTTACATTTTATGTGTTTATTTACACTGCTATTTCCAATTTTATGCACTATATTCCTGCTTTTCCCATTTGGGAATATTACAGTCGGCAAGCTTGCATATGGATATCCAATATCTAAAGAAGGGAAAGGAAGTTAGGCTTGATATAAGTTCAGAAGTCTGGTGTATCAAGTGCAAAGTGAAGGGTCACTATAAGGAGAAGTACCCTATTTATAGGGATTATTTGGGCACTGGGATGCCAAGTCCATTGCAACCTAGACCGAGCGTTGGGCCAAGTGTAGGGAATAATGTATGGTGTAGCATATGCGAAGTTGCAGGATAGCATTTCAATGATTATTGTCATCTACTGCAAAAATATGTCAGATCACCGAAGCAACTATTCTGTAATTACTGCAGTTCAATGGGACATGATGAACAACATTGTCGAAGCTACGATCTCATGATACAATATAGTCCTGGCACATATAGAATGCAAGTAGAAGGTTAGGAAGCTACGGGATCGCCAACGATGCGAGGAGATTTCCAAGGCCGAGAAGGAAGTGCTGGTCATGGACGAAGGAAAATCATATGTCATAACTACGAACAACATGGAAATTTTTCTAGGGATTGTCAGAATCCTACTACGACTTCCTGTAAGTATTTTCAAGAATTTGGTCATGAAATAAAATATTGTCCCATTTTATTAGCTTAAATGCAAGAGAAGCGCAACTAGCAGATGAATTAGAGAATACAAATGATGAGGGCTGAAACATGTTAGGAAAATCCAAGCATTAACATAGTAATGCACAGTTGTGTGCATACTGGAGAGGACCGTGCAGAGGGAAAGAAGCATGTGATGGAGACATGGGTTCGGAAGGTTGAAGATAAGAATTTTGGGTTTAATTTACATTGTGAGAAGGAGACATTAATGGAAGCGAAGAAGACATTTATGAATCCTGAAGCTTCAAAATCAACCGCGTAGAGACAGTTGTTCTCACTGAAGAATAAGCCTGAGGAGAGCACAAAAGTGATGGAAACTGATCCATATATCTTAGTGTTATTTTTGGAGACTTGTAGGAAATTTTTAGGGAATAGAAAGGCTGTAAAGGGGTTACAGGAGCTGATAGATAACTATGCTGACAAGGCAGGGCCACGATTGGAGCAACAAACATTAAATAAAGTGTACCAAAATAAGAAGATAACTGACCGAGAGATGTGGTTGACTGCCCAAATTAGGGATTATGATATGGATCAAGTCATTCCGGATTTGGGAGCAGATGCCAATGTTTTTCCAAAACAAATATGGGAGTGGATGGGAAGGCCTAAGCCGCAATGGTCACCAATTTAGTAGAGGATGGAAAATCAACAGAAGATCATTGCTATGGGGCGATTGTAGGGAATCAACGTAGATATTAATGGATCAAGCATGATAGTTAGTCGACTTTGAAGTTATTGAGATTGTTGATGATATCAATCCTTATCCTATATTTCTTGGATTACGACATGGATGTTATAATCAACCTGAAGAATAGGCAAATGATATTTGAAAAGAATGGTACCCGAGTTGTCATGCCATTAGATCCTTCTGAAGGTGCACACTATATAGAGCCTGTCCAACATGGGTATGAGAATGATGAGATTGAGCATATCTATAAGCTTACTATGCAGGATGAATACTGGATTAATCCCATCGCAGATGGAAAAATATGTTGGGAGCACGATATTTCATGTGTTTTGGATTCTGATGAAGAGCTGGAGCATTGGAAAAATCACTTCCATGAAGTAACTACTAAGTGATGTAACAAAATTACCAAATCTCTGCGCTATGTCAGGTCAGAAGTGCATGGCTTGCCTTTTTTGATGGAATGGGGAATGTTATCTTGTTTCTGGAAGAATTTGAGAAAAAGGTGCCTGAGGATCAGAAATATGAAGCTTTGGATTTCGCATTGAGGTCCACTCACTACAAGAGAAAAGGACATTGGTGAGGGTCGAAAAATGTCACCATAAGCTCATTGGTGACGGTCAAAAGAGCCTCTGTCACCAAAAGTGACATCACCAAAAGTATAGGGGATGTGGTGACATTCAAGGTTCGTCACCAATAATTATTTATAATGACAGATAATGATTGTCATGATTTTATATGAGAAATCGTGACAAACCTTAACCTCTGTCACCAAAAAACTAAACATTACCAAAGGTGGCGTCACCAAAAGTATAGGTGTTTTGGTCACATTCAAGGTCTGCCACAGATAATGATTATAATGATGGATAGTGACCGTCACCATTTCATTTGAACTATAATGATTTATGGTGATGGACCTTTCATGGCCGCCCCTATTGATGCACATATATGGTGGCGGTCATTGACCCTCACCATTTCATATTTTGGTGAGGGGTGAAAAAATGTCACCATAAGCTCATTGGCGAGGGTCGAAAAATGTCACCATAATATCATTAGTGATGACCAAAAGAGCCATTGTCTCCATTCCATATGAATATCAGGGCATGATGGAATCAAACCACCAACCTCCTGCTTGTAAAGAAGGCGCTCTTCCATTGAGCTAACACCCTTCAAAGAACTAGAGTTTAAAAAATTAAACCTTGAAACTTTATAAATTCTAAATTATACAACTTTCGAGAAATTATAAAACTTTGTAAAGTCTTGGAAAATTTTTTACCAAACAAGAAAAATAACTTCAAAGTTGCAAGTCCCTACCTAATGGTTATGGAAGTTTTGAAAATAGGGTGGAGGTGTAAATGAAGTGTTGGGAAGTACCAAACATACAAGTAGAATATATTCATTCCATTCTATAAGTCTTAGGACAAGTTTGAGATTGTAATCTATATGAACTAAGTTAAATTTTTGGTGTAAGACATGCATATGCTCCAATGAATAAATCAAGACTACTAAATGTATATTTGTGCTATGAATATTTGTATCCTACACCAATATGGAATAGGTAGTGTTAGCCAACTACAAAGTAATGTACATGTCAAAGAAAAAATCAACAAGATGAAGTTATTTCTATGACTTTTGGGGAACAATTGCTACACTGCCTATCATTGAATGTCCCTTGTGTAAATATATTACTATATTTAAATCTCTAGAATATTATAGGAAAAGAAGAATATTTCCCTATTTAATGCAGAGCTTATCTTCCATAGGTAGAGAACATGCCTGATCATCTGTTAAGATTTTGAGTGATAGATTTGTAGTTTACAACTTTGTGACCACTGAAGGAACCCATTTATCTAAGATAATTTATAATTTCATGAATATGTTTAGCCTTGACTAAAATAATGAATGGCGAGGGAAGATGCGAGTAGACCTTAAAAACACTTTCATGGGCTTGCAAAATGATTATTTATTTCCAATTGATAATGCTGCCTCTATTTTTTAGTAGTTAAATTTTTTTTTGGGAACATATTATGCAAGAATATGGTTTTCATTCAGAAAAATGATATTTCAAAGTGGCACAACCTTGAACCCTTTCATAAATTTAATGACCATTTTCATGGTTTTTTAAAACAAAAAATTACAGAATACTATTTCCCTAATGAAAAAAAAACCATCATGCATTTTGTAGGATATTAAAAAAACTTAGCATCTTAGTGAATTAAGTTGTCTAGGTGATTAACTATTTTATTCCCATACTCAATCCCTGTCTTTAGGGGGTTTTGTATAGCCTTGATATGCAATGATACCACTCATTGTTGTCTTGATCCTTCTAGGCACTATAAATAGTCCAGGAAAAAAAAAACAACAAGTTGAGATGCTTAGGTGATAAATGATCTTGTTTCCATAGCCAGACTCTTTCAACATTTGACTTTAATTGTAGTAGTGATGCGATAACCAACAGAAAATTGAATCGATGACCATATGTGCACGTAAAATATAGACATGCAGAAGATATATCTCCTAGTTCTTTTACTCTAGTACAATCTGTTATTGGCTATGGGGATTGTACAATATTTGCATGGATGGTTCCACCAGGTTTGAGCTTGTGTTAACTTTACCAAGAGCACACACAAGAAGAAGAAAGAGAGAAAATATTTGAAAAATAAAACACATACATACACATAGTCAAAGATAAGTTGAATGGGGTTTGGTTGGTTGGTAAAACAGGGGTGTTTTTATTCCCCAACCAAGGTTCAAATTACCCTAAACATGTTTGTCTCCAGTGAGCTATTTCACCTGGGTAGCTGCAAGTCCTAGACACTTTTTTCTAAATAGATATTATTAATTACCTTAGTAGGTTCATCCCTAGTGGGTCTTCTCAATTGGGTAGCTACAAGTCTTGGGAATTTTTTTATGAATAGATAGTCGTATTCGACCTAGCAGGATGTCCCATGGGCATGTTCTAGTTACTTTTTTTTTTCTTCATATTATCCTCCGACTTCCAAATCCTATACCAGAAATTTCACCGATGATAGGAAAAACAGAAGAGGAATATTTAGTTAAAATGCATCGATTGAATACTAAGATACAAAATCAAGTCAATTTGGGCTTGGATGGGTGGTGAAACAAGGGAATTTTTTTTTCCTTAGCTAGACTCCCATGGGTACATGAAAGTCTTGGGAAAATTTAGCTGAGTAGATATTCTTGATTGCCCCTAGTGGGCTAGCGCACCTGGGTAGGTGCAAGTATTTGGAAAATTTAGTTGAGTAGATATTCTTAATTTCTCCTAATGGACTATCTCAACTGGTCAGGTGAAAGTCCCTGAGAAAATCTAGTTGAATATATACTCATACTTAATCAATCCTTAGTGGGATTTCTCACCTAGGTATGTGTGAGTCTTAAGGTAAATTTGGCTCAATAGATACTCTTAAGTTTCCCTGGTGCACTGTATCACTTGGGTAAATGAGAGTCTGGGGAAATTTTCGTTGAATAGGTACTCTTAATTAGCCCCTAGGGGACTGTGGGCTGTCTCACCTGGGGAGGTGCCAGAGTTGGGAAAATTTGGTTGAATAGATACTCTCAACCAAAGTTTTGTCATAAAATATTTGAAAAGGTAAAGTGAGCATTAAGTGGTGGTCCGCTACATAATCTAATAGGCCACCCTCTATCTTTGTTAGTAGTTAGAATTGGTATTGTTGGTAATAATAGTCATGGGATTATGCTGCACGATAGTAGTGAGTTAGAACCCATACTCTGCTTCTATTAGCATTTATAATTAGTATAGTTGTGATGGGTTCATACAATGTGTCCATGTGACTACCAATGAAAAATCCCAAAGAACAATATGCAACAGATGAATGATTAAAATACAAAGGTGAGAAATACTCGTGATTTTAGAGTAAACCATAAGGACTAGCATAACCGTTATACTTGCAACTACTCATGGATTCTATGAGGGTTTCCTCTACATTGATTAACTTCTTGAAACACTTAAGGAGGAATAATCCCAGTGATTGATGGGAATCTGACTCTTTTTAGGACATACTTAGGCTAACAAGTAGGCCAACATCTATACTATTGTTGTATTCAATAAAAAAGGATTTCACCTGGTCACTTCCTTCTTCACATACCCATTGCTAACAGGAACTTGCTTCAAACTAGAATCATTTATAACACAAACTTGCTTCAATCCAAACATTATTTATTAATCAAAAAATTAACAAAAAACTTTAGCACATCACAAAACCAACACATTATAATTAAAGGGAACAAAGATATCTGAACAGATCGACACTACCTCCATTCTCTTTAATTTTTCTACCATGTTTGACAATGAAGATAGGAATGTCTTACAGGTTTCCAATGTCCAATAAATGCTTAGCCTCACCATCTTCATATATTTTCCCACAAAAGGTATCATTCCTAAAAGAAACAACCTCTTTTTCCACAACCTTACAATCAAGACAACAATCTTATGGATATACAATATCTTTCCATTTGATATAAGCATCAAGATACCTAACCTATAAATGTGTTGAACAGGTTATAAATGAAATAATTTCAGATCTTATATTTCTTAAGCATTTGCATGTATATGTAAAATTATTTAGAGCAAATAAATACAAAATAAATATAGATAAACATGAAGTGTAAGTAGTGACACAGTGCTAGAACTTTCAACAACTTCCCTCCAAGTATAGTGTCTACTTATTCTAGGGATATCACAACCTTCTACATAAGAATTCTAGGTATTCTACTTAATCCATATGGAATGAAACAAATGTGGTAATATTAGAGTGAGATAAGATGAGATAATATTATTAATGTTAATTAGAATGTATTAATAAATGTACATAAAATCACACACATTGTCACCAAATTGCTTTGTTATTGCACACGGTAACTGAAGTACTTGAGTGGATAAATTTCCACCTTTACACCAATAAGCAATCTTCAAAGATCTAGCATAGCCATCACTATGGAGCATTGTTGAGGTTTATTTCCATCACCTCTTCGTTTTGCAACTGAGATAACAGAACTTGTGCCTATATGACTAGTTGAAACTTGAGGGAGCCAATCATCTACATGTTTAGTCCAACTTGTTGCTACTGCAATGTGCTGAATGTTCTTCTCAAGCTATAAAACAAAATTCAAACACCCAACATGTTCATACTATTCCTTTCCATTGAAAATTACAGGATAAAAAATTCCACATTCAAGCAAAATGATATGAAATAAAACATAATATGCAAGAATGTTGACAAAAGAAACACATGTTTTCGAAAATAAACATACTGTAAGAAAATTTGACATACTAAGAAGATATCAAACCAATATATATATTTTTTTAGGGCACTTTCTGCACTAAGAGTGAAAATTCTTATTTGTTCTAAAAATGGTGCACAAAATAAGTCTAAGAGGTTAGCTCAACCAATTATCACCAAATTTGTTGGCCATTATACTAGTTTAGTGCTTGTAGGTGTCCAGTTCAAATCCACCTAGGTGAGTTTCACTAGTCTACACCAACATGTTTACTAGAGATGTCATCTGCGAACATGGGGAAGAATCATTTAGGCTTCCCCAAGAGGTTATCCTAAGAAAAGTATCGGTGTATGGAATCATCTTAGAGAATGCAAATTTTCTTCAAAAATCTATGTTAGGGACTGGAAACATCAAGAATGTGTGTTTAATTTTCTTGATTGAATATTTGATTCAAATCTTTCTTTGCTCCTTCTTCAATGGCTCTGTTACCTTTTGGAAGAGGTAAATACCAAGTAGTACTTTATCTTTCTATATATTTTCTACTATGATAATAGTTTTAAAAATTGGAACTGGCCACCTATCAAACCATGATTCCAACCAAACCAGATCAAACTAAGATATAACCGGGTTTAATAATTTGGAATTGGAAAAAACACAAAAAATAGTTAATTTTTAATGAAAAAAATTATTTTTACGATTATAAACCATGATTCCAAACCAGTAGAGACAAAAATGGAAATTATTCTCATCTATATACCATGTAAGGGTGCATATCTCAAAATGGCACCAAGTGAAATGCATATCAATGATATCATCGACAAAATACATAACCAATGAGGCTCTAAATAGATTCTAGAGTTAAAAAAAATGCTACAATGAGGCTTTCAATGGCCTCCAGAGTCCAAAGACAATGCTACAACTCGAGCTATTGGGCCTGTATTGGTCCCAAAATATATAAACACAAAACACGCAAGATAAGTAGTTGTAGAGTGTTGAAACAAACAATGAAGAAACACAGTCCTTCATTTCATCGAAGGATATAGAGACTTGTTGGAAAACATTGAGCCTCTTTTGACAACTGATCTACTTCTTGATTCAATTCTCCAAAAATAAGAATAAAATAAATGAATTAGAAAAACTGGAATATCTCCTTCAAATGATCATTTGCAGGCCCAATATTAATATCTTGAAGCTGTTTGTTGCTTTGTATCCAATTGACAACCAAGTTTGAGTCTTCATAAACTTGTAGGACCTTTAATTATATTTATGTAGCACACTTTACGAATGATTTCAGAGCCAAAAAATCTACTAAATTACATATACCTTGCCATAGAATTCATTTATGCTTGCTCCATTAAGAATTAGAAAGGAAAAGCATGCTTCGCACACTGCTATTATTGGTGTATCTGTTCCAACTTCCAGGTGCCATCTAAAGAACTCGACAAATTTATCTACGGCTATAACGAAAATATATTGAGCAAGTTTAACTTCTTTAAAATCATAGAAACCATAACACTTACCCTTGAATAAAATTTATTAGGAAAGACAAACTTCCCTTTAAACAGAGTTGAGATTCTAGCCAACCATATCACCCAACACAATATGCATGTCAAAGTTCTCAATTCATTCAAAGTAAGATTCCCAAACCAGTTTCTTAGGCAGACCTCTATTGTATCACTGGCCCACACATTTATTTAATAAGTAATTGACTCATCTTCCTTCCACAATTCCTGTTCATATGGACAATTGATAAGTAAATAATACATGGTTTTCTTCAGCAAATTTGTACAAAAAATATACAACTGGGCCATGTCTACCGCTCCTTTGAATTTCTGCCAAACTCAAAACTTTATTCTTTAATGAAAACCAAAGAAAGATATGGATTTTCTTCAGTGTATGTTCTTCTATATCTCCTTCCATCACTAGAAAAGACCATAAGGGTTCATAGGAAACTGTTGTTTATATCCCAACCTTGTAGAGTAATAATTTCTAGATTTGATGTAATCCTAGGCTAAGGATTTGGGCTTCTCTCATAGTTGTACATGATTATTTTGAGGAGTTTCAACAAATTTTCTCCATAGATCATCATGTCTTTCTACCAGCTCCAAATTATGTTCCTGCTTCCATCATTTAGACTAGACATTAGTAGCATCCAGGTTGCTTATTTGATTTAAGTACATAAATCCTCTATCTCCTAGAATAATAGTTAGATCCTTAGGTCAAAACACCTTATCACACCTCAGCATTGCATCAGAGTTGAGCTCGATCTTTTAACCATTCCCAACTTTACACAATAAACATTGTCCAATTACTAGAAACAAAAGAACCAAATCCTTCCATTGATTTGTTTTTTTTTTTTTTCATTTTTTCCTGAATTTCTTATCCAATAAATAATATTGCAAGGCTTGATGTGTTCTTCCTCTAAAATTTCCTTCCCTAGGCAATTCTTGGGGTCAAAAGAAAAACAATATATTTAAAATGTACTTAGAATTCCCATAGGTTATAAGATAAAATTTTGACCAAATTTGGAATTGTCTCCTCATATAATCCAATATGCATCGATAAGAATACTTATGAAGATTCAATTACATATATGTATCCTTGTAGTAAATTTCGAAAATCTCTTTCATATTTTTACCAAAAAAATTTCGTACCAATAATGCACTAAGAATATGTATGCATGTGCGCTTGTTGGTGGGATAGTGTCAGGGGAACACTATCAGAAACACTGCCATCACCCAACGGGCCTATAAAATTGGTTTCATGACATCATTATCCCTAACCAAATTTCTCATACAGGTTTCCTGGTCTTTTCTCCTCTCAATCTATATCAACTATTCTCCAACATTGGCCTCCACAATATATATTCCTTTCAATAAGAAGATTAATGAAGCCATTTTTCACATAGATTTATTCCCACAACCCTGGACTTGTGCAGTAGTGAAAAGTACATGACACAAAGAAGGTGTTTTTTTGAGGTGTTGTAGACAAGCATCAGAGCAATTTAAAAAGTGGCTATATTAAAGTAGCAAACATAGTAAGCCAAATAAAATAATATGCCTATAATAGAGGCATCATAAAATGGGACTATGAAATAGGAAGGCTTAGAAAAGAAACCATTTTGACATTATTTATTCTAATCAGACTTTTCCTAATGGGTTCTTGGTTTTTATTCTCATGACCTATATCTCGTGTTCTCCAACATTAGCCTTTGTAACACTTCCTCCTTTTCTATAAGAAACCTAATGAATCCTAGTTTAATTTTAAGCTTTGAGTTATTTATGCAACCCTTAACTTGTATAAGAGTAGGATGTATAGAAAACAAGGCAGTATTTTCTCTAGCTGTAGCAGGCTAAAAATTAATTTAAGAAGTAGCTAAACACAACAAAGATATTCAACCATACAAAATCATAAACCAAAAATGGATGTATGGTAAGCTCAATCTAGATTCCCATCAACCATAAATATCAAATCAGAATAAAATGAGCTTTTAAAACTTATATAAAAAAATAAAAACCCCCAATAAAAAGCACTGAATAGGTAAGCCATATAATCAGGATTGATATTCACTAATTAAAGAAGATAAGAAAATTAACTTTGACATAATCTATTTAGTGGATCTGAAATGGAGTAGGGATATCATGGCCAGTCACCTCAATTTCCTATGCATCAGCATGAAGCTTTTATAGTGATGGAAAATTTGTTTTATGGATACAGAGTGGATAGAAGAAAACTAAGATGGTAACATCCTACATCTATACATTTCTTAATTTGTTTGGTAATAGATCAAGCATCTTTATTTTCATGAAATTTTTGCAGGTAATTGATGTGGATTAAACATTTCAAATTCCTTCATGCCAATGAATGACTACCAATTGTTTGGGAAGGAAATATCTGCCATTGATATTTAACCTATTCATCTAAACATCAACATCTTCAGGAACATTAAAAAATAGGATTACTATGTCCACATCAGATCAATAAAATAAGAAGCCCCATGATACAACTAGAAAAATGTCAAAATTTGCGAAGCTCCCTTACAATATAATAAAACTGAAAATATGGAAAAAAAAATGATTACATTTCATCCTTAATAGTAGAAATAGATACTAGCACTGAAATTAAAAGTAAAAGAATGATAAACTAGTGGATCTGCAACTACTATTATAAAATGAAATATAAAGACCTTGAACCCTCGAACAATAATAATTATATTCCTTTAGAAATCAAAATAGCTCTCAAACAACTCAACTATGGACTTATGATAAAAAATGATTTAATATCCTAGAAGTATAATTCCCTACTCTATTGTTTTAAATAATTTGGCACCTCCATTTTGTTTGACCACGAATCAAATGTTGACCTCTGATGTAATTCAGGACAATCTGGAAATAGAGGGTAAGATCTACGTATACCACCTTTTTGTATAAAAATATATGATCAATGTTATTTTCTTCTACCAAAATATTAGAAATCATTTAACTTTATAATCCACCTCAGTAAAAAATAACACAAACCTAGAACAATTCCATTCACAATTGGGAAAATATGTCAAGTTTTCAGAGTACAGCTAGAGATCAAAATTCATCTCTACCTTGCTGCTGAAGGAAATTCTGACTCCCTGATGGTAATTAAAACTCAGGAACAACAAACTTGTAAATACTCGTGGGTGACAACCTGACCTCCAAGAAACTTGTAGGTTATTCACTGCCTGACAAATCCAACTTGTGTTAAGATGGTAAAATCACCCGCATCAAACTAAGCACCGAAAAGGTGATGAAAAACCCTCATTTTTGAATGATTTTTCTTGCCAAGTTATTGAGAATTTTGAGTTCAGCTCTTGCACTCCAACCTCTCCAGGTCCTTTTCCAAACTAAATTTTTCAATGTTGAGTCCATTATACCACACACATATATATTATGTGCATGGAATTTATTGTACTTGAATTTCAAGATTATTTTTAATTTCTTGCATATTCGGGAGATTGTTGATCTCATCAGAAGCATTCCAAATGCCTTTAAAATAAAATTCAACCCAGTTCCCTAAAATGACTTGTAAACAAGAAACTAGATTCGTATTAAGAACATCACACATATTACAGTTCAATAAGATTCTTCAAGAGACGCTTTTTAAGGACATACTCTATTTATGAAGCCTCTACTCACATTGATTGGCATATTATACCCTTACCATGGAGAGCACAATGTAAGGCTCATAGAATTTTGTTTTAATTTAAATTGTATTAAGAATCTACAAATATATTCCTTTAATTACCAGTTTATATATGTAATTTGAAGCCATTTTGGTTGCGAATTGATATGTCATTTTGAGGACATTTCTTCTTGTTGAATTACAACGATCTTATTTTTGTGTTAATAGAAATAAATTTTGGGAACAACATTTTTTGAATGAAGTTTGGAGATCATTCCAACATAATTTAAGAAACCGTATAACCAAAAAAGAGGAAAGATAAATGGGATTTTAGTTGCCAGGGTTCAAGCCCATGGGAAATAAAAATGCAATGAAAATTAATTAGTTTGAACAGAACTTGTTATGACCCAAAAAAAACCCTAAAGATTCGATTCTCAGGAAATTAGTGACAGAAAAGAAATGAACTGAATACTGACCGCGAAATGTGAGAGATTAAGAATTGTCTAGGAGGTGTCAGTAGTGCATCCTATTATAAAGAATATGATGATCCATGTGAAGAAGAGAACGAGAATGTAGGCCGTCCACACATTGGGATACATAAACCATGATTTGTTCTTGTTTAAATCTGGTGGAGACATCACCTGCATGTACAAGTTCCCCATCGCCATGTTTGTGAATCTCAAACCACATTCCACCATTTAAGAATTGATCTGATGAAAAATGATTTTCTATGTTTCCCTCTGTTACAATTCAATTTGGGCATCACTCCCGAAACTAAAGTCAGTACAAACAAGGTCTATCATACCCTAAATCAGTTTCTACTTGCCTTAAACAAGTCATCACATTGCTTGTTTTTATCAATGAAATTTTCACTGCTTGAAGCCTAGTTGAAATGCTCCATTTAGCCACCAACGCACCCCTATACTACAGTAAGTTATTCATAGATCACTTACTTCCATGAAAATTAGCGTTACAGAGCACCTAGGCCCACTTAATAGTGAGTTGGTCGAATTTGAGTGAATTCTTCAAATGATTCCAGGAATCTTCCCACTTTCTAGTGGCTTATAGAAGTGGTTCCAACTATCATGCTATCTGATAACCTTGAATATGAACATCATGGAGCCATCACTATGGAGCATTGTTGAGGTTTCTTTGCATCACCTCTTTGTTTTTCAGCTGAGATAACAAAACTTGTGCCTATATGACTAGCAGAATCTTGAGGGAGCCAATCATCTACATGTTTAGTCCAACTTGTTGCTAGTGCAATGTGTTGAATGTTCTTCTCAAGCTACAAAACAAAATTCAAACACCCAACGTGTTCATACTATTCCTTTACATTGAAAATTACAGGATAAAAAATTCCACATTCAAGCAAAATGCTATGAAATAAAACATAATATGCAAGAATGTTGACAAAATAAACACATGTTTTCGAAAATAAACATATTGTAAAAAAATTTTACTTACTAAGAAGATATCAACCCAAGATTTTTTTTTTTAGGACACTTTCTGCACGAAGAGTGAAAATTATTATTTTTTCTACAAATGGTGCACAAAATAAGTCTAAGAGGTTATCTCAACCAATTATCACCAAAGTTGTTGGCCATTATACTAGTTTAGTGCTAGTAGGTGTCCAATTCAAATCCACCTAGGTGAGTTGCACTAGTCTACACCAACATGTTTACTAGAGATGTCATCTGCGAACATGGGGAAGAATCATTTAGGCTTCCCCAAGAGGTTATCCTTAGAAAAGAATTGGTGTATGGAATCATCTTAGAGAATGAAAATTTTCTTTAGAAATTTGTGTTAGGGATTGGAAACATCAAGCATGTGTGTTTAATTTTCTTGATTGAAGATTTGATTCAAATCTTTCTTTGCTCCTCCTTCAATGGCTCTGTTAACTTTTGGGAGAGGTAAATACCAAGTAGTACTTTATCTTTCTATATCTTTTCTACTATGAGAATAGTTTTAAAAATTGGAACTGGCCACCTATCAAACCATGATTCCAACCAAACCAGATCAAACTAAGATAGAACTGGGTTTAATAATCTGGAATTGGAAAAAACACAAAAAATAGTTAATTTTTAATGAAAAAGTTTATTTTTAAGATTATAAACCATGATTCCAAACCATTAGAGACAAAATATGGAGTATATTCTCATCTATATACCATGTAAGGGTGCACATATCAAAATGGCACCAAGTGAAATGCATATCAATGATATGATCGACAAAATACATAACCAATGAGGCTCTAAATGGCTTCTAGTGTAAAACAAAAATGCTACAATGAGGCTTTTAATGGCCTCCAGAGTCCAAAAACAATGCTAAAAATCAAGCTATTGGGCCTGTACTGGTCCCAAAATATATAAGCACAAAACGCACAAGATAAGTAGTTGTAGAGTGTTGAAACAAACAATGAAGAAACACTATCCTTCATTTCATCGAAGGATATAGAGACCTGTTGGAAAACATTGAGCCTCTTTTGACAACTGATCTACTTCTTGATTCAATTCTCCAAAAATAAGAATAAAATAAATGACTTAGAACAACTGGAATATCTCCTTCAAATGATCATCTGCAGGCTCGATATTAATATATTGAAGTTGTTTGTTGCTTTGTATCCAATTGATAACCAAGGTTGAGTCTTCATAAAATTGTAGGACCTTTAATTATATTTATGCAACACACTTTACGAATGATTTCAGAGCCAAAAAATCTACTAAATTACATGTACCATGCCATAGAATTCATTTATACTTGCTCCATTGAGAATTAGAAAGGAAAAGCATGCTTCCCACTGCTATTATTGGTGTATCTGTTCCAACTTCCAGGTGCCATCTAAAGAACCCGACAGATTTATCTATGGCTATAATGAAAATATATTGAACAAGTTTAACTTCTTTAAAATCATAGAAACCATAACACTTACCTTTGAATAAACTTGATTAGGAAAGATAAATTTCCCTTTAAATAGAGTTGAGATTCTAGCCAACCAGATCACCCCGCACAATATGCATGTCAAAGTTCTCAATTCATTCAAAATAAGATTCCCAAACCAGTTTCTCAGGAAGAACTCTATTGTATCACTGGTCCACACATTTATTTAATGAGTAATTGATTCATCTTCCTTCCACAATTCCTGTTCATATGGACAATTGATAAGTAAATAATACACAATTTTCTTCAGAAAATTTGTACAAAAAATATACAACTGGGCCATGTCTACCTCTCCTTTGAATTGCTGCCCAACTCAAAACTTTATTCTTTAATGACAACCAGAGAAAGATATGGTTTTTCTTTAGTGTATGTTCTTCTAGATCTCCTTCCATCACTAGACAAGGCCATAAGGGTTCATAGGAAACTGTTGTTTATATCCCAACCTTGTAGAGTAATAATTTCCAGATTTGTTGTAATCCTAGGCTAAGGATTTGGGCTTCTCTCGTAGTTGTACATGATTATTTTGAAGAGTTTCAACAAAGTTTCTGCACAAATCAACATGTCTTTCTACCAACTCCAGATTGTGTTCCTGCTTCCATCATTTAGACCAGACATTAGTAGTATCCAAGTTTCTTATTTGATTTAAGTACATAAATCCTCTATCTCCTAGAAAAATAGTTAGATCCTTAGGTCAAAACACATTATCACACCTTAGCATTGCATCAGATCCGAGCCCGATCTTTTAACCATTCCCAACTTTACACAATAAAAATTGTCTAATTACTAGAAACAAAAGAACCAAATCCTTCCATTGATTTGTTTTTTTTTTTTTTTTCATTTTTTCCTGAATTTTTATCCAATAAATAATATTGCAAGGCTTGATGTGTTCTTCCTCTAAAATTTCCTTCCCTAGGCAATTCCTGGGGTCAAAAGAAAAACAATATATTTAAAACATACTTAGAAATCCAATAGGTTATAAGATAAAATTTTGACCAAATTTTGAATTGTCTCCTCATATAATCCAATATGGATCAATAAGAAGACTTATGAAGATTCAATTACATATATGTATCCTTGTCGTAAATTTCCAAAATCGCTTTCATATTTTTACTCTCCTATAGTGTGCTGTTTAGAAGAAGTAAAGAATCATCAACATAAAGTTGTGGAGGCAGGAATAGTGTGACACCAACCTTTACCCTAGAAATATCCCCAAATATCTTTGCTATTAGTACTAAGATAAAATTTTGACCAAAGTGTAAGCTGTCCCTTCATTTACTCCATCATGAATCGAAGAAGACTTCTAAAGATTCAATTCCATATCTGTAGCCTTGTTATAACTTTCCAAAATATCTTTCATCTTTCGAGCCTCTTGTAGAGTACCTTTTATAAAAAGTATCAACAACATAAAGTAGTTGAGGCAGGAACAATGTGCCACCAACCTTTACCTTAGAAATCTCCCTGGATCTCTTTGTTGTTAGTATTAACTAGCTCAGACCTGCTTCTATCTAAAGGAGGAAAGGTGAGAGATGGAAACCTTGCATGAAACCTTGTCAGGGCTTGAAAAATACAAAAAAAATTCCATTTAAGGGAACTGCAATTGAGAATTTTGAAACACACCCCATGACACACTTAATCACATGTGGATTAAAGCCAACGTGGAGAAGCATAAGTTGGAGATAGAGCCAACTAGCTTGGTCATATGATTTTTATAAATCAATATTAATAACCATATGCATCCATATTCTATTCATCCACATTTATCTATTTTCTTCCATATAGCTACCTATACTTAAACATAAACAATTATTCTCTTATCCTTGGTCAATTTTTTTTTCTTGTCCTAGTCTCATCCCTAGTTGGGTTTCTCATCCATTATCTCTTGCATACTTGTGTTGGTACATCCTTTTGTACTTAGGGTTTCTTATCGCTTATTACTTTGGGTAATGTTCCTACTTAGCCTTAGCTAAGAGGAACCATTCAATTTTTATTTAATTTATGTTTTATGAATGAATGAATAAAGGAGGACATGTAAAACTCCTAAAACGTTTGAATAAATCAATGCCCATGTGAAAAAAGACAAATCAGGGCTATGTAAATAATCACTTGTAGGTGTGAAAGAGGTTTGAGCCAAAGACTGGGTCAACCTTGACCAAATCAATAGCACTGTCTAAGTTCATTGCATCTCCAAAAGGGACAGCGCAGTTCATGAAGGGAGCCTCTAATGTGAAAAGGGCTAACTCATCAAAGTGGTTTAGGGTTTGCAAGAGCTTTCTCATCTTATAAAAGGAGAAGGAAAGAAACAAAAGAAGGTTGTTGATAGATCATATTTCTAAAGTATTTGTTTGCTTAGACAAATACCATTCTCTGCTGTTGAGTGGAGGGTTGTGGTTGGAATTCCTGTTTAGGGGTTTCATCTCTTTCCTTGAGGATCATTGGAGGAGTTCTTTGCTGAATTGAACCACTATCAGGCTTGAGGCCAATCTCCTACATACATTGGCAGCACTGATCCAGTGTGGGTTTTTCTCTCTACAAGCTGCAGCAAGTGGTAATCTAGATCTGCAGATATTTAGTGTATTTTAAGAGTCTCTCTCCATGGAGTGGGTCCTTTGACATCGTAGAAGAGAGTACCATTTATTGTACCTTCAGATCTACTATTATTCAGTATTTTTCTGTGTCTCTTGAACTATAGCACTGTCCCACTGGGAAAACTGTGTTATTTATGTATGAGGGTTTGCAGGTTGATTTGCTCATTGTTTAGATCAAAGATCTCTTGTGCTGGGCTTGCCTTCCACTTGGTGATCCATGGATTGGCTTGCTGATCTATGTTCTGTTCAGATCTGATCCATTGTAATGTAATGTCATATTCAGAAATTTACTTCCAGATCTGCAACTTGTTTCTCAGATCTACTCTTATTTATGCATGCTCTTGTCAAAATTCCAAGTGGATCTTGTAGAGAAAACTATAGAGTTTCTAGATCTGCTCTAGATCTAATTTTTAACTCACATCTGCTGAACCTCTTGGAAAATAATGCTGTTGAAGCATTTATGCAAAATTACATGTGCATCTGCTCTCTTTTTTGAAGATTTATTGTTGTATTGGCTCATGCTTTCCACTGTATAATGAAAGGGATTTGTCAAAATGATTATTTTCTGCTGTAATACTGATGTATCAGTCCTCTTGCTGATATCCACTAAAAATTAACTCAAATTGCACAATTCTTGAAGCAGTGCTTGCATTTTATTGCAGCCTTCCCCTTTGGGTGCCTTTTAGCAAGTCTACTTTTTGGGAGATCTGTTTAATGTGCTTAAACTAATTTTTTTATGATGAAATTCTATATATAAGTCACATACAACATAAATGAGGGGAACCCAACCCTGATCTACATTATTCTTTCTCAATTTTACTTATACAACGTTTTCCTTGAAGACCTTGTTGAGATTCCTGAAAAGAGGTTATTCCAAATTCTATAGGTAGAGTATACAATTGGCCAGGTAGCCTCTGGATCTCACCCTTTATTTGAAGGGTGACATATCTAGTAAATGCCCTTGTATTCCATCTCTAAAATAGAATCTTGAGAATCCTGAAAAGGGATCATTACACTTTGTGCCTTACTTGATCTATATTATTTATGAGATATTTTCATAGAGGTGTCCTACCTCCTTTATTCCCAAATGCAAAACATCTCTTCCCAATTTCTCTTTCTTTCAGATCTACGAATGACATTCCTTTTGTTTCGCCTCATTGTCCTTGGGCATTCTTCCTAAAATTCTCCGAGTTAAAAAATTAGGATGACATAAACCTGATCATTAATATTATGATTTATCTTAGTTGCAAAGAAATCTTGGTGAATTCTCTAGCAATTTACCCCATAAGCTGAATGTTTATTATTCTACCTTAGTGTTTTACTTTTAAAACAACATAAACAACATACTGCAATAAAACACATTCTTAATATACATTCCTTAGCATGGGAATAATCTAATGATAACAAATATATGCACATGTAAGCCATGTAGATTTAAAGTGGGGACCCGGAAAAGTTAGGAAGACTCATTTCTTCCACTCAGTAACATGCCCTTTCCATATCTCAAATTTGCTAAAAGGGCAGACTTGCATTTTTGTCCATGTCTGTGCTACACCGTGACATACTCAAAAAATTCAACATGACAGAGAAAAAAAAACATTAATTCAAATCCACAAACACGTACTCAACACTCAATACCTCCAATCTTAGTAAAAACCTTTATATGGGACTCAAACTCTATTTAAAACCCTAGCCTTCCCATTATACCAGACTATACATTAAATACCCGTATTCTTCAATTCACTCTCCGAGACAACTAACTAATTTTTTAGATTCAATACCAAGCAAAATTTTATCACTTAATATGTAAAATTAGGACAAAAATCCCATTAGTAAGTTGGTTTTTCTAATTAGACAAATTCCCATTTGATCATGGGCTAAAAGCCGATGATACAATGTAAAGGTAGTAAGGTATACTTTAGCTTAATTTGTCTTTATGTTAAATGTGAAATTATGCAGTTCTTAATTGAAGATCTTCTCCATTGGGTTTTATCATTTTTATTTTTTACCCCACAACATAAACTAGGTAGAGGAAACTGAGACAAAGTCCGGTAATGCATGGAAATTACGGGAACGAGGTAGCTGGATTGATTGTGGTTTTTATGTTCTCACTTTGGAATGTGGATTTCATTTCCTTCCATGTAGATGCGTTGTTTAAAAATTAATGTTAATGTTGTACACGTTAATGTCTATAACATCATTATGCATTATGAAAATCCATTGCTTATTAATTATAAGTCGTTATGCATGAATACATTCATAAGTCTGATTTGTTTTTATGGATGGGTATCTTAGTTAGTAGATCACCAACTTGAACTTGTTAGAGTCTTGAATGACACAAGTTTTTTCTTGCATGAATGCCTTTGAGAGGCTGTTGAGAATGTTTTTCTATGTGGCTATTAGTTTAGAGTGATGAAAATGAAATGGCTCAACAATGTGAACTCGACTCAAATGAAAAGGAAAACACATAAAACAAAATTCAAGAGAAGAGAGTACAAAGTGTGAAATCATATTTATCAAACAAAATTTTACATTTAGATGTATACGTAATTAATAGAACGGAGGTAGAAGCAAATGGCCAGCAATGATGCCTCTACTCGTAATGCTAACGAAGTTTGACAAAGGATGAAATCATTTTATCAAGAAGAATTTCATATTTATATGTGTAGGTGATTAATAGAATGGAGGTTGAAGAAAAATTCCAGCAATGATGCCTCCACTCGTAATGATAACTCGGTTTGACAAAAATGGAGGTCTCTTGTACTAATCAAGGCCTTGGTGAGATGAAGGTTGGGAAAATTGTCCCAAATCACTATAATGATGACTTTATAAACATGACTTCCTAATCATGACCTTTCAACATAACTTTATGACCCCTTATACTATTTAAGAATAAAGCTATGATTTTTGAACAAATAACTCCTTTGACTATATGTGCTTTCATAACAATGCTAATAAGAGAAACAACACTAATCGATAAAATAGAATAAAAGAAAAAATAGGAATTCACTTCAAAATTGAAGTTCATTAATTTTCTCTCCATTGTTCTTGAGCATCCCGCTCAAGAAAAAACTTATATCAAATGTTGGCCTAAGTTTTGGAGCTACAATTGTAGATTCATTGTTATCTAGAGTTGATAATATGATACCATTGTGGATTTGATTGGCACTGCAGAGGATGTTGGTGCTACTTTTCACTGGGTGTATGCTCTTCACATTTAATTGGGCCAATTCAAAGTGGGTTCTTATAATATTTAGGTAGACACGTGTAGAAATTTTTTCTAGGGGGAATCTCACCACAATTTCAAATTTTTTTCATAAATTTGATTCCCACAGTCCCAAATTAATAATTCTGATGTAAAAATTTTGAATGCAATTTATTTGAAACAAATTTGAGTTACCTCTACCATTTAGTTTCAACTGATATGAGAAATAAATTCAAGCACACACTCATAAAAAATACACAATATTTTTGGTCTAATGACCTTGGAAAATTTTTTCACACTTGCAAAGGGAAGATGGCACATTACTTAGTCATCTTACTAAATTTGGAACATATCCTTGTAGGGTAAACTTGTGAAGTCACTTCTTATTATTCTTGAAGGTGTATACTTATTTATTCCATGGATTTTTGGCATTTTCAAACCCATATTTCACCATTTTATCCTTGGATTTGTTTTTTTTGAGGTTGCCCACTTATTATTTTGGGATATGACTACTTCATTTTGCAAATTCATCCATAGAGTTGGTTGCTTGGGACTTACTCGTGTGGGGCTAGTGGAAGATTAAATAATTCTTTGTTGTTAAATCTTTCCTTACAAAATTATTGAGGAGTTATAACTACCTCAAATATTATTTATTTATTTATTGAGGTAGTTACACTGTTGCACATTGGAGAAAGAGTCCATGAAAAATATTTCTACTTTGAAAATTTTTGAGGCTTTACCAAGCCTTTCTTGATGAGCACTCCATCTTGTTGATATAGTATTTTGGAGATGTAGTTGGACCCAAATTCTATGGGACATATGGTTTGAAGCTTCTAATATAGAAGACCTAAAAATGAAAATATTCCAAGAAAATCTATATTTTAGAGATTTTTTATGTTCCCAAATTTGTTATACTTTGAAAGAGAGGTTGAGAAGGCTCAATCAATCCAGGAGCCTAAGATAACCGTCCCACAAGACCACTACTTACACAATTTGGGAGAATAGAAAGAATGCTTTATTTGATGAAACAATCTCACTTCCAGACAATGGCCAGCAGTAACTGGGCCAAAATGTTGCAAGCAGTATTAAGCATGCACCTTGCAAAATAAATGCATTCAAGGTCTTAACCTTTCATTTCCAAAGGAGCTCCTTTCAGAAATAGCCTCTCTTAGACTATCAATGTTTTTTAAGACAAATTATGGATAACCCAATCAATAATTTAGTAATGAGGTTCAAATTACATTGAATGTGTTGTGGTTCAAAACTGCTACTATGGAGGTCCTCACCAACATGAATCCTTCAATGAGATTATTTTCAACCACAAATAACATGGGCCATTATTAATTTAAACAATATAAATTGTCATAAAAGCATCAATGTAAAAAAATAATCCCAACTTCCATGTAAATCCACACATTAAGGGTAAAATGTACGCAAAAAATTAGGAATGGAACTTAAATTTGAGCTTCCTGGAATACTCTCATTATCGTTCCAGTTTCCTATCTATATTATGGGAAATTACTGTTGAAAGAAAAATCAAACTTTGAGGCCAAATTGAAACATGTTTTCATATTGGTTTTAAGTTTTGGATATAATTGAAAACAATTTATAAAGTTAACAACTCTCAAAGATTTGAATCCTAATTTTAATGGTGCAGAAAGTTTTGCAAGCATATTTTTATAACCCCAAAAATATATCATTGTAAAAAATTATGTTTCTTGCCCAATTGCGAAGTGCATAAGAAAAAAATATCTATAATTTAGATCAGGAAACTAAGAACCAAAACAAATTAATTAGTTATAAAATGAAATAAAAAATATGAGCTCCAATGAACTATTTTATGACACAAACATAATACAAACTGTATTCCACTACCACACAAAATGTAAACATAACCGAAAACACAACCACAAATATTTATCCATAGTACCTAGATGGTTCAAACTTTAAACATATAAGAAAAAAATCCTACACCCATGTTAGAAGTCACTGAAGATTGCCTGGGGTGAAGAAAACTTGTGAAATGATGGCATGCATAAGAAACGAAAGAATAACAATGTTACACAAATAAAATACTACAGTTTTTTTGACCCAACTTCTTTACTCTCTTATGGAACTCTTACACATAAACCAACCCTCATGTTGATACCATTTTAAACATGATTTCCATTCAAAGGATGGGGATGTGGACCAAGAATATCATAGTTATTTCCAATATTTTGCAAGTAAGCTTACAACCCTCCTTGACATAGACTCAATTATAATTTTAAACATAATAAATAATGCAAATGTACTTAGTAGGCAACTGTTATCCACCTAGATATATCCATTATAATATTTATTACCCATATAAAATGAGACTTGAAATTTTCACTGGATGTTAGAAACTATCATATTTCTTCCATATCAGGCACATCAACCTGGAATACTGGGCATTTCATACTAGGCATGTGTATGTGTGTGTAGAATCCAATATATAACATACTCACTTGTCCCCTTTGTTGACAAGATACATGGATACAAAATTATCAACTATATACAATCATTAAGACAATTCTCCTCCTGAGATAATGTCCAAGAAAACTCAATTTGATACTTTCAGTTAACCACTTGCTAATCAATGGTCATAGATTCATAAAAGCCAAGATGATTGTCTAAAATTCCAAAATGATTATCAATATTTCAAAGACATCATGTATCCTCTCCCATTATAAGACATCATGTATTTTAGTTTTTCATGAACCTCATATCCCTAAGTGTTCAGAATCTTCAACCTACACAATTCTTTTCTTGGATCAGTACTGAGCAGAACATTAAACCCATTCTATGAAAGAAAAAAAAATCCGTACCAATAATGCACTAAGAATATGTATGCATGTGCGCTTGTTGGTGGGCTAGTGTCAGGGGAACAAAGTTTTGCATACAAAAGGCATGATCAGAAACACTGTCATCACCCAACGGGCTTATAAAATAGGTTTCATGACATCATTATCCCTAACCAAATTTCTCATACAGGTTTCCTGGTTTTTTCTCCTCTCAATCTATATCCTCTATTCTCCAACATTGAACTCCACAATATCTACTCCTTTCAATAAGAATATTAATGAAGCCATTTTTCACATAGATTTATTCCCACAACCCTAGACTTGTGCAACAATGAAAAGTACATGACACAAAGAAGGTGTTGTTCTGAGGTGTTGTAGACAAGAAGCAGAGCAATTTAAAAAGTGGCTATATTAAAGTAGAAAACATAGTAAGCCAAATAAAATATTATTCCTATAATAGAGGCATCATAAAATGGGACTATGGAATAGGAAGGCTTAGAAAAGTAACCATTTTGACATTATTTATTCTAATCAGGCTTTTCCTAGTGGATTCTTAGTTTTTATTCTCATGACCTATATCTCGTGTTCTCCAACATTAGCCTCTGTAACATTTCCTCCTTTTCTATAAGAAACCTAATGAATCCTAGTTTAATTTTAAGCTTTGAGTTATTTATGCAACCCTTAACTTGTATAAGAGTAGGATGTATAGAAAACAAGGTAGTGTTTGCTCTAGATGTAGCAGGCTACAAAGTAATTTAAGAAGTAGCTAAAAGAAGCAAAGATAGTCAACCATACAAAATCATAAACCAAAAATGGATGTATGGTAAGCTCAATCTAGATGCCCATCAACCATAAATATCAAATCAGAATAAAATGAGCTTTTAAAACTTATAGAAAAAATGAAAAACCCCAAATATAAAGCACTAAATAAGTAAGCCATATAATCAAGATTGAGATTCACTAATTAAATAATATAAGAAAATTAACTTTGACATAATATAATTAGTGGATCTGAAATGGAGTAGGGATATCATGGCCAGTCACCTCAATTTCCTATGCATCAACATGAAGCTTTTCTAGTGATGGAAAATTTGTTTTATGGATACAAAGTGGATAGAAGGAAACTAAGATGGTAACATCCTACATCTATACATTTCTTAATTTGTTCTGTAATAGATCGAGTATCTTTATTTTCATGAAATTTCTGCAGGTAATTGATGTGGATTAAACATTTCAAATTCCTTCATGCCAATGAATGACTACCAATTTTTTGGGAAGGAAATATTTGTCATTGATATTGAACCTATTCATATAAACATAGACATCTTCAGAAACATTAAAAAATAGTATTACTGTGTCCACATCAGATCAATAAAATAAGGAGCCCGATGATACAACTAGAAAAATGTCAAAATTTGTGAAGCTCCCTTAGAATATAACAATACTAAAAATATGGGAAAAAAAATTACATTTCATCCTTAATAGTAGAACTAGATACTAGCACTGAAATTAAAAGTAAAAAAATTATAAACTAGTGGATCTGCAACTACTATTATAACATGAAATATAAAGACCTTGAACCCTCGAACAATAATAATTATATGCCTTTAGAAATCAAAATAGGTCTCAAACAACTCAACTATCGACTTCTGATAAAAAATGATTTAATATCCTAGAAGTATAATTCCCTATTCTAGCATTGTAAATAATTTGGCACCTCCATTTTGTTTGACCATGAGTCAAATGTTGACCTCTCATGTAATTCAAGACAATCTGGAAATAAAGGTAAGATCTACGTATACCACCTTTTTGTATAAAAATATATGATCAATGTTATTTTCTTCTACCAAAATATTACAAAACATTTAACTTTATAATTTGCCTCAGTAAAAAATAACACAAACCTAGAACAATTCCATTCACAATTGGGAAAATATGTCAAGTTTTCAGAGTACAACTAGAGATCAAAATTCATCTCTACCTTGTTACTGAAGGCAAGTCTGACTCCTTGATGGAAAGTCAAACTCAGGAACAACAAACTTGTAAATACTCATGGGTGACAACCTGACCTCCAAGAAACTTGCAGGTTATTCACTACCTGACAAGTCCAACTTGTGTGAAGATGGTAAAATCACCCGCATCAAACTAAACACCGAAAAGGTGATGAAAAACCCTCATTTTTGAATGATTTTTCCTACCAACTTGTTGTGAATTTTGAGTTCAACTCTTGCACTCCAACCTCTCCAGGTCCTTTGCCAAACTGGAATTTTCAATGTTGAGTCCATGATACCACACATATATATTATGTGCATGAAATTTATTGTACTTGACTTTCAAGATTATTTTTAATTTCTTGCATATTTGTGAGATTTTCAATCTCATTAGAAGCATTCCAAATTCCTTTAAAAAGGAAATTCAACCCAGTTCCCCTAAAATGACTTGTAAACAAGAAACTCGATTCGTATTAAGAACATCACACATATTATAGACCAACAAGATTCTTCAAGAGACGCTTTTTAAGGACATAATCTATTTATGAAGCCTCTACTCGCATTGATTGGCCTATTATCCCCTTACCATGGAGAGCACAATGTAAGGCTCATAGAATTTTGTTTTAATTTAAATCGTATTAAGAATATATAAATATAATCCTTTAATTTCCAGTTTATATATGTAATTTGAAGCCATTTTGGTTCCGAATTGATATGTCATTTTGAGGACATTTCTTCTCGTTGAATTACAATGATCTTATTTTTGTGTTAATAGAAATAAATTTTGGGAACACCATTGTTTGAATGAAATTTGGAGATCATTCCAACATAATTTAAGCAATCGTACAACCAAAAGAGAGGGAATAGAAATGGGATTTTAGTCGACCAGGGTTCAAGCCCATGGGAAATAAAAACATAATGAAAATTAATTGGGTTGAACAGAACTTGTTATGACCCAAAAAAAACGCTAAAGATTCGATTCTTAGGAAATTAGTGATAGAAAAGAAATGAACTGAATACTGACCGCGAAATGGGTGAGATTAACAATTGTCTAGGAGGTGTCAGCAATGCATCCTATTATAAAGAGTATGATGATCCATGTGAAGAAGAGAACAAGAATGTAGGCCATCCACACACTGGGATACATAAACCATGATTTGTTCTTGTTTAAATCTGATGGAGACATCACCTGCATGTATAAGTTCCCCATCGCCATGTTCATAAATCTCAAACTACATCGAACCATTTAAGAATTGATCCGATGAAAAATTATTTTCTATGTTTCCCTATGTTACAGTTCAATTTGGGCATCACTCCCGAAACTCAGATCAGTACAAAAAATTTCTATCATACCCTAAATCAGTTTCTACTTGCCTTAAACAAGTCATCGCATTGCTGGTTTTTATCCATGAAATTTTTGCTGCTTGAAGTCTAGTTGAAATGCTCCATTTATCCACCAACGCACCCCTATACTGTAGCAAGTGATTCACAAAGCACTTACTTCCATGCAAAGCAATGTTACAGAGCACCTAGGCCCACTTAATAGTGAGTTGGTCAACTTTGAGCGAATTTTTCAAATGATTCCGAGAATATTCCCACTTTCTAGTGGCTTATAGAAGTGGTTCCAGCTATCATGCTATCTGATAACCTTGAATATGAACATCATGGAGCCATTAAATCACTTATCCTTTTATCCCATTGAACAAGGAAACTCCCTCATCCATTTAGGGAAAAGCCATTCAATGACAAATTAATGCCAAACTACCCTCATTTCCTATAAATTGAGCACTGGTCATAGTGAAAAAGGAGATTGAATTTTGTAGTGTTATGCTGGTAAGATTATAGCTCTTTGAGGTATTGTTTGCAAGTAATTTTATGCTGCTGGAGTAATGCCGCTGATGTGATGAGGATGGACTGAAGCTGGAGCAATTTGACATCAAATCTATCCAACTGGTTGTAACTTATCCTTCTATCTTATAATAAATATATTTGTTCTTTTCCCAATACATGTGTTCATAATTTACATATGTATTTTCAAATGCAATAGATTCAATTTGGTTAAGATGAATAAATCATATGCCTTTATGTCGTTTTATGTATTCTGTTAGTAATTGCAGGTACTAATCAAACAATTTCAGTTCGATTGGGAGTGACGGGTGTGACAAAAGGGAGACGAAGAATAGTGAAGGATCACAAGTAGGTGTTCTTCTCTTACCTGTTTATCTTAAGGAAAAGGTCAAGTGTCTTTCATCTGTTGTTCTAGGTGCATCCACCACACTTAGGGAAACTTATCTTTCCGTAGGTTTGATTTCTGTAAAACAAATTGGAAACTCCATTGGGGAATGATTGCTCATCTCTAGTTGTTGTCTTCTTATTTGTTAGTCTCTAGTAGACTTTACTTGCTTCATTACAATCATTTTAATGTGTTTTGATGAAAGAAGTGTGTTTGATTGCTTGTTTTTAGATTCCTCTGGCACCAATGCGTTGTTTCTCTTGAAACAGTGCTACAAAAAGCATTGTTGGCTTAGAGACAGTGCTTTGCAACGTACTGTCTCCCACTACAGGGTGAGTTTCTCATGTGACCAACCAAAATTCATCATATTTTTGTCTTTTACCATCCAGTTCAGTGTCTTTTTTTCTGAGTTTTCAAGTGTTTGACTGCCTCTAAATTCCATACTGATTATTCTATTCTTGCTTACTTTGGGTGTTTATTTGTTCAATGTTTCTTCTTGTTTTCTTTCTCATTATCGAAATAGCTGCAAATTTTAAAGTTACATTTAAATAGTTCTTTATTTTCAAAAAATGAATTGTCGTAATAGTCTTATTTTCTCTGGAAAGTATTAATTGATTGTTTGTGCAATATTTTTTTCTTTTCTGTTCATTCAAAATTAAAATAAATTGAAAAATAAAAACATGAATTTGCATATAGGGTTTGTGAGTGTTGCATAGGAATAGTTAGGGAATTTACATTTAGATGTGCTCATTTCTAATTGCTTACGATACGATTGCTCTATCCCTTGTAGCTAAGGTTTTTCATTGTCAAAATTGAATCAAAATGAATACTTATCATATTAGTTGCATTCTAGGAATTTCAAATACATCACACGGTGAACCTGAAAGGGAAATTTCTAAGAAAGGTCAATTTAAAAGTTATCTCAACTAACCTAAGGGAGCATTGTCACTTAATGATAACATTTATAGGTCTAGGCTAGAGATGTGTTCTGACATCGTAAAGCATAGCTGCTATCATTAATTGTCTATGATACATTCCAAATATGATACCTCATCCCATGTACGTAAGTATATCAAAGCTCGTCCACGTACCTTAAGTATATAGGGCGGTGTTATAGTATGAAAAGTATATGGGGATGCTCTCACTATGTAGTTTCACATTAGACATTGCTAACATGGATTGGGCTTCCATGTACCATCGAGTATATTTGGGAGGACAAAATTAGGTTTCTTACCATCCATAGGCAACCGAGTTGGCTGCCTTGTACACTATGATACACTGAAAACAACATTTTGGGAGATTTCCTGCAAGTACGTAAGTCCTTGTTTTACTAGGGCGATACATTACAGTTCATAGTTGCTTGGTAATCCTTTTTCCTAGCATTAACCTCTTTTTATTTATTTATTTTTTTTAATAAATTTAATCAGAAATCGTGGAATAATATCAACCCTTTCCTCGTCGTTCGCGTAGGATAACGAATAAACCACCTTTATAGCCAGAAGCTACACCTAGTCAATGAAGGCGAGCTCATCCTACCGATTCTGGTACCTCTGAAACCTTTGGTGCTTCATCTTCATCTAATTTACTAGAGTCATTTGATCCTTTGAGTATCAAGTCTTGAGTCATTCTACCGATATTGTTTTACCTGCTACCATCGAGATAGAACCCTCACAGTTACTTGAGGACACTGAAGTTGAATTCGATGAAATGGTAAATACAGAAACCGTAGTTGTTCAACTGGAAGTCAACGAAACTGTCATTATTTTACAAGAACATCTTGATCCCGAAGTTTTTCCCGTGCAAGAATATGATCAACTCGCTCATCCCCAGTCATCTGTAACTATTGAGCCTTCCTCTTTACCGTAGTGTCAACCACCTGAAAATTATCTCGGGCCTAATACTAAAGTAATTCCACCTGGTTTGATTTTAATTGAGGCAGAACCTCAGGAAGAGATACCCCCTGGAACTCTAACTCATTTTGGGTCGGGGCTTCATCTTTAACCATCTTTTCCTCATTTGACCTACACTGCTCCTATTGATCCTACTCAGTTTCAAGTTCCCGTAGATTCTTTAGGGTATTTACTGGGTCATTTAACCATGGATGAGACAATATCCTAGACTATACCATATATTATAGTTTCAAAAACATCTATTATTGCTACCTCTTCAATGTTTACTATGACACTTGAGTCTCACCTTTACGATGGTCCATCCATCCCATCGAGTTACCACTATTTATCTGGAACCAAATCTAGTGCCTCATCTAGTCCATGGAATTTTCCCATGTCATCATTTGAATTTTTATCTGGTTCCTCTCTTACGAGTACTGAACAACCTGATTCTTTATTTACATCTTCAGCTCAATATCAGGTTAGTCCATCCGATTACCATCCATCTTATCCAGTTTCTACTGAACTCCCACCATATAAAGGTCATTATGCTCAAACTTCTTATACTCCATATGCTGGAGGGAAACCCATGGTTATCCAATATGGGAGTACTCCATCGTTTTTAGGTAAACCTTATGCTAGAATTCCTATTTGTCAGTGGCATCCTACCTTTCCCGTTAAACCGAAAATGATTGTGTACTCATATCAACCAGTTCAACCTATTCCATCCATACCTACTACACCTGTTATTACTTCCTTACCCTATTGACAACCTCAGTTGGCTATAGCTCAACCCTCTCAAGCGGGCCCTTCAACCCTTTACCCTAAATTTTTGGGTCTACAGACTCCGCCTCCCCAGGTTGGTTTACAACAACCCTATGTATCAAGAATTTCACAACCACATGCTAGTTTACCCTTGTATGTGATGTCACAAGCTTCTACTTGTCTTGTCTATTCACAACCTGGTCCAACCTATTTTGGTTTGGGTTATAATTTTGGCAGGAAACAACCATTTTATCAAATCCCATGGTAGCCACAACCTCCTCCTCTATTACAACCACAACAAAAATTCCAATAGTATCAAACCTATCTTGGACTTGGTCAACAAGCCTATGCTGGAATTGGTCAATACCAAGCTTATACAGGTTCTGGTCAACAGTCCTATCAAGGGTTTGGTCAAAAAACTTATCCCTATTAGGGTCACCAAAAGCAAATTCCTTATGTTGGTGTACAACGACCTATTTCCCAGGCAATTTCATCTTATCATAGTTACAAACAACCCGATCTAAACTGACAGTTGTCGTTTGTTGCAACACCGGAGTTACCCCAATTTAAACTGGCTCACTAATGATCCCATTCATTATTTACCTTGGTGGCCGGTGATTCCTCATTAATTACCCTCTGATATTCCTAAATTCAATGGAAACCATGGAGAATATACGTATACACACATTATGACATATCATTTATGGTGTTCCTCAAACTCCTTGAATGATGATTCTATTAGACTCCGTCTTTTCCAGCGAACACTCACTGGTCTGGCTGCAAGGTGGTATATTGAATTACCACGAGCTTCTTTTGATAACTTCACAACTTTAGCCACTACTTTTCTAACCCACTTCCAGTTACCCATCAGATATGAAACTGGAACAAAAAATTTGACCAACTTTAAATAAAAAAATTCTACTCACATATCATATCACATACATGAGTGGCATCATCGTCGACGAATGGTTAAAACCTTTATTTCGGATCAGATTTTAGCTGAGTGGTTTATAAAGTCCTTGTTGCCATCTATCACTGAGGACGTGGTCAAAGGGGGTGTTGTCACTGAAGAGAAAGTAATTTCTCATGCCCAGTATCTAGATTTTATTTATACTCAGTCTGGCACGCTCTATGAAAAGATTCTAAATGCATCACAACTGAATTTTATTGTTCCTCCTCCTCCATTTAGTAAGGACTCGCATGCCGACGATGGTGTGATTGGTATTTCCAACACTCACCTAGCAAGTCTACCATTTGTTTACACACTTGCTGTGTCCAATAAAACCCTTGTTGCATCTGATCCCACATCTTCTTTCGAAATACATGTCGTGTCATCTGACAAGGGAAAAAGTGACAAAGCAACTTGAAAGTAAGAATAAAGGGAAAGATAAGAAAAAAAAAATTCACCCCAACAAGAAAAATCATTTGATACATCCGGTACTTCTCAAAAACCTCATTACCCATGTTTGATATGTAATGAGGAGAATTTTATGTGAGATTTTCCTCACCGCTCAAAAGTCTCGAAACTGCTTAAGACTTATCCCACATCTACAGTGTTGACAGACCCTTTTCCAAACTTGGAAACACATATGGTTGCTATGAATCCCACTTGTAGTTCACAAGTGCTTATGTTATCTGCCATGAAGCCCAAAACTAATGTTTTGGTGTCCACTCAAAGTAAATATTACAGTAATCCTCTTCTGTCATCAAATATTCAGGCTACAAATCAACCTACTACTTTAACTTCAAATTTTTTTGATTCAATTACACTGCCTATTATTCCTGAGTTAACAATAAAGCCGCCAAAGGGAGTCGTTCATAAATCGAATTTCAACCCTCGAGCTCATGCAACTCAAAATTATAACATAGTCGAATATCTAGCTCAGTCACCTTCTGCTATGTCAATGCTTTAGGTTCTTCAGAATTATCCCTCCCAAAAGCACGCTTTGTTGTTAGCAATTGGTCGAATTGATCTGACAGACTCTAATCTTGTAGTTTTTAACCATGCAGGCTATGTGCCACAATTTACGGCACAATTAGCATTTTTGATCCAAGTAAATGTCTTGAATCACCTCATTCATTGGACTATTATTGATGAAGGAGCATCTACTTGTATAATTTCTATGAATTGTTGGAAGTCACTTGGCTCACCACGTTTATCACAATCACCTATGACGTTGAAAGCTTTTGACAGTCATACATATAAGCCTTGTGGAAATATCAGTAACCTGTAAGTTGAACTAGGGGGAAAAACTGTTACTATTGAAGTTGAGGTCGTTGATGGACCCCTTGACTACAATATCTTACTGGGAAGACCATGGTTTTACGCTATGGCTGCAGTTGTCTCTACTTACTTTCACATGATTGCCTTCCCCCATAAGGGAAACATCACAATCATCGCTCAACTCTCCTTATTCGCCTCTATTCCCAAGAAACCGAAAGCGTTCCATTCATTCACGGACCCCCACCATCTCTTCAGAACATTGGTGTAGGACCCTTTAAGGATTAATCCCTAACGGGCACCTTTTCATTATCGTCACCTGTGACATCGGAAAAAATCACAAAAATAGAAACCTGCAATATGATATATTCCACTTCATCTAATTTATGGAATATTCCCAATGATTCTGAAATAGATAGGCTGGGTGAAACTATGCCTCTAAGTCCAATCGAGCTTGCATAACAATCAATACTTTTGGATTATGCGACCAATATTGATCCTTTGTCACTGACTGTTTGGGTCGATCATTCTTTGGATTATGGTACTTCTTCTGACCCTTTTTCACGTATATTCTCAATTGATGAGAGAATTATGGAATCCATGATGCCGAAAGAAGAACCATGGGCATATTCTCACCATTGATCCCATCTCTAGATTACATTGACGATAGTCAAACTGAACTATATCACTCTACAGTCATTGATTTCTTTATGAATTCTATTCTTATACACGCCGTTGATTCTGAGCGAAACCTATCAAATATTGAAGAAATGATTTCTATCGATATTTCAACCAAACCTGGTGTAGTAGAAAACATTCATGTCGACGCGTCTTGTTCTACATCTGAAATTGACACTTACCGCTCTCTTTTCCGTGAATTTTGTGATGTATTTGCTTGGTCGTATGAGGAAATGTCGGGCATCAATTCCAGTATTGTTGAGCATGAGATTAAAATGTACCCTGATGTCAAAATGGTACGAAAATGCCTCTGTCCTGTTCATCTTAAGAAGGTTGTTGCCATTAAAGTAGAGGTTGAAATTCTTTTGTATGCTAGTTTCATTTACCCTATTCTGCTTATCGATTTGGTTTCCAACATTGTTCCTGTCATGAAGAAACAAGGGACAATCAGAGTGTGCGTTGATTATCGGGATGTTAATCATGCTTTTACAAAGGACAAATATCCCACTCCATTTATCAACCAAATAATTGACGAATGTGCCAGATGTGAAATATTTCCTTAATGGATGGTTTTTCCGGTTATAATCAGATCAATATTCACCCAGAAGACTAATGTAAAACCGATTTTATTTGTCCCTTGGGCACATTTGCTTATCAAAAACTCCCTTTTGGTTTGAAGAACACTGGGATAACATTTCAAAGGGCAATGAACTATGCCTTCCATGACATCAAAAACATTTTTCAACCTTATCTGGATGAATTACATGCACATTCATGGAAACAGGTTGACCACCTGGTACATTTGAGAGCCATATTTTTACGATGTCATTACTACAAAATATGTCTCAATCCACACAAATATGTGTTTTGTGTTGGTTTTGGTCGTTTTCTTGGTTTCGTCGTGTCGAAAGACGAAATTCGACTTGATATTTTGAAGGTCTAGGGAATTCTAGATTTGCCTGTGCCTTCCAACCTACTTCATTTACAAAGACTCCAAGGGAAGGCTAAATTTGTAATGATATTCGTTCCCAACTATGCTGAAATGGCTAAAGTATTTACTCGATTCTTGAAAAAAGGGACTCCCTTCCATTGGGATGAGGTTGCGTAAGCTTATTTTTGTGCTCTTAAATATATCTTGATTCGAGCATCAATAATGTATCCCCCAAATTATCAAAGCGATTATTTCTTGTATCTCGTCACTACAGATACAACCATTGCCATGGTTTTAGGCCAGGAAGAAGATGGGATTGAACATCCAATCTATTATTTGAGTCGCAATCTTAATGATTCGAAAGTTAAAGACACTTATGTTCAGAATATCGCTTTAACATCCATTCAAGTTGTACAAATATTTCGCCACTATATTCTGTTCCGAAATACCATTATCATTTTGGATTGAAACCCTATGACATACATACTATCACATCAATTGTTGCGGGGGGAAATAATCAAAATGGATAGTCATTTTTCAAGAATTTGATTTGGAATTTATCAAATCCAAGTCAAAGAATTCTTTGGTTTTCACTGAGCTTATTTGCGACCTTCCCTCAAGTAGCATTGAGTCTACATCGAAACCATCCATTCCGGATGAGTCTTTATTTATGATTGCATCATCTGACCCGTGGTATGGAGATTTTTGGATCTATCTCCAGACCCAAACTTTCCAACTTGATACATCTCGCTCGCAAAAATGATGTATTCGATACCAAGCCAAAGATTGTCTAATCTTCGATGATACACTTTATCATCGTGGTATCGATACGATTTTCTACTTCGCAAAATATTTCCTTGAACTTTTGCAAGACCACTTGACACATTTTCCAATCTCTGGCCGAGAACGTATACTTGTGCCACTACTAGAATCAGTAGCTTAGAACGAGTTAGTTAATGATGTGTAGCCCCGCTATGGTGGTATGTAGTGCATATGTTCCCTTCACCCTAGAACCTAATACCAATCAGCCTGAATCACTCACGGTTCATCCCAATGCATGAATTTCATTTTGGAATGCACCAAGAATTGTACTTAAGAGCCTTGCGATACTTATACTTGATGTGATAATAATCGCTATCAAAATTTTCTTATATTAAGGATTGGTCGAGCAACTAAACGTACCTATCCTTACTCGATAGTAAGAGTACTAATCTTTTATGGTTGTAATGAGTGCTATTACTTAACCATAGAGGATATGAGAGAAATTGAAATAATAAAAATGGAGCCAAAGGATAAGATTCAATACTTTAATCTATAGTTTTGCAGGTGCCTCACTCATGAGGAGGCCGAGAGAGTTTTAAATGATTTCCATGTTGGTACCTGTGGTGGAAAATTTTCTGGTTTTGATACCACGAAGAATATTCTTCGTGCCAGTTACTTATGGCCTACCATATTTCACGACTGCATTCTTGCAGTCAGAAGTTTCCATGCTTGCAAGATATTTGATCGTAAAACCCGTCTCCCGCCAACACCAATGTATCCTATCATTTCTATCGGACCTTTTTCCAAATGGGGCATTGAATTAATGACATGTAACCCTTACCCATGTAGGGGGTGTGGCTATATTATTGTCGATGTCGACTATTTTACCAAGTGGGCTGAGGCGATGCCTACATTTAACAACACAGGAAAGACAACTGCTTTGTTTTTCTTTAACCATGTGGTTACTCGCTTGGTGTGTTGCAAGGCATAATTACAGATCATGGAAAGAATTTTCACAACCACATGATGACTGAGTTGATTGCCAAGTTAGTACTGTCACATGATAGTTCTACTCCCTATTATCTGCAGGCTAATGGACAAGTTGAAGCCATCAATAAAATTATTAAGCGCATGCTTCAACGAATGATTGGGGTTCATAAAATAAATTGGCATTTAATCTTGTAATCAATGTGAAATTCTGTCATTGAAACTCACAATTGACCTACTACTTGACACTTCTGACGAAGAGGCATGTCTTTTATATCCCATCCATCTAAATGAAGTGCATCATGAAGCCGCATTGGCCAATGAAGCACATAAGAGACGAATCAAGGCGGAATATGACCACAATGTCAAGCCCCGCACCTTATCAGAAGGAGACCTAGTCTTGCTTTATGATCAGGAAGCTGATAAGATAGGAACAGGAAAAATCAAACCATTATGGCATGGACCCTATATTTTCAAGTGAGTTCTAGAAAAGGGTGCCTATGAGTTGGTAAATTATGATGGGATTCCATTATCGCAACCTCAAAATGCTCTGTATCTCAAATGTTACTATGCTTTATTCTACGTAGTAAACATTGTATGATACTGTATATTTTTATTGCATGTGTGTCACAATGTGTATTTTAAGAGTTTTCATGTGGTTAGTAATCTGATTTGCATTTTTTTGCGGATGTCATAATCTTTAGAACCATTTGTTGGTTATGTTGATGGTGCTAGTTGTAGTATGCATAATGTATCCTCTGCACCATGGGCATCTTTGCTCCAAGTGGTGAGTTAGTGAGTTTCCAAGGGATTTTTATCGGTCCACAAAAAATATCATTGAGTATAGCGCATTGATCAAACTCCTCTCTGATGCCATTTCACTTGGCATTAGCTGCATCATCATCAAGCTAGACTCACAACTTGTGATACTACATCTTGCTAGTGTTTATACCGTCTGAAATTCAACTATTCATTGCATGTTCCTTAGAGTTCATCTTTTGGAAAGAAATTTTGTTTACATCCAATATCATCACATTTCCAGAAAATTTAACACCCTAACAGATTCTTTAGCGAATTACGTGTTAAACAAACATTTTCAACATATGTAAATACATATTTTCAATTCGCATCATACAATTCAATAGGATTGCACATAACCATAGGAAAACACTGAAAGTAAAATAGATAGATAATCAATTTTTTTTACAAAAACTTATGTCCAAGACACATTGGTCACATGAACTCAAAATGTGTGCAGACATATCATATCCTAAGTAGATCTAGTGGTGCTCATGATAGCAAGTCACTGCTTGAGCTATCATACAAAATAGCCTCATCCATCAGCTAGGCATACCAAAAGTATGGCGATGTAGCCTCATCGGTAACTCCTTGATCCAGATATCCAGTATTCTGAGAGTCAACCCCTCTACATGCTGCTGTAACTCAGCCAAAGTCTCGTTTAAATCCAAATCCCGGAGGACTGCTCTGCTAATAGTCCTCTCTGCTGGTTCATCCGCCTGTTGTGGAAGACCCACTGGTCGAACACTACCCACATATGTATACATAAAACATACTTAGTTTAGTATTGGAAACATAAAAAACACAAAAACATGTAAAAAAAATGGTCAAAACATTTTACCTATAGAACCCCATTGAGTGCCCGTTGGTAACATCAAATCTGGGTCTCTACGAAAATCTACCCCTGCGTATGGATGCTCCTCTATGAGGATATGCAATCATTGGAGACAAGTAAAAAATGCAGTAGAGAATGAGATCAATGACTAGCCAGCATGTCTAGCCATTAATTATACCCACCGTTGCATCCGCGGATCCCTAGCACCAGCTACACCCAGTGTTACACGATGTGGATGCATCAATGGAATTCACTCCAGAATGAAAGGGATTAGGATTGATCCATAGCTAAAATTCTTCATCTTGCCACTTTTCACTTTGGTCAGCCATTTTTTTCATTTGAGAGAGTACTGCTTTAGCCCATTTGAGCACGGTCGGCTTGAGGCACTCAAGTGTATACTGCATGTATGATCTATTCGCAACATGAAGTGTCACAATGCTAGCTAGATTTTTGATAGTGAACAAGATCATTCACAAAGACATATTGTGCATATACCTAATTTCTATATTTCCATCCTTGCTAGGTTCTATGCCTAGTTGACAAAACTATCAAATGTAATCCCTCACCATCTCACCTCCACGGACGGAACCCGCAAGGGAAATGGGGGTATCGTGTCTCAACAAACCTATCAAAAATAAATATCATCGACCAATATTGGGAGCACTTTTTCCCCAATTTGAAATGCCTACTCTACCAAATCCCATAAACAAATAGAGAACTTTAATAGTTCCAAATTTTTCCTCATCCTTGATAGTTTAAAGTACTTTAGGAACCCATGATTTCTGAGGGCTCTCACAGTGCCAGGATCATTTAGGGAAATCATATCCTCTTCCTCATATTCTCTTTCTCGCTATGTAATTGACATTATGATCTGGTCAAAGCATACAATAAAACCATAAGCTTAGTTAGGATCCATTTCATGCAGAAAATTGAAGAAATTTTGGGCAAAAAGAAAAAAGAAAATTCATCATCTGCACCCAACGCACCCTTGTTCCCTAGATAGTGCATTACAGAGCACCTATCCTTTCATCTAGTTCCTCTGCAACGCACCTTTCGACACTAAATTGTGTGTTGGTCCTAGGGCATTGTAGATTTTCCCTAGGATCCCCAAAACCCTAAAAAATCTGCCTGAAAATGCAAAAGAATGATACCAATAGAAAGAGAAAGGTGAGATCTATTACTTGGTCCTAACGGAATGATAAATGGTCCACAAAATATGTCGCAATCAACTGCTGAAGTTAGAGGGAAAAACTAGCTCAGAGCACTCAAAACTGAATGGTAAATGTGAAATGGTAAAATAACATGGTAAATTCTCATTTAAATGGTCTTTTCGATTATTTCATGCATATTTAATGAATCAACTATAGTTTTTTTTTACCTATTTTTTACTATTAAACAGACATGTTTAATCCGCTTGGTGTTTCTTTGAGTAGATTTATAGCTGGTACAATGAATTTGACGTGCATGATCTTAAAATGAATTTTGATCACAAAGCACACTTTTATCTCTTTTTTCAAGATCTGTTAAACATTGAAAAAGGAACCCCCCTAGAGTCCTCTTTTAGCTCTTTTCAGACTCCCAAAACATGAAAATATTGCCGAGCACTTGTCCTTTCGAGCTCATAAAAGGAACTAAAATGACATCTACTCAGTATAAGTTTAACCCTTTTCCAGGCTGGGATAGATTATCTACAATAAAGGAACTCCTTAGTCGAACATGGATAGGAGGTTATCTCAAGAATTATTTTACACTTTTTTGGACCTAAGGGAAAAAATTACTTAAAAGAACTTATGGAGTTTTCTTTTCGTCCCTTTTTCAAACTCTCTAAAGATGAAAAAGGATAGAGTTTTCACTATTGTTAGACTCTTTAAAGCATCAAATAGGGATGGACTTGTATATCATGACAAGATCAAGTTTCACTTTCGTTAGACTTGTTAAAACATCACATAGCGATGGATTTTCCCGAAGGGTGGAATTATACATCAAGCACATGTTATCCTCCTCAAGATTGTTAAAAAAATAAAGAGGTACTAGTCAGTAATGACTGGGGAAAATGGGAAAGGGATAAATCACTTTATGGTAGCAAGTTGCTCTTGAACATGACACTCGTTCACTTCATCTTCATGGTTGTCGAGTTGGGTTATCTTCTTGATGGTATATCATACCTATGTTCTATCATACCATTCATCACTTTGATTTTGGGTCAACGCTACCAACTCATTAAGTGTCGCTGATATGTTCAAGAGAAGTCACTCAGTATATCATATCCTTTACAATACTCATAAACTTTCATTTCATCACTGCCATCCCTGAACATTGCTTCATCAGTTACATTCTATCTCTGAAATCATTACTACCGTTTCATGTCATTGATGGGCCTCCTGTGATGAGTCACTTCCTGTTGACACCAGCTTATCATCTAGGAAGTTGACTTAGAAACACCCTTCCAATACCTTGGAGCTTGAATACATCAATGGCAAGTTTCTTGCTTTCCACGACAGGTTGACATCACTGGCCTTCTACTGAAATACTTTGTATGGTGTTCGACATAAAATCATCTATTCACACAATTTAGACTGTACTGCAGTACCTTGAGAGCCATTATCATCATCGGTGGTTTCTATTGCGTTTGTTAATGGCTTACATCAATGGCTGGTAATCAGACGATGTCTTCCTATGTTCAACTTAAGATCACATATTCGCATGGTTAGACTCATACCTAAGCGACCGAGTGAATGAGATAGAATACCTCATATCTAGTTTCATCCATCTAGGCTATGATTTCAGGAGTAGTACCACATCATCCGTAAGATGGATTTACACAGATGGTCATCCTATCATGGGTCTATATCTGTAGACAAATTTTTGATTTATATACATGTTATGATAGTTTATGTGCTAAGTATGGGTATGCCTCCCTCAGCAATTCATGTCAAAAATGTAAAAGATATCATGATTTATGTATTTTAATTGATGCAAGTAACCGTCTGCTTCAGATTCTATTCATCACATCATAAAGCTTATCACTCAAAATTATCATTTTTAACTTCAAGCTTTAGGGGGCATCCATTACAGGTGAATTGGGCATCACTCCCGAAACTCAGATCAATACAAATAGGGTCTATAATACCCTAAATAAATTGCTACTTGCCTTAAAAAATTCATCCCATTGCTAGTTATTATCCATGAAAGTTTCACTGCTTGAAGTCTAGTTGAAATGCTCCATTAAGCCACCAACGCACCCCTAGACTGCAGTGATTTCTTTTCAGAGCACTTACTCCCATGCAAAGTAGCGTTGCAGAGCACCTAGGCCCACTTAAAAGTGCGTTGGTTGACTTTGAGCAAATTTTTCAACTGATTCTGGGAATATTCCCACTTTCTAGTGGCTTCTCAAAGTGGTTCCAACTATCATGCTATTTGATAACCTCGAATATGAACACCATGGAGCCATTAAATCACTTATCCTTTTATCCCATTGAACAAGGAAACTCCTCATCCATTTATGGAAAATCCATTCAATGACCAATTAATACCAAACTACCCTCATTTCCTATAAATTGAGCACTGATCATAGTGAGAAAGAAGCTTGAATTTTTTAGCGTTATGCTAGTAATATTATAGCTCTTTTAGGTATTGTTTGTAAGTAATGCTATGCTACTAGAGTAATGTTGCTGATGTGATGAGGATGGATTGAAGCTGGAGCAAGTTGATATCAAATAGATCCAACTGGTTGTAACTTCTCCTTCTATCTTATAATAAAGAGATTTGTTCTTTTCCCAATACATGTGTTCATGTTTCAAATGCAATCGATTTAGTTTGATTAAGATGAATAGATCATATGCCTTTATGTTGTTTTCTATCTTCTATTAGTAATTTCATGTACCATAAAATGAGTTCAGTTCAACTGGGAGCAACGAGAGCGACAAAAGGGAGATGAAGAATAGCGAAGGATCAAAAGTAGGTGTTCTTCTCTTATCTATTTATCTTAAGGAAAAGGTAAAATGTCTTTCGTCTGTTGTTCTAGGTGGCACGTTCACCACACTTAGGGAAACTTATCTATGCGTAGGTTTGATTTCTGTAAAACACCCTCTTTTTGTCATGTGAGAATGGTACACAATACCTCCTTCCAATTTAACTAAGCTAAAGCATATGTATTGGTTCGGGTCTAATTTTAGTAAATATAAATAGAGTAGGGACTATGATTGTTCTTAGTGATTTTGAGTACAATTTTTAGTTTAATGAATTTTATTGCAACTCTTTTTAATACCTCTATAGCATTTAGTATCACATCTAGTATCACTCATCACAACGATTCCAAATGAGTGCTCATTTAGGGAGTTATTATTATTATTATTATTATTAATTAAATTAAATTAAATTTATTTATTTATCTTTATTTTATTTATTTATTTATTTATTTTTTTAATTTTTAATTTTAATTTTAATTTTGATTTTTTCCTTTGAGTCTTAAACTTGGAAATTTTAATGGATAAGGCAATTGTCTTGAAAACAAAGGAACAAAGTTAAATGGAGGTCCTTGATAAAAATGACCTTCTATATGTTCAAGTCATCCCTTAAGATTATTTGTGTTTTATCAAACATGAAGGCATGTATTTATTTTCATAATCAACACATGTCACAACACTCTCAATTCATGTGATATCAAAGCAGGGGATGAGATGTAATGGGAATTATTCACCAACTTCACACGTGTTAGACTTAACTCCTAATTGGCATTTTGAATCCTTTTGTGTCACATATCAAGACTCAAGTGGGATAATGGAGCAGTTTGTGACTGGTCTTAGTGACATAGTTTAACGAAAATTAGCTCTAAACCTATGTGCCTTCTTGGAAAGAACTTCTCATTTTTTATGGATTTTTCTTTAGAAATTTTATCTTATGGTAATATTTATCATGGTTTTGTGATGCCCTGTCAACCTTATGTTTTGGAGAATCCTATATATTACGTGGTGTCTAGGTTCTAGGTGCTTGTGGCCTCAAGATTATTCTGGGTTGTTTGGAATATATGTTGGAATCTACAGACCATAAATTCCTGAACCTAATCTATCCCCCTAGCGCAATTATTGTTTTCAAGGACAACCTAAAGAAATATAGTGATTATTTTCTAGAACTCATTTTTTGTTCACTTCATAATTCCCTCTTGATTGGGAAATAGTTCCTAAAGATGTACTAAAGTGAAACCCAATAATTTAATAAATAGCTCTATAGACATGAGGAATATATCAAAATAAAAGAACCTCAATTCTCTTAGTAACCACCATGGTTTGTGAAAATGAGAATCAATGTATTTATTAAAATTCTTTGGTTATGGACACCCTAGTTCAACAAAAGTAAAAAATAAAAATATTGGAACTATAATATTTCATGCTAAGAAACATGGTTTGCAATAATGATAAAGGCTCACACTTAGCTTCCTCTAATTACATAATGTTAGTCAATTTAGATCAATAAGAACTCAAGGAAGAAAATAAAACACATCAAATGACGAAATACATGGACCTAGGAAATCAAATTTCCCACCCTACCAATAGTAAACAAGATGAAGCCATCAACAAACACATCTTTCATTAGTTTCCATGTTTTGTAAATAAATATTAGGGATCACTTTGGAGTGTATACTAGCAAGAAATAATTATTTGCATATAAAATTGGGAGAATTGGTTGTTATCACCCACACCTAAATTCAATTCCCAAAAGTCACATGTTGAGAATGTTGAGATCCTAACAAGTATATGTTATAATGGCCTTGAACCCCATGTTGCAGACCCTTGAGATTTTAAGAAATAGGGTTTAATTTGGGTGTCATTCTCAAAATGAGAAGAAGTACCTATTGAGTTTCCTAGGGATATGTATTATGTAGTATATTACATGCATACTAGTACGAAAATTTTGAACGCTGTAACAACTAGTAAGAATTTTTTTTAACGCCACAACGAATGATGATTTCAAAATTTTTTCTTTGACATATTTTTTTTCACTTGCATTGCAAGTATTATTAAATGCTGATAAGTGTGTTGAAAATAATTGCATGAATTCCATGACAACAAATAGAGATACTTCTGGAAGCTAACATATCAACAAAAAATGGATTGCGTAGAATGCTCTAGGGTTTCTCTCTGCAATTTTTTGTTTGGCTCTGCCATTGGTTAGGAGTATGAAACATACAAGGATGGTAGGAAAAGGTTTGTAGTTGACAAGCCCACTACACTCCATGGTGATGGACGATGGATGCTCTAGTTTTTTTTTTTCTGAAGAAAAAGTGACCCTCTGTAGGAGTTTTCTCTTAGACTCCTAGGATGAGCGATGACTTTGCCTCACTAAATATTCCTTCATTTGGGCTCTAGTCACGTTAGGTGTCATGGTATAGTATTTATACATCTATTTGAAAGTTCTTTTTTTTTTTTGACAAGGGCTCATTAAGCCTAGGGAGCTTGCAATGGGAAAGCTATCGACTGGGGTCTGGGGTATAAACTATGTTATCTCTATGTAAAATTCTTATTCATTGGACCTTCCCTTTTGATTATGGATTCCATGATAATCCCCCACTCCAAAAATTATGGTCTGGATGAAATATAGGTTGAATTAGACAATAGGATTTTTCATATCTTCACAAAAAATTTCAATGGAAAGTATTCCCTATTATGGTCTAGGGATTCATAATTGGTGGAAAATTTGTAACAAAAAATCAAGAACAATATGGGAATCTATACAATGACTCAATGTCTATTATTTTAAGGGAAGATAATGTGGGACTCCAATCATATGATGGAACACATCATTTCAAGGAAATATATCATTATTCAAAATCTGAGGTTGTGTGGAGGAGCTCTGAGAACCAAAAACCCTAGTGGATTTTCCTCTTTTAAGGATGATTTTCAAGGAAAGAATTTTATAATATCCATTTTATAGGATGAATTAATTAGAATTTTATAGCCCGCCTTAGCTAGGATTTTTTTTTTTTAGTTTTTATTACCTTTCCTCCAAAGCATAGGTGGTAGCCTCTTATTAGACAATAGATTACCCCCTGGTCAAGATGTAGATGGAAACAAATCCATCCATGGGATCCCCAAGCCTTGATTACAATTTTTGGTGGAAGTCAACCCAAAAAATATTCCTCAAGCTATAGAAAGTGTCCTTTTATGCAACAAATTTGTGGTTGACATTGAAGTTATTGAGAAGTAGAAAACACACATCCAATTTTTTATTTTTTTTTTACTTTCAATTACCTTATATTTCTCCAGATTTTTTTTTTGTAAGTTATATTTGTATTAACTTTGGAAATACAAATACATCATAGATCAACCAACTGACAAAGCCTATATCAACCTCAATCAAACATAAGGGAAACTAGATCTGTTATCCAATATAAGGATACGGAAAACTGAGAGAAGTGGTGGTGTCCAAAGAATCCATTGCTTGGATCCTAATGGACACAAGGAAAAATTAAAATTGAGTTTATTTTTCCTTTAAATAGGCCACGTTGGAGATGAATACCATGGGAAAAACCATGGGTTGTCATAAACCTAGAGCCCAAAGCCACTAGTAACTTGATCTAGTCAATTTTACCTGAACCACCCTAACAATCTCCCCTTTAATTTTGACTCAGGTAGATTAACATGTTCCCAATCATTCATTAACAATATCACCTGAGATCTAACATTCCCCGCTTCAAAATAAGATACCAATACACCTGCCACCATTGTATCTATACAAGTGGTCCATTCCAAAACTTGATGACTCTATGCACCACTACAGGGCATGTATGACTTATCAAAGTCTTAAGACCTTACAATATGCGTACTAGTGCACAACATGTGTTCCTAGACAATAGGTCTTAAAACTTCCTAGGGAAATATACATGCCTCAGATCAAAACCCTTAAGGTGTTCAAGCATCACACATTGTCTCCTTCACTAAACTTTAGCACCACTGAATCCATCTTCATTATTTCTCTTGTCCATACCACCTCTTTCATTCACTATATATTTCTTGATCCATACCTTGATGTTTTTTTTCAACACCATTTATACTCACCAAATCCATGCTATGTTTCATTAAGTGGGTTTCATTCTCCTTTATCATGGCCATCATTGCCATTCATTGTACATGCACAATAATTTCCCAACAACTTCTCCATGACCACCAAAAATTAATTTACCCAATCTTGACACACGCTCTGATACCAATTTTTAGGACAATGAAACATCGAGAGAGGTGGTGGTGTTTAAAGGCAGTGTTGCTTGGATCCTAATTTTAGATATAAAAAAATAACACCAAGTTTGTTTGGCCTTTAAATAGGTTACATTGGAGATGAATACCATGGGTTGCCATAAACTTGGAGCCCAAAAAAATTGGTAACTTGATATAGTCAATTTTACATAAACCACCCTAACATTTTCTCAATCATGTGTGATATCCATGTTGAATACACATCAAATTACAAGCCACCCTCATACTAAGCAACACAGTTAAAATGTTGAGCATTTTTTCACTTTAAATTTTACATACATACATACATATATGTAATTGATATTGAAATTATTTTATTTATAATTGACATTGAAATATTTATTATTATTATTATTTTTAAATATCACATGTCAACTTTATATTAAAATTTTAAGGCAAAGTGGGAGTATAACACATCCATATATAATATTTTAATTTTCAATTTCCTTATCTTTCTATGTATATAAAGTTGTGGTTAACATTGAAGTGTTTTTTTGTTATAAATATATTTTTTAAATGTCATGTGTCAACTCAATGCTAAGCACACAAGGAATAACATATATTCCTTAAGCTATATAAAGTGTCCTTTTGTGAAACAAAGTTTTGGTTGACATTGAAGTTATTGAGAAGTAAAAAACACACATCCATATATTTATTTACTTTCAATTACCTTATCTTTCTCCATATTTCTCTATACATAAATTTGTGGTTAAGATTTTTTCTTTGTAAGTTAGATTTGTATTACCTTTGGAAATAAAAATACATCATATATCAACCATCTGTCAAATCCTATACTGGCCTCAAACTGATACAAGGGAAACTATATCTGTTAGCTAGTATAAGGATATATGAAGTTTTAACAAAAACATAAGAAACTAAAATTGTTCATGGTGGTTCCCTATGACAAGGAGACTACAAAATAAATTAGAAGAACAACATATTCATTAATTTGAAGATGTCGTTGGAGTAGGTTACTGTGCACTTGTACCAACTGGCCCAAGTGGCTTGGAATCACCTTGGATGTGTCTCTCTAGGTAAGCCAAGTGAGCATCCAATCTCTCTAGACAAGTCTTTTGTTGCCACTAAACCCTTTGAATGTAATTCAAAAAGGATATGATCCCATTTCTCTCCTCTTGTTTCTATTTTAACACTTGGCCTAACAGATTCTTCATCTTGCAGTATAAAGTGATGAAAGGAAAGTATTGGTTCCTTCTTCCCTTGGCATGACTAGGGTCCGGAAGCCAATGGGAAACCTCCTATATTATTTCCGAACCAAAGTAGGCCTGATGTTCCTGAGTAACATACTTCTCTAGTTGGTGAATCTCCTCCTAAGTGCTAAGATAAGTCACATAATGGTAAATGGAAGCTTCTTCTTGGGATTAAATATCTATCTGTGACTAGCCTTGCTGGTTGCGACCTCCCACCCATCTGTAGTTACACATCCAATATTTTGGCATTAAGGATAAATAACATAGCAACCCATCACAAAGACAAGACCACAAACACCTCCAACATCAATGAAACCAACCAATCAGACTCCCCCAGTTTTCAACCAACAACAAAAAGTATTGCCAATAAAATCACTCCCCCTTAAAATAACTAATTCAACCATAATATAATCAAAACCTAGGAACTATGCCCAACCTAACCATCCATCACCTAGGAAATTCCTAAGTGAGGAATGGAGGGTAGAGATGACCCAACATACAAATCACTAGCAATATTGAGCCAAACAATTCTAGACAGAAAGGCAACCAAACCAACAGAAAATATGACACCAAATTCACTAGAGTTCCCAGGACTGTAAGGCTCCAAACATTGTAAAAAAAATAATATAAAAATATGGGTACCACCCACATGCAACCTATTATCACTCCCCCCATTTCCCAAGGCTGAGAATGGAACTGAAGGAGGTAACCTCAAACCAATCTTTAGGTCTGGTAGCTAGCCCTACCAAAACCATAGAGGGCTCTCTCAATGTCACTTTTACATCCAAAGAGACAACTGGATATGTAATGATATTAGGCTAGTTATAATCTTAGTGAATTAGGGCTTTGTTTTGAGTTTTTTCTACTTAGGAATAACAATCAAGGAACTAGGTCTAGGTTTTAGGTCTAATTTCAAAGGTTCAGTTGTAGAGATGAAGATGAAGCTAGGTATGTATACTTAAGAACATAATTTAATTTTTATTGTATATAGGTTTTGAAAAGAGAGGGAGTCAGAATGAGCATGTTAAATGAATTCATTCATCAGAAGAGTAGAAACACATTTATGAAAATATTATAAAATAAAGCATGAAAAGAAATATTTATGTTCATAGACTCATAAGATCAACATATAGAAGCATACATGTGATGGAAAGAAAACATAAAATTCAACTTGATGAGGTTACTGAGAAAAAACAATGCTCATAAGCATACCACTCGAGTCCCAAGATTATAGTCGCAACATGTCTTTGATTTCACTAAAAAAAAATTGTACAATAGCTCCACACTACAAATAAAAACTATCCAACCTCTAAAATGACTTTAGAATGACTTGAGTTTGACTACATATAGAAAATAGAAGTCATGAAAGCTCATTGGGTTGAAACCTGATCCAAAATACATCATAAATGAACTCTATGAGTCATTACCTAGAATCTAGGGAAGTTAGAAACTATCCCCTCAAATTTAGATATTAGCTAGGCATGTATGTCTCCTTCATTCATTACATGATTCCTCCACAATGAGAGGCAAAAAAAAACTATGTTATCCAAAATACACCTCATAGAATAGTTTTAACCTCGAATTTTGGAGTATTTTGGCTTGAAAACTATCCAAAAGGAATCCAAGATAGTCGCGTCGCGCCAGTTAGCAGAAGTGTCATGGTACTATGAAGGTGAATTTGGCTAACCTTTAGCCATCCATATGTAAATATTAAAGTTGGGCTAGGTAGCCCTATGTTTCTTCTTTCCATCCCAACCTTGAAACTAAGAAAAATACCCCATGGAAGGCCTTCAAAAACTGATTTTCCCAACCTTACTCTAGAAGCGTCGTGCACCGGAAAAATCTGTGGCAGAAGCATGAAAAAGGGTTATTTTTTGAGTTTTAATCCAAAACTAAATGGTTTCATGCCAACGTGAGACCATATCTGTCAAGTAGAAGTAAAAATCCATCTAACCATATAAAATTTTCCTCATTTGGATGCTCTGAGGAAAACCGTCGCACCACTGAGCGATGCTTCTACAATGACCATTTGTTTCATGACATCCTTGGATGATAAATTAAACAACTAGGGAGGCCTCATCTATCAGATCCAAGTTGTATTTATCCTTTAACTTGATTAGGGTTTCCTTAAGCTTTTTCCTCAAATTCTTCACCCTTAATTTGGTGATTTGGTTCCTAGTGAAATAATGTCTCGCCATATGCCTCTGGAGGTTATTATCCCTTTCTCACTTCTTCAAAATATTCTTAAGATGCACAATTACCTTGTCAAGCCATAACTCTTTGTCTTTCTCAATTTTAGCAATGATCAACTCATTAAAGGTTAACTGACCTAATGGAGGAGATGGATCTCTTTCTTTCTCTTTTTGCCTGGTTAACCCTCTTATTCTTGGCCTCCTTGGTTTTGTTTCAGCCTCTCGCTTCCCAAGGCTGAGAATGGAGCTGAAGGAAGGTAACCACAAACCAACCTTTAGGGAAGGTAGCTATCCCTACCACAACCAGAGAGGGCTCTCTCCTTGTCACTTTGCAGCCAATGCAATGACTGAATATAATGATCTTAGGCTAGTTATGATGCTCAATAGGTTAGGATTTTTGTTTGTTTGAAATTTTTCTGGATATGGATGACAGTTAGGGAACTAGGTCTAGGGTTTAGGTAAAATTTCAAAGGTTATATTGCAAAGGCAAGGATGAGGCCAGGTAGGTGTTGAGGAGGTAAATCCCCTCTGCAGATAGAGGCCATCCCACTAGCCCTAGATTGGGTCTAGCAACAATCAGATCACGCAATGACATTGGTTCCTAGTTACAAGAAAGACAAATATCGCGATAATTAGCCTACCTCGAATCCCACACTGTTGTTTTCAATGAAGAAGCGGTGCTCCTCGTCCCTAGCTTGACAGATCACAATCCTTCTGTTCGTCACGTCTGAACACATGTACACACACAGAGAAATGGCGACATACAACGTAATACTTAAAGCATGTAACTATATATCAGTCAGAGAAGATATAATTCGTTGCATCACATAAAAGAGTAAACACAAGAATGGAACCAAAATCAGAGTCGCTTATATTATAAATAACAAAAATGGAGATTACAACCAAATGCTCTGACGCTATGATCTTCCTTCGGTGGGGCTTGCAGTGGAGCATGTCTCAACAAAGCTCGTCAGGGATTTGACAGAACTCTCTCTCTCACAGGGTTCTCCTCGACTCTTCTCTTGATTGTCACTAAGCTATCATTTCCTTCCCAAAAGTTCAGCTAGCTTGCTAATGGAGAGGGAAAGCTTTTATAGATGGAGGAAGGGAAGTTGGGATCCCTATAATCATGGGATAGGTCCTATCTCTTAGGAAGGTTCCATGAGAGGTGGAAAACCACTTCCTATACATGGAGATCCAGAGCCAAACCACTCAACTTCTTTTGATGATTCATTCTGGAGTTTGTTAGAATCAAACTTCTGCCATTTATTTTTAAAAAACATTACTTAATAGGATTGGCACGAGTGAAACACAGGGACAGAGTGCCAACTGGCGCGCCCTCTAGTGTGGATTTTTCCCATTGGCGTGAGGGATAAACTGGCTAGTCGCGCTGAGGCTAAAACATCTGTTTTTAGGGTTTTTCAGAGGAAATGTTCTTTAGGAGAATGTTTTTCCTTATGCAGGAGGATTCCATGAGAGTGTTTTCAGGACATTTTACTATTCACAGGTCATGGGAATAGTCCTCCAATGTACGGGATGAGGGATTGTAGGGACGGTGACTAAATGCTGTGTAACAGATGCCCCCTAAAGCATGAGGTCTGAGAGAGAGGGAGGAGTGAAATGCTTTATGAGAGCATGCCCAACTGAAAACACTGCCATTGAAAGACCTGCAAATACAAATACAACTCATATCTTTGATACATGATATGTGGTATGGGCACAACCATCCATAATAGAGTATACAATAACCGGGATCCAAGGTATGGACGCAGCCATCCAAAAAAGAAGGATCAACAAGTAGACTCAGCTATGGTTGTAGCCATCCAATCAAATGAGTCATGTAATAAATCATGATAATCCACAAAGAATCCGTAGCCTGGATTTTATCAGACAAGATCCAGTGTCTTGCGCTCCATCTCGACCCGAACAGAGTACCAATCCGAGCGTGTGAATAAGTGAGCTAAAGTTGAACATGCAAGAACATCATCTGATTACCAGCCAATAATGAAAGATATTAACAGACGTGAGAGGAAACACCAATAATGACGATGGCTCTCAAGGTACTATAGGTACAATCCACAAAATGTGAATAGTAAGCTGTCATCGAACACCCGTAGAATCATGCGATCGAAGGCCAATAATGAAAACCTTGCGTTAGATGCGAAGAACCTGCCATTGAGGCATGCAGGCCCTAAGGTACCTGAAGGGAATCTGTAGATCAAATTCCTCGATAATGAGCTGAAGTCGACAAGAAGCAACCTCGATCGAAGGTGGGCCATAATGTTTCCCACATCATCGACATGAGACAGAGGAAAATAATGATTGTGAATCAAGACCAATAGAGAATCAGAGGGTGGTTGAAAACTGCAGAGATCAACTTCTCTTGAAAATATCAGCGACATGACATTGGATTTGGCAGTATTTGACATCAAAGGATCTGAGGTCATGGTGACGTGGCAAAGAACAGATGAGTGGTCAAAAGAGATTACCCAAACCCATGGAGGCAAGCAGACAATGAGAGGAGATGTTCCCGACCCGACACGAATGCAGACAAGTGCCATGTTCAAGAGTGACATACTACTGACACGACTATAATATTCGTTCTATTTTCCCCCACCATTTCTGGCGAGTACCCCAATTATTTTTGGAAACAATCTTGAAGGGGATAGCATATACTTGCGATATAAGTTTTTCCTTCAGAAAAATCCAACCTAGTACATTTAACGAGCCCTAGGAAGGAGGAACTCGAGTAACGTCATTACGCCGGAGTCTGATGTCTTCAGTTTTTAACGAGTCTGACAAAAGGAGAACTCGACGTCTTTTCATGTTTAGAGAGTTTGAAAAGACAATGGAAAAGAAAACTCCAACAATCCCTTTTCATAGATAGTCCCTAAGATCCGAAAAGGTAGAAAACTATGTCTGGAGAACCTCCTAGTCGTGATAGGCTAGGGTATTCCTTTTTCGTAAATAATCTATCCCAGCCTGAAAAAGGGGTAAACGTATACTGGGTAAATGTTGTTTCACAGCTAATTTAACAAGCTTAAAACGACAAGTGATTCGACAATATTTTTAGTTTTAGAGGGTCAGAAAAGAGTTGAAAGATGACTCCAGTGGTGAATTTTTCATGTTTTTACCGAGTCCAAAAAAGTATAAAATACAACTCGTGTCATCATCCTAATCGCATGAAAACCTGTCGCTGCACAAAAAGCGAGTGTAAAACCCATTTTTCGACAAAATATGATAAAATATCAGAAAAATAAGTCCCAAAACCTAATTTTGATTTCGAAAAGTTATAAATATGACCAATAGTAAAAACATATTTACTTTTTACCTCTTTACCTCTTGTAGAGCTATAGTGAGCCATTTTCTTTGCGATCTTGCGGTGACGATCGTGGACAATCCAATGCACTATTCTAGATCCCATCTTTACCAGGTAAGAGCCACTTCCATTAGCCATTTTTTAAGCCATATCTCATAGCTTTTCATTGTCATTTGGCATCCTTGAGGGGAGTATTTGCAAAACTAGGGCTTCCGCGGTTGGCGTGGGTATCAGGCACGAACCCACACCAATTGACCTATTTTTGCAAAGGGGCCATGCCAGGTGGCATGAATGTCATCAAAACAGCGTGCCAACTGCACAACCCAATATTTTGTTTAATTTTGACAAAAATACAACCAATAAATTGTTGGTTTAAGTACCCAAGAGATCTTATAATGTGCTTATGACCAATTTGATGCAGGTATAAAGCAAAAATGGCGAGTGAATGGAAAGAAAAGGAGCACAGTGAAGAAGATGAGTTGGCAATGGAGAATGTGCAATGCATGAATTCTCTTCGAAATTGCAGGTTAAAGAAATTCTTCTTAACACCATGTCTCAGGGCTTAGCCCGAATTACTACAATATTTGATAAGTATCTGGGATGAGGACGAAGAGAAGTTTAAACTTCAAGATCAAGTACTTGAACTCAAAGTGTCTTATGTCTACTTCATCACTGGACTGTCACACAGAGGTCCAATTCCTATTATGATAGGCACCAGGCATTCTAGTGAAAAAATGTTGATGGTCATGGAGAGGGTGTGCCCGGGGGCACAAACAGGACCAGGTAGTGGAAAAGTCGACATCCATACTTTTACTGAACTAGCACTCAGAGTGGTGCTACATACCATTACACGGGCTGCAGGGTCACAAGCACTGCACGAGGCTACCAAAACATAGCTCCTCCTGGCGTCGGAGTGCATGAATCCCATAGTGTTTGACTGGGCCACAACCATGACTATAAACATCAAACGACAATTGACCAAATGCAAAAAGGCCAAACTGAAGTAGTTTGGGTACAGGTCAATCTTGGTATCGTTCTTCCTAGAATGACTTCCTATCTTCCAGGGCTAGGGGGCGATAGTCCCAGCTCCACCATTGAGAGAGCCACCCATGGCTCGATGGGCAGCGTTGATGCCTAGGGCAGGGGGTGGCCAGCAGATGTCATGGAAGCCCGAGTTATTTGGATGGCTCCGACGATAGTTGATCATCGTAGAGGACTGGCCCTATGCAAGCAATAATTTCACTGGAGACCCAGACCTTCCGCTCCTGAAAGGAGAGGACTGGGATGAGGAGTTGGGTAAGACTCTTTTTTATTTTTATGGATTTTATGATTTTTTGGTATACATTCATGTTCTTAAAATTGATCCTATATGTATGCAGATGTTGGCCCAGAGAGGTCTATTGGGATGTCACTGATAGGGAGGAGGACTCCTCTTTCTTACGACCCTCAAGGTGAGGGGGGCAAGGGGGACGCACTGGTACAAAACCTCGAGGGGATTGCTCATGGGGTTCCAGACTATACTCGCCTAACTGATGTCCCTATGGCTTATCAAAGGCACACCGTAGGGGTGCTGAGTTGCCTCCATCACTTACTGAGGCGGTTGGTGTGGACAGTGATGTGCTACCATGAGCACCATGCCGATTAGTCACCTAGGCTTTTATTTGCACATTTTTGAGATACAGTCGTCTCCAGATGTAATTAAAATAAACATGTATATTTTTTGGTTTTTATATGATGCAAACACTACAAACATTCGACATATATATATATATATATATATATATATATATATATATATATATATATATCTATCTATTTCTCCATGGATCTTGCTTACATATAATGATGTTTTTATAGATTGCGCAAATATATATCTAATACCATGTTGGCTACTGCATCTGTTAGTGTATTCATTCATCTTGGTATATGCTGATATGTGATGTAATCAAAGTTTCTTTCCAGTAAACGAATACGTAGATACAATCTTAAAATGCACGGGTTTCTAACTGAATAATGACCATTGAGCTGTAACACTACAAGCTGTGAGTCTAGATATACAAGTAATGCATGAATACTGAGGTTAACAGCCTCGTATAATATTTCCAAAACGGCACTATTCCGCAAAATTATTTGTAGCAGGCCCTAGACAAACACCTTGTAAATTAACTAACTCACCAGTAGGATTTTAGATTACCTAGGCTGCCGAAGATAGGTTCCTGGTACTGCGGGAGGCACCATCCACGAAACCGACATAAGGAGTAATAGACATCTGCACAATTAGGAAGACCCAATGAGCAGAAAAATTCTTACAAAGCACACCACACCACACATGCACAAAAGTGAAAAAATCACCTATGTACATATACTATGCAAGAATGATTCAAGCATAATACTTCTTCAGGTACAACCCATTTCTGGGCTGTGCCAAAGGAAGAACTTCATAATTGATCAGCTCATAAGCCCCATTTTTCAATACGCGTTTAACGATATAGGGCCCATGCCACATAGGCTAGAATTTTCCTGCCCCAAGGTTATCGTGAGCTTGATCATACAAAAGGATGAGGTCTCCTTCAATAAAAGAGTGCGGAGAAAAAGTTTGATCGAAATGAGCTTTAACCCACTTCTTCTGTGCTTCGATAACCAAAGCAGCCAAGCGACGAGTTTCATCCATTCTTTCAAGATATAGGAGACGTTCTTCCTCCGGAGAAGTATCGGGCAGTAATTCCATAGCCAACTTTAGTGAAGGGATCTCACATTCAACTGGAAGAGTAGCTTCCAGACCATACACCAACTGAAACGGTGTGAATTCGGTCGCACTCTTCATTGACGTTCGGTAGGCCCAAAGAGCTGAAAACAACTGGAGATGCCAATTCAATTTTTGTATGCTAATTGTTCGTTGAAGCATTATGATAAGAAATTTGTTCATGGCTTCAAATTGGCCATTTTCCTGGGGGTAATATGTCGTCGAGCTGTCGTGACACAAGCCCAACTTTGATGTCAGCTCTGCCATCATGTAGTCCCGAAAATGAGAGCCATGATCAGTGATGATGGCTTGAGGAATACTGAAATGCGTGATCACATGGTTGAAAATAATCTGAGCAGTTGTCTTATCATCTGCGGCCAATGTAGGCATCGCTTTGGCCCACTTGGTGAAGTAATCTATGACGACGATGATATAAACATGCTCCCTGGCTGAGTGAGGGTTACATGTCATAAAGTCAATGCCCCATTTGGAAAAAGGGCCCACAATAATGACAGGATGTAATGGGAGGGGCAGCGCACACATCTTGCATTGGAATATCTGGCATGCATGACACTTCCACATTGCAACAATACAATCTTTAAATATAGACAGCCAAAAATAGCCCGCACGAAGGATCTTATGTGCGGTAGCATAACTAGACATGTGACCACCACAGGCACAATTGTGATAGTCATTCAGAACTTTCTCATCCTCTCCTAAGGTCAAACACCGACGGAGTATAGAATCGACTTGGACTCGATATAGGGTGTCTCTGACAATGCGATATGGTGGCTGAAAACTAGGATACAGGGGTTGATAACCAGGGTATTGATTCTGATTATATGTGGGCCCCGTTTGAGCAGTGTATGGATTTGACTGCAGACTATAAGTATATTTTGGTTGTTGAAGGTAATAACCAAAACCTTGGGGCGGGTTTTAAATTGGTCAAGACTGACCTTGAAGGTAATAGCCGCCCTGCGATCGAACGAGCTACTGGTAAGTGGGACCTTGCTGAGTATGATAAGTCGGGGGCACAGGTGGATTTGGCTATGGCATGGAATAGAACGGCTGTTAAGCAGGGTTAACAGGTTGTGCAGGTTGTCTTGGTTGAACAGGTTGACCTGGCTATACAGGTTGCTCTGGTTGAACTGGTTGACCTGGCTGAACAGGTTGTTCTGGTTGAATAGGTTGACCCGGTTGATGAAGGAAACCAGGCTGACCCGACTGAGAAGGTTGGCTTGATGGCAGGAGAGGGTTAGGTTGTGCCTGATAACCAGGTTGACCTGTGACAGGACCATAAGATGGCCCTGGCTGTGCAACATTTTGACCAATTGGAAAATGAGGTTGCTGAGGTTGCACCAACAGTTGAGAAGGATGGGTTTGTTGCCTAGGACCATACAACGGTCCAGGTTGATACCCCAGTTTCCCTGCCGGTCCTTGAGGTTGCCCTGGTTGGACCACAGGGTGAGGCTGCAGAGGTTGACCTTGAGGATTGTAAGACTGCCCTTACAGACCTTAAAACAATCCCTGCTGGACCGAAGGTTGTCCCTGTAAGGGTTGTCCTTGTGGGTCGTACGCATAACCTGGCTGGGCTGAAGGTTGTCCCTAGAAAGGCTGTCCTTGTGGGCTAGAAGCATATCCTTGCTGAAACAAAGGCTGTTCCTGAAGGTTTTTCCCTTGTTGATTAAAAGGTCACCCAAGTTGGGTAGACAGAAAGTTGTTAATATACTAATAAGCTTCAGGAGCAGGAAAACGTAGGGGATTGCCCTGCTCATTATATTGATATGGAAATACGTAGATCGGGGAACCATTCGGTCCATAATGGGAAAATTAAGGATGGTTAAGATCCTGAGAGGATTGACCAACCTTGGAGATTGACGACTGTAAAGATAGCTGATACTCCTTGGGAGAAATGTTCTCCGGAATAGTAGAAGCTATATAAACGTCTTCAGGAAATGATGAGGTCCTAGCTGACTGAGTAGTGACAGCAGGCGTATACACAACCATGTATACAATAGGTCTAATAGGTGCTGATGTAACAAAAGGAGATGCTGTGAGAGGCGTTGACGACGACATCCCCAACGTGGGAATGGTTGGCCTCGTGGATGGAGTCGATACTCTGATAGAGGCAATAGTGGCTATGAACTGACTTAAAGACCTATATCCAGCTGGGAGCAAAGGACTAGGTGAAGACATAACAGAATGTTCGGGGATGTCTTCGGGAAAAATCTGGTAATATTCACCAGAAGTAGGAATTCCTTCACTAGGAGAAGGATCGGATGAGTCCATATCTGACCCTGTCGTAAGATCTTCTAAAAGACGATGGGGACTAGGAGGTATGATAGCAGCCAAAAAAGGTGACCCCGATGTAAGATGAGGGAAGTGTTCCCCTACTCCAAATCCAAACCAAGCATTGGACAAAGGCCAATTGAAGTCAGTTGGTCCTACAAAGGGAAGTTCAGATATAATCATTCCCTCATCAGGAAACTCAGATACAATGGGCTGTTGATACTCAATAGAGGATTGGGAGACCTCTAATGAATCATTTGTGTAATGACTACCAGTAGACAAAAATGATGGTTCTGCCACTGTGAATGTAACGAAAAGAGGAAGAGATCAAAACAAATACACACAGGAAAAAACCAAGGCAAACAACAACAAGCCGAAAAATCAATCTCTTAATGGGCGTGTGATCGTAGGTGATTAATTTTACCACATTGAAACTATAAATTCCACTATTTCATGTTTTAAGAGTCTAGAAACGAGTAAAAGGTGACTCTATCACTTTCAGTTTGGAAACAAGCATGAAAGGAAAAGCGCTTGATGATATTTTCAAATTTAGTGAGTCAGTAAAGATCAAAATGAATGCTCTGGTAATCTAGGTAAATGGGTGTACCATATATCCGTGAACTGCCATATACACCTTGGTAAAAATGAAAGAGAAATCAACCAAGGACTTAACGTACGTGCAGGTAATCTCCCCGAATGTTGTGTCCGGTGTATCATGGGTAAAAGGTGGCAGACTTAGCTTCCTACAGATAAAGGATTGCAACCTAATGGGGTCTCCCTTTATATACGCGATGGTACGGGGAGCACAAGTCTGTACTAGCACTGTCTGTAGCTAGATGGAGAGCAACAACTGCTAGACGTGAAGACGCCAGAGCATGTCTCTACCTTAAACTACTAGATGTTCCATTAATGTTTCAATGTTGCCTTAGGTTAATTCAGTAAATTTTAAACTTGATCTTCAATTTACGTTTCAATTTCAAGGCCCTATTGAATGTCGGATCTCATAAAACCTCTAAATGCAAACTATATGCCACAAAATGTCATTTTGTTCAATGAAGAGCTATCTACGAGAGAGTTTAGAGCTTTCAAATGACAACAAAACGAACACACTAATGAAACTAGAAAACTTCTCTCTGGAGTTATATAACACGAGAAATGTGAAAGAGCTTTCAATTTTTACTAAGCCAATCAAAATGCAATTTTTTTTTTTTTTGTATTTTTCAATATATTAGAGCAAATGCACTAAATGAATGAAAAAATAATGAAAACACCAATTCGAGAAATGACAAAGAGAGATCTGAAACAAACAAGTTCACTCAATTCAAATGCACATAATCAAGACTCAAAACGATGACGAAATCCCTCAAAAAGAAGAAGAATCTCGAAAGAGATTCAAACAAACCGTGTGATCTAGGCTTGGAGCAACACAGAGAAAAATTGAATGAAAGAGAAGGAAATCACTCAATAAACACAATGATTCAATGGGACTAAACAAGATGAATGCAGAGAAGCAAAAACAAAATTGACTGAGCAAGCAAGGACCCAAACTCCCACGGGAGGCTCAACACACTAAAGCACCTAGAAGCCCTAGGGCTAAAATGAAAAACTGACAGTAAAGGGTAAACAACTGGAGGACAAGGGCCAAACACAATAAAAAATGACTTTAGGGCACTCAATCAATTATAAAAAGGATACCAGAACCAAAACTCAAGCTTAGAGAGCCTAAAAGCAAGCAAACCCTAACACCAAGCAGAGTTGGCATGCCTATTTGGTTGTAATCGGCGCCAAAAAGGAATTAGCGTGAGGACCTAACTAGCAACAAGCACCATTTGGCGCGATTGTCAGGGGAAAAACCACACTAATCGAGTTTACCCTAGAAAAATGATGAAAATGGACAAACAAAGACTGGATTTGGTCTTCTAGGGGCTGAACAGGGGTTAAACACCAAGGAAGGTGAACCAGAAAAGCAGAATAATCAATCAACAAGCCAAAAAACAACCCAATGGAAGAAGGAAAAACTCCCACTTATCCCTAGTGGAGTCACCAAATTATTGAGGAGGTAAATCCCCTCTGTAGACAGAGGCGATCCCACTAGCCCTAGATTGGGTCTAGCAACAATCGAATCACACAATGATGTTGGTTCCTAGTTACAAGAAAGACAAAGATCGTGATAAGTAGCCTACTTCAAATCCCACGCTCCTGTTCTTGATGAAGAAGTAGTGCTCCTTGTCCCTAGCTTGAGAGATCACCATCCTTCCATTTGTCACATCCAAACACCTATACACACATAGAGAAACGATGACATACAATGTAATACTTAAAGCATGTAGCTATATATCAGTCAGAGAAGATATAATTAGTTGCATCACATAAAAGAGTAAACACAAGAATGGAACCAAAATCAAAGTCGCTTATATTATAAATGACAAAAAGGGAGATTACAACCAAATGCTCTGACGCTATGATCTTCCTTCGGTAGGGCTTGCAACAGAGCACATCTCAACAAAGATCGTCAGGGATTTGACATAACTCTCTCTCTCACAGAGTTTTCCTCGGTTTTACTCTTGATCATCACTAAGCTATCGTTTCCTTCCCAAAATTTTAGCTATCTTGCTAATGGAGAGGGCAAGCTTTTATAGATGGAGGAAGGGAAGTTGGGATCCCTATAATCATGGGATAGGTCCTATCTCCTAGGAAGGTTCCAAGAGAGGTGGAAAACCACTTCCTATATATGGAGATCTGGAGCCAAACCACTCAACTTCTTTTGATGATTCATTCTAGAGTTTGTTAGAATCAAACTTCCGCCATTTATTTTTAAAAAACATTCCTTAATAGGCTTGGAGCGAGTGAAACACAGGGACAGAGCACCAAATGGCGTGCCCTCTAGTGTGGATTTTCCCCATTGGTGCGATGGATGAACTGGCTAGTCGTTCCAAGGCTAAAACATCTATTTTTAGGGTTTTTCAGAGGAAATTTTCTTCAGGAGAATGTTTTTCCTTATGCAGGAGGATGCCATGAGAGTGTTTCAGGACATTTTACTGTTCACAGGTCATGGGAATAGTCCTCCAATGTACGATATGAGGGATTGTAGGGACGGTGACAAAATGTTGTGTAATAGTAGGTAATATTAGAAGCATGCCTAATTTTTCATTGTGTATAGGGTGAATAGAGAGAGAGATTCAAAATGAGCATTAAAATGAATTCATTCATCATAAGAGCAGAGACATGTTCATGTAAATCTTATAAAAAATAAAGCATGGAAAGCATGATTTATGTCTATAAATTGATAAGACTTAACATAAAGAATAGTATATGTGAAATATGGATAACATAACATTCAACATGATAAGTTTATAGAGGAAAAAAAAAATCTCAAAGGAATACCACTAGAGTCTCAACACTATGTCTACAACACTATCTTTGATTTCATTAACAAAAGCTTGTACAATAGCTCCACTGCAAAAACCATTATCCAACCTCTAAAAAGGCTTGAGGTGGAATACTCATAGAAAATAGAGTTCATGACACCTCATAGGGTCAAAATCCTATCCAAAAAGTAGTATAATTACATCAAATGAGTCACTTCTTAGAATCTAGGGAAGTTAGAAACTAATCCCTGAAATTTAGCTAAAGAATAGAGTGTGTGTCTCCATTAAATTACATGTTTCCTCATCATAAGAGGTGTTAGTGTCAGTATTTTCATCTTGCCATCAGTGATCAAAAATCATCTTTTCATATCATATTAGGGTCTCATTCAGAAATATTTATCATTCCACTAGGTTTGCATTCAAAAATTTAGTCACTGATGGTAGCCCTAGCCCAAAAACATCACTCTTGCTTAGATTTGATTACTTGCTGGCATATTTAAATACCTTGCTAACTGTATTCATCATGCCATTACATCAGTCATGCCATCATGAAATTCCAGTCAATCAAGGTTACCATTAGGTTTTTAGGGTTTTTCAAGGTCCAATAAAACTTCATTTCCATTGCATAAGACCAACAAGTAAAGGGTGATCCAAAAACTTCTCTTCACCATGTGAAGATGAATTGTAAAGAGAAATTTTTATTTCAACATGTGACTTTGATTTCAAATGTAAATTTTATATTTTTCACTATGTAATTTTATGTCATTCAAATTTTAATAATTTCATGCTTCCCAAAGCTGCTAACTCAGAGTTCCAACATGCCAAAGCATCAAAAATGTCAAATTCCAAGAGTTCTCAAAGTTATTAAATGATCATTTTTTCAAAGAAAAAAGTCAAGTGAAAGGATATAGTTTCAAAATATGAAGTGAATGTGAAAAAGAGAAAGTGTGTCCCAAGGCCCAAAAATCAAATTCATCCAAGTATAAAGACCACCAAGACATTAAAAAGAAGCTCATTTTCCATTTCAAACATCAAGCTTACACTCCCTCAGCTAGGAAAACTAATTTGCAGGGGTTAAAACTGGAAATTTATGGGTGGCGCTGCATTTTTTAGGGAGGCACTACATTTTTGGAGGCGACGCTACATTTTTGGTAGTTGGCACTACGCTTTTTGCTGAGTGGCGATGCGCTTCTGAGTGAGGCGCTTCCCTTTTTGCTGATGCGCTGCTCTTTTTCCTAGTGAGCTCTCCAAGCTTCAAAATTCATTCAAACTCCTTCAAACCTCATGAAAATACTCTCAACACCTCCTTCCAAGTAAGTAACAAATAATTTCCACTTCCTTACTGTCGTCAAGAGGAATTTTCATGGTGTTTTGGTTTTTATGCAAATTTGGAAGTTTGTCTTGCTACAAACCCTAAATTCAATCCTCATTCCCAACTTGGTGCCCACAATCCCTGCATCCTCTTCTTACATCATTGTAAACCCTATCCCTATCTCTATAACACTATATGCCTTTCCCTAAACCCTAAGTCCTAGGTATTTCAAATTTCCTAGGCACCCATACCCAAAACCTGTAATTAAATTACTATTCCTAATTCCCTAAGTATTTTGAACCAATATCAGTCCCCAAATTTTCCTAACCCCTTCCCTCATCTCCCTAAATTTTCCTACCCTAATCCCTACTCCCTAGACCTATCCCCACTCATTTCCCTCCCCTAGGGTTTCTAGACCAAGACACCATGGAAGAAGACAAATATTACATGGAAGAGGAGGAGGATATGTAGGAGGAGGATAGACAAGGAGATGAGGACAGAAAAGAGAGAAGGCCACATAAGGGAGGAAAAATCCTAAGGCTTGAACCCACCAACACCAAAGAAATGATGGCTTCACCAACAGCAATATCTTTGTTTTAGTATGTTGGTTGCCTTGATTTCTGCAATATGATTGAAGAAGTTCAACACTACCCTATTTTGAGAAGGATTTTCATTGCAAAACTAAAAAAAATTAGGTGACCCTTGCAAGTGTAACCTTCACCTTATCTACATCTATCATTGCTGCTACCACAGGGATTCCAAACATGGGTGAAAGGTGGTTTAAATCAAAAGACTTGGATGATCAGTATTATGAATCATTCATCAAACCAAGGTACATAAATGAGAGAAAGAAATTTTTTCCTTTCAACTACCTTCTTGATAGGTATACCCCCATGATGAAGATCATCATGAATTACTTCTCTTGTGAAGGAAGGTTCTTCAGGCTCTATACATATCATATTAGACTTCTTATTCACTTCACAAGAGTAAAAATGCTTAACATCCCACACTATATGTTCAGGAGCATAGACAAAATGGCATACATTGTACAAAAGAGAGAATATGAGCAAAAAATGAATAGCCTTTTTCACCATTCTCTCATCAAGATCACTGTCCTCCATCAAATTATCGAGTTTCATATTTCATGGGACACCTTCATAGCTCCAAAAGCTCAGCATGTTGAAGATATGCCTTCTTCATCTCATCCCACTGATCAACATGTTGAATATTTTCCTCCTCCATCTCATCCTACTGTATCTATTCCCCCATCTCAGTCCACAACACCTACTCCTTCATCAGCTCAGCCTACTACACACATTTCAGAACCATCATCACCATTTTAGGATCAGGTTGAGTAACCTAGCAGAGTTATGATCAACAAGCCTAAAAGGGCTAAATTGGGCACATTGGCTAAAAAATATCAGAGAGGGTACATGAAAGTGTTTGCTCGAAGGAATTTGGAAGGGACCTTACCTTCTTCATCAACAACGCAGGTGCAGAAGGGTAAATAAAATATGACATAAGCATACGAGAATGAGGAAGCCATGCAAGAGGATGATGATCCTCATGATGAGGAAACATATTTTTACCTTGTTGACTTGGATGAGCAACATGATTATGAGACCTCCAATTTTATTATCAAGGAGAAGGATGCCCAAAGAAGTGAGCTTCAGACCAACTTAGAGAGATCTAAGTTTGTGATTGCATACTATGAGAAGGAAAATCAACAACTCAAAACCAAGAAGGCCATCATGGAGATGCAACTTCTCAAGGAAAAAAGAGAAGAAAACAAGGCAAAGGATTTTCTTGATGAGGCTTATGAGAGGTATGGTGAAACTAATGAGGAAGAAGATCAAGTGCCAAGAAAGAGGCCTAGGACTAGAGGGCTGAAAAGAGCTCTAGAACTAGAGATGAAAAAAGAGGTTGAACTTGCCAATGAACTAACCTTGAATGAGAAATTTTCCATCATGGTAAATGAGAACCGAGACCATTGGTTTTAGAGGGTCAAAGAGCATCTTGAGAATCTCTTGGAAAATGAAAAGAAGGACAATGACATAAAGAGAAAGATGGCAAAGCACTACTGCAAGAGAAATCAAATTGCAAGGTCCAAGCTCCAAAACGTCAAATCAAGACTTGAAACCCTAATCAAGAAAAAATAAGGGGAACGTATTGAAATAATTGCTATGGAATCACTAATTTCCTAATGCACCTCATTAGTCTTCCACATAACAAATTTTGGAGAATTTTGAGAAAATTTTGAAAATTTTGGAATTTTTTACACTTTTGGCAATTTTGCAGAGTTGCACTGTCAAAATTGCAACACCCTAGGCGCTGCGATTTTTCTAGGGACCTCCAATGGAAAAATTGAAGTCATAATAGGATTCAAAAGGAAAAATATAGTCACCCTAGAAACTTTTCTAAGCTTTTTTGGGCCAACTGGTCAGTCAAAAAGTAAAAAACACCTCAAAAAACATGTTTTTGCCATGTTTTTGAGGTCAGTGTTGTGCTTTTTGAACAGTCTTGGGAGAATGGAGTTTTGGAGGGTCTAATCAACACCATTTTGGAAACGAAGCACAGATCTGGAAACTAGACAGGACAGGATTTCCAATGAGATATCTCGAGCTCAATTTTTACACTGGGAACCCCTTCAAAATTGGAGCTGAAGTTTGCACTACTCTTTTTACATTGGCGCTATGCTTTTTACACTGGTGCTATAATTTTTACCAATTTTCTGAGTTTCCTGATATTTGTAAAATTTCTTAGTTTTCTCGGTTTCACTTTGGCAAATGAATTTTTACCAATGTATTTCAATGATGTAAATGTAATTTTTATGTTTTTACACTTACCTAAGGGTAAATAAATTAAGTGAAAACTCTTGATGAGATGTAATGAATTAGTTTCCAAAAAGTGAGCGATGAGTCAGTTTGACCTCCATACACTTTAGGTTTCAATTCAGTTTTTGGTGGAACTGCTCCTCCACCCATAGATTCGACCCCTGGGGTTTGAAGAGGTTTTTAAATGGCTATATATTTCTCTTCTTGACTCATTTAAGAGGTTGGATGTTGTTGCATTGATCAGAGACTCTAGTAGAATCAATATTTGGCAGGAAATTAAATAAACAGTTGCAACTATTTCTTTGGGATACCTGTGGTATGGAAATTTAGCATAGTTTCTTCTTATCTCACATATGTACAATTTTTTCGTCTTCATGATCCATTTCATTTATATTATATTCTTATTTTCAGGTTGATAAGAAAAATACATCTCTCATGCTCTGTTTTGCGAAAATATTCATAATTTTTTCATTTTCTTCAGTTTATAAAGAATACATGCTTTGCCTTGCTCTTTATAGCTCCTCATTAGTCTGATCCATCTCACCCTGAAACCCTAAAGTGTTAGCCTTCCTACCTACCTTGCCCCATTTAATGGGCTGCAATACTAATCTTATTTTCCCTAACCTAGCCTCTTTAACCTAATTCTCTCATCCATTAAACCAATTCAAACAAAAAAAACCTGTACTCATACCTAGCATAAAACTCTAATTCATTCAACCCTCTTGGATATGACATTGTGGAGATATCCCTCTCTAGTTTGGTAGGGCTAGCTACCAAGATAGAATATTGGTTTGTGGTTACCTCTGTTTGGACTCTTTCTCAGCCTTAGAGATCCAGTGGAGTGATAACAAGAGGGAAAAAAAAACTAAAAGACATCAAATGACACCTCATTGGACAAATAACATCGAATTTTGAAGTTTTCCTTCCATGAAAATTGTCTGAAAGGTATCCAATGTAGAAATGTAGCACCTTTAGTAGAAGCGTCACACATGTCTCGTAGAAGCGTTGTGCCTATTCAAGGGTGATTTTGACCCACTTAAAAGCGTCCAAATGCAAGTTTGAAGGTTGGGCTGGGTGGCCCTATGAGTCTACTTTCCAATGCACCTTGAAATTTTAGAAAACACCCATAGTAAGACCTACAAAACTTATTTTTTCCCAACCTTACTCCATAAGCACCCGGCCTAGTCAAAAACACTAGCAGAAGCATGAAAAATAGGAGATTTTTTGGCTTTTTCTCCAAAACCAAGTGGTGTCATGAAAAACCAAGACCTGATCTAAAATTTGAAGGTGAAATGACATCTATCCATGTAATCCAATCTTCATTTGGATGCCATGAGAGAAAGCGTCATGTCGCTGCGCAATGCTTTTGTGGAGACCCTTTTTTTCCAAAAATGTCGAAAATGCTCAAAATTGGTCAAAAATTGTTTTGTGACACCTGTGGATGATATGATAAATAGAAAAGAATGCCTCAACAAGGGGGTCTAAGTTATTCTTCTCTTTGAGCTTCATTTGAGCTTCCTTAAGCTTTTTCTTTATTTTTTTGAGCTTGATTTGGGAAATTTTGTTTCTGGCACAATAGTAATTTGCCATATGTCTCCATAGGTTATTCTTATTTTTGGCTTTCTTCAGAAGCTTCTCAAGATTTCCATTCACCCTGTCAAGCCAATACTCTCTATATCGATTTATTTAATCAAGAATTAGTTCATCAAAAGTTTTCATAATTGATTTAGGAGCTAATTCTCTTTCTTTCTGAAGCGCTCTCTTGAGGCCTCTTGTCCTTGGTATTATTGCTTTTGTTTCAACTTCTTCATCCTCTAGCTGATCATCATCTACTAGTTATTTTCCTTTACCTTTATCTGCCTCAACATGTACCTTTGGCTTGTCTTGGAGGAGTAATTCCAGCTTTAATTAAATACTCTCTCACTATAAGAAGGTGATCTGGGAATTTTCTATTGAGAAAACCTCCCTCAAATTTTCTATCTCTTCATCCTTTTCCTTTATGATTTCCTCAACTGACTTATCCTTCACTTGATCTGCCATGTCAACCTCTAAGGGTGCTTGTTCATCATGGTGTTACAATGGTGACTCACCATCATGTCTAGGTGGCTGATCCATTGTTTATCATTTCTGAAGTGTAGCTCCAGGTGCCAATAGACCTATAATGGTATTAGGAGAAAAAACCATTCACTTACCCTTCTCATAGGTTTGAGTGATCTCAACCCTAGGTGGTTTTGAAATCTCTGCCTGACTGCTTTAAGAGCCAACTTCCTTTGGGTGTGCTGATGCCGTGCTATGAACAATAGTCAGACTAGTAGTAGTCACTAATGCTACTTTATCCATGAAAGATTCCAAAGTCATATTTTTTGCTGAGAGTTTGTGCAAAAAAACTAGCTGGACCAAACCATAGTGGAATAGACTAGGGTGATGATTTTTACCTTTACTCTGTACCCTTTCTACCATCTTGACCAAAATCCTGAATAAATAATTGGACAAATTGAGAGATTTGGTGGATGTGAAGTGCATTAGTAACTTGACATGTTATTGGTACAGTCTTGAAAATATTCCCTCACATTTAAAATATTTCATGATTAGATTCATTAATGGGGCATACTTATAAAGTAAATGCATGAAAGGTAAAACATGTTCAGGTTCATCTCTGCAATGAGGTTTTAGGAACATTGGGTAGTTATCAAGGTCCAATTCCATGCCCTTGAACGAGACTTATCCTTCATTTGGAATACCTGTTGCTAAAGTGATGGCATCTGTTGATAGAGTGAATTGAATGCCTTCTATGATGGCTTTGTCTCTGCTGAAGTTAGTGGAAAAATGGCTAGTCAATTGAGCATGGAAACCGACCTCCATAATATTCTCACAAAAACTCAAACATCCGATGTTTTTAAAACATATCTTGGCATAAGGGGAGGAATTAAGTTCTTGGAATGTGGATGACTCAAACTTGGAATGGTGGCCTCTGTGAGACTTCTTTTCACTCTCCATAATACTTGTGAACAGGATGAAACCATCCTAGATAAAATGAGTGGGTAGGGACAATGAATTTGGGAAAACAGGGGATAGGGATAGGGTGTGTGGAGGATAACTGAAGGTTTTAGATGGTGGGAAAAGGGTCTTTAATGACTAAAACTAATCAAGAAAGGGAAAATCTAAAACATAGTTGAGAAAAACCCTAAGGAGAGATATAACTGATACACTGATGAATTGGCTTGAAAAATGCATATGAAGTGCCCACTTACTGATTTTGGAGGCCACAGAAGGTTTTCACACTTTTTTTGAACCTTGAAAAGTTGAGTTAGAGGCTAAAACCAAAAAACATAGCACTTTGGCAGAATCATAGCACCCACACCTAGAAATGTCGCACTGCCTCCAGAAACATCATGCTGCTTCCCATAAACGTCGCGTTGGCTCTAGAAACATAGCAGAGTGAATTTTATTATAGTTTTCTCTGGTTTTATTCCACCTTTGGAAATGGTAGAGAATTTAGAAGGTGAGAGAGGAAATTTATCAAGCAAAAGAGGATAAAATGAATAGAGGAAATGAATTTTTCTTTTATAACATCAATAAAACACCCTTTTTTTTCCTTTAGTGAAATCACAATCTTTTAAGAAACACTTTGCTTTTTTTAATAATTTGAGAATTTAAAAAGATTTTTAAAGAAGACACAGTGTCATTATTTATTTTCCTACCTAAGCTAACTCCCTTTTAAATATAACTTGTATGATGGAAATGACCCTTTTTTTGCCTCCTTTATGACAGAATTTGGACATTTATGGTGGCGAAATGAAAGACACCTAGACACTAACCTAGGTGAAAGCATGGTGACTACCTTAATACTCTAGATGATAATGGTGGAGATGACTCATGAAATGAAAATAACCATGAATAGACTATAGGGAGTACATTTTAAAGACCTAGACACATCGAGCGAACAAAATTTTATTTGAAAAATGACTTGGAAATATAAAATTTTGACCTACGACAACTACTAAACAAAGTTGAAAGAGTACATTTTGATCACTGAATATGGACATTAACATTGGCTCCAGCTGGGGATGGTAGATCCTTTAGGAGGTTTCAATAACACCGTAGATCAGGTAGCATCATCCATTAGGCGATGGAGTCAACACTGAAAACTGAAATAACTTCGACAAACTGAAAAACTGACTCAATAGCTTTTTATTCTTGACAAAAAATATAAAGTGATATTTAAAGTGAAATTAACCCTTTTCTTCAAACTTAGGTAAGGTAATGTTTGAGGAACCTACCATTCACCGGCACTCCTAGAATTTCCTGCCCATCAAGATCTTCTAACAAGAATGCTTTATTACCTCTGAATGTTGTAATCTTGTAGGAGCCTTTACATAGATTATCAAACTTACTGTGCTTACCTTTGTCTTCATTCTAGGCATCCCACCAAAGAACAACATCTCCTACTTTGAAATCATCAGATTTGGTCTTCTTATCAAACACTTTCTTGATTTTATCCTGAAGTTTTGAAGTATGATTGAAAACTTCTCTCTTGTTTGCTGTAAACGAGTCATTTAACTGATTCTTCGTTGGATATCATTTGGTTCACTGTCGATTTCTTGCAAAATTTTCATCATTGGGAAAAATAAAGAAGTGGGAAACATTGTTTCAACACCATACACATGCTGGAAAGGTAACATGTTGATTTGTCTCTTTGTGCTAACTCTATCCACCCATAGATAATTTATGAGCTTCTTGTGCCAATTTCTCTTGTTCTCTTGCAACAACTTCATGATTATATTCACCAATGATTTGTTTGACAATTCAACCAACCTGTTTCCTTGAGGATAGTATGTTTGTAGAATGTCCAAGTCTTATGTGATATTTATCACAAAAATCAATCATTTTCTTAGACTTAAAGGCAACTACATTGTTAGTAATAATTTTCTTTTGGCAACCAAAACGAGACAAGATATTGCTTTCCAAAAATTGAATAATGATAATATCTGTAGCTTGCCTCGTTGGAATGGCTTCAATCCACTTTGTGAAGTAATTAGTGGAAGTGAGTATCCATTTATGCTGAGATGATGAAGAAGTATGTGATGAACCCTTGACTAAATTGAGAGGGGGCGTGAATCAATTTAGTATATTTGTGGACATTAAAAATATTTTCATCTAATTCATCAACTTAAAACATTAGATGAGCAACTTAACAAATAATGATCAAAAAACTGAATGTGTCAAAAAAAAGTAATAAGAAGACCAATACATCACATCAACACATAATAACAATTCATATGGAAACTAGATATAAGTGGAAACCCATAAGGGATAAAGCCACAATTTTATTATTTTTGTGATGCAAAGGCAAGATCCTACTCCTTATTGCATCTGATTTTCTGTAGGCTCCAACCTTGATCCGGATTTATGAAGGAATTCAACAGAATAAACATATAACCATAAATACAGAGATGTAGCGGAAATAACACTTCATTTCATTAATATCAAAGAACTGAAATTTGCTTACAGATAGAATGGAAATAAAACTAGCTAGGGTGCTGGTAGCTATCTTTGAGAAGAGATGTGGTGGCTACAGGCCTCTGAACTAAGTTACAATGAGGCTAGAGGGCCTATTTATTATTTAGAAACAATGGGAAATCCTAAATAGCCAAAACCCTAACCCTAGGAGATGAAGCGCCAAAACTATGGGCCCTGTTTGGGTAAATTGGTGTTTCAACTTCCCAGGGGCGTAACTTTGGCATACGATCTCCGTTTGACGTGTACCATTCCTCGTTAGAAAGATCTATTCGAGGAATACAAATTTGGAACCAAAAAAATCCATCCATGGACCCATTTTGCTCTCCATTTTCTCAAAAAACGTCGTTTAGGGCCTCAAAACGGCTCCGGAAGTTCAGGACCCGAAAAACTGCTAAAAATAGTAAACTGTGCCGAAACTGAAAAAATGAAAGAGAAAATGGTGGAGCCCCAAGTGGAATAGGCAGGTGACCACCAATATCCACCTGGATCATTCCTCCCCCTTAGAATCACTGTCCCCATTGCTAAGTTCCTCCATGAGATGAGAAAATTCTGCTGAACTCGGTCCCCGGTGAACCACTTTTCCTATTTCCTTGGTGCAGGAGTTGGCCAGCTTTGACAACCCGATATACTTCGATCTTCTGCTGGCGAGTGTTCTTGATTTGCATGTCCATGATGCAATCTGTGGTGGCCTGTTCCATGCAGTCTGGATTTAACTCAGTTGGTGTGAGTTGTTCTGCAATGTCCGAGGTGTCCAGTAGAGGTGGGAAGTAAGGACCAAGGCAATCCACATTGAAGACTAGGTGCAGACCAAGGAATGGTGGAATACCGAGCTCAAAGGCATTGTTCCCCACAACTCGAGATCGTGTATGGTCTCGTATCGTAGTGCTGGGAGAAGCTGCGAGTGGGGTCCAAAGGATGCTCATTCCAAATGTAGCCAAGATTTCATCGCCCACCCGGAAGTTGTGTGGACCCCGTGCTGATCATGGCGTTGTTGTACTGGGTATCGTCTCTATCCAATATATCATGAACCTATTGGCGGATGTGTTGAATGCGCTCGATGAAGCTACTGGCTTTGTCAACTTCAGACTGGACATGAGCTGAATTGGCCTGAGCAGCTGCAAATGGCATGGCTATGCCAATGGGACATAGTGGCTGGAATCCCAAGCCCACCTGAAAGGGGCTATGGCCGATTGAACTGTGGAGAGCCCGATTATAACTATGTTGTACATAAGGGAGGCTCTCGTCCCATGTGCGTGGATGCTTTGAATTGTACATGCGCAGAATGTGTACAATCATTCTGTTGATGACCTCTGTCTGGCCATCTGTTTGGGGATGGAAAGCTGTAGACTTGGTGAGCTTGGTATCCAACATCGACCAGAGGCTGGACCAAAATGTGCTGAGGAACCTGCTATCCCGATCTGATATGATAGACTATGGGATCCCAAAGTGCACCCACACTCGTTCAAAGAAGAGTTTAGCAGTGGCTTCTGCTGTGATATTCTTCTTGCAGGCCGCCATAATGGCCATCTTCTAGAATCTATCGACGACCATGAAAACACAGTCATTTCCCTGCTTAGTAGAAGGCAGGCCCGACATGTAATCCATGGAGATGGATTCCCAAGGTCGACTAGGGGTAGGTAGAGGAGTATATAGCCCTTGCTTCTTGATGGTCGGTTTGGCAATGGCACAAGCAATGCAGGATCTGATGTGCTTCTCGACATCCTTTCGAAGGTTCGGCCAATAGAAATACTTCTGCAGGATTGCTACTATTTTCTCGACCCCGAAATGCCCAGCGACTCGACTGTAGTGTGCTTCCCATATCATCTTGGCACGCTCGCTTGAAGGAACAAAAAGGTGTCCCATGTGACATAAAAGTGCATCTTGGAGGTGAAAATTTGGAACTTGCGTACCCCCCAAGAGTGCCTTGTAAGTTTGGCCAAATTTTGGGTCACTCTCATAGAGAAGCGGCCAATCAGAAGTCTCGTGCCCACAAGAGTTGAGCACAGTGGTGAGCGCCATGATCGGTGGTCGGCTGAGGCAGTCTGCAACATGATTGGTGCTACCCTTCTTGTACTTGATGTTCAAATGAAACTGTTGCAGATATGTGGACCACTTTTGATGGCGATCATTCTTCAACTTCCCTTGTGTCTGTATGAACTGTAGGGGCCGGTGATCTGTGTGGATGATTGTTTCCTTCCCCAAAATGTAATGCTTCCATTATCGACAAGCTTGCACAATGGAATACATTTCTTTGTCCTAAGTGGGATACTTGTGAACTGTGTCAGAAAATGTCTCACTGTGAAATGCCACTGGATGTCCTGTTGAGTAAGAACTGCCCCAATAGCATAGTCAGAGGCATCTGTCTCGATCTCAAATGGCTATTGCAAGTCTGGTAAAGTGAGCACTGGGGCAGAACAGAGGCAATTTTTCAATTCTGTGAATGCCTTCTATTGAGGTTCCGACCAAAAGAATTTTTCTCTCGCTCCTCCCTTGGTGACTTGACTCAAGGGCTAAGTGATATGAGAGAATCCCAACACGAACCTCCGGTAGAAATTAGAAAGACCCAGAAAGCTGCGAAGCTCTGTTATAGTGGTTGGGGCTGGCCAATCCTGAATGACTTGGATCTTGGCTGGATCCACATGCAACCCCCTTTCATCAATAATGTATCCCAGATATTGAACCTGGGTCATGCCAAAAGTGCACTTCTCCAAATTGGCACACAACTTGTGTTGCCGCAGTGTTTGGAGGACTTGTCGCATGTGGTGAAGGTGCTCTTCCCAAGTCTGGCTGAAGATCAGAATATCATCCAAGTACACCACTACAAATGAGTTGGTGAATGGCCGCAAGATGTCATCCATCATCCTCATGAAGGTGGCTGGAGCATTCGTCAACCCGAAAGGCATGACCAGCCATTCGAAAAGGCCTTCCTTGGCTTTGAAGGCAGTCTTCCACACATCGGAGGGTTCAATTGGTACCTGGTGATACCCAGACTTCATGTCGATCTTGCTGAAATATTTTGCACCTTTGAGTTGGTCCAGAAGGTCATCAATCCGTGGGATTGGGTACCTATTCCGGACAGTGATCTTGTTCAGCGCCCGATAGTCAATACAGAGTCTCCACGTCCCATCCTTCTTCTGTACCAACACGACTGTGCTCCTGCTGCATGCATGAACTTGGCCCGATGTGAAATTTTTGGTATTGGGGCCCCAGTAGCCATGAAAACTTCATCATTTCTCCCGTAACAGAGCCGACAGATCGGTCCACAGGTAGCGGCACGACCGGGGCCGCACTAATCGGTGCTTGGACTCGAGCGGGAAGCAAGGTGAGGGAACCCCTCGGGGGTGAGGAATATATCCCCGTACCCCCCATCCATCCATTTGTTGTTGTCGCGCAGGGGCCCTGTCTGGAGGTCGTGGCCACAGTCTTCTTCTTGCCCTGGGGGCGGATCATCAGGAAAACGAATTTCCTGGTTTGGGAAATGAGCTTTCTACATTGTTTTGCAGTAACCAAAGAGATAGTCGTAGGAGGTGGTACCTCTGGTATCCTGTACAACTTATTTCCCAAAGTAATAATAACAGCACGAGGTCGAGACTCATACACAGCATGACGCTTCCACAAGTATGGTTGTCCTAATAATACATCAGAAACATCAATAGGAGTAACGTCACATAATACCTCATCCGTGAAGGGCTTGATGCTATAGGGAAGGCGGCACTGCTGGCTGACGCGGAGATCTCGTCCTTGGTGAAGCCACCCGATGGTGTATGGATGTTGGTGAGCTGTGGTCGGCAAGCCCAACCGCTTCACGGCGTCTGCTGAAATGAGGTTCTTTTGGCTCCCATTGTCGACAATGAACTGTACAGGGGAGCCCTTTACCCACATCTGGGAGTGGAAGAGACGTTCCTCCTCCTCTCGATCTTCCGGTTCCTCCTTCTGAATCTTTGTAGTGGAAACAGTGGCATTGGGATCCGCATCAATAATATGTTTCCCTTTTTCATTCCCCTTTTTAGGTTCTGATTCGGAGTCGGAGCATGCATCTGACTCAGAAGCCCTCATCTCGGCCACTAGCGACTGCTTGGCCCGACACTCACTTGTGTTGTGAGTGGAGCTCTTATGGAACTCACACCACTTTCCGTGTCCTTCTTTGGCTTTGCGGTGCTGTTCTTTTCTTGTGGCTTCGATGAGTTGTCTTTAGCCGCCATGCCTTGGCTCGGTCCTTTGTTTTGCGGTTTGGAAGCACCTTTCCCTTGCTTTTGATTCGCAGATCCAAAGTCTCGCTTCTTCTGCTTGAATTTCTGCTCAATCTTGGCAGCATACCGGTATGCCGTACCAAGCGAGGAGATGTCAAGGAACTCCATTTCCTCCTGAATGTATTTGTGCAGACAGCTGCGATACTTTAGCACTAGATGTTTCTCTCAATCTTTGATACCCAACTTTGTGCGCAGGGTATGGAACAGATTCGTCAGCTCATGCACATCTTGATCCCTTTGTTGTCGCAGCGTGGTCCATTGTATGTACTTGTCCTCATAGCTCCCCACAGGATAGTACTATTCCTTGACGGCGTCTCGGAAAGAATTCCAAGTTGGTACGGCCGAGAACAGAGAGGGTTCTGTCTGGTCTTTGTTCTCACAGTAGGTTTCCCACCAGTCCTTAACATGGGGTGTAGCTTTGAGGAGTGCAAAAATAATCTTCTCCCGGTCTGAAAAGTCATGAACCGAGAAATATCCTTCTAACAGATTCAACCATCTATCTACGGCATCTGCGTCTATTTGACCCTCAAATATGGGAATGTCAAAATTTACTTGTACCTTAAAAGGAGTCGCGCCTCCAGAGTGGCTGCTGGATGCAGATGCGCCGCTAGTGGGTAGCCGTTGAAGGATCTGAGCAAAGTTATCCATCATCACGTTCCTTTGTTTTTTGAGGGCCTCCTCGAGCAATATTTTGATAGGATCTCCTGCTTCCTCATCTTTCTTTTCATCCCCCATGGGCATCCGTCGAGGTTTGCAAGGCTGATCTTACAAAGGTTCCACCAGATCGGGCCCTAGCTCCTTATACCCTGACCTCGTTGGGGACATGCAAAGAAGGATCGAGAAAAAGCAGACCACTCTGATACCACTGATCTGGATTTATGCAGGAATGCAACAGAATAAACATATAACCATAAATACAGAGATGTAGCAGAAATAACACTTCATTTCATTAATATCAAAGAACTGAAATTTGCTTACAGACAGAATGGAAATAAAACTAGCTAGGGCGCTGGTAGCTATCTCTGAGAAGAGATGTGGTGGCTACAGGCCTCTAAAATGAGTTACAATGAGGCTCGAGGGCCTATTTATTATTTAGAAACAATGGGAAATCCTAAATAGCCAAAACCCTAACCCTAGGAGATGAAGCGCCAAAACTATGGGCCCTGTTTGGGTAAATTGGTGTTTCAACTTCCCAGGGGCGTAACTTTGGCATACGATCTCCATTTGACACGTACCATACCTCGTTAGAAAGATCTATCCGAGGACTACAAATTTGGAACAAGAAACATCAGTTCATGGACCCATGTTGCTCTCTGTTTTTCCAAAAAAAGTCGTTTAGGTCCTCAAAATGGCTCCGGAAGTTCAGGACCCGAAAAAGTGCTAAAAATAGTAAACTGTGCCGAAACTGAAAAACTGAAAGAGAAAATGGTGGAGCCCCAAGTGGAATAGGCGGGTAACCACCAATATCCACCTGGATCAAACCTACAGAAGGCTGCTACCTCAAGTTTTTACAAGATACAACATGCAAGGAAGATCCAACTCCCATGTGTTTTCTACAGGCTGCAACCCACATGAGGCTCCTACCTCAACCAGCTCCAACTGAGCATTTTATCAAGACAAAAATTGAATGGAGACTACAATACCCTGATGTAAATAAGAAATAAAAATGTGCTGAGGTCATAAATTTTGCATCTCTCCATATTCATTTCTGCCTCTTCTTCCCTTCAAATCTACTTCACATAAGATCCATATGTTCGAGTGATGCAGGAGCATCAGAATTAGCCAGCAATGTGAAGATTTGTTCACATGTTGTGGCTAAATAGAGTGAAATTCATTGACTGTTTGGTCAAAATTAGTTTTACTGAGAAGTTTGGACTTCTCAAATAGTTAGTTATTGTAATAAATAAGAGATTGTCTTATTTTACATTAGAGATAGAATTGTTAATACAGGTGTACACGAGAGTTAAGAGATAGAAGATTTCTGTTAAGATATTTAAAAAAAAATAGGAGATTTCTGTTAGCTATTATTAGAAGAATTAATGAATAATAAAAAGGAGAAAATGTGATAAGCGAGAGAGTAGTAAGGGCTTGGAGTGGAGCGAGACCTCAGAATTGTGGTGGATTGTGTTTTGTGTGTAATAGTGGTTATTTTCCTGTGTAATTGGGAAAATGCCAAAACTCTGTTCTTTTCTATATTCTGAATAAATTTAATGTTATATCCACCGATGTATGATGAGTCCATAAGATTGATGCGTTTGTTTTCCTTTGTAATTGCTTGAAGGGGCTGTGATCTGTGTTTTATTTTAATCTGTGAGAATTGCTGTATTAAGGCAAACTCGATATAGTTAAGTCCACAAATATAAAAGTCATTAAAAACAGAGAAATTGTGAAATAAACCCTTTTCGGAGCCTTGGAGCGGAATTTAAAGATATATTGGCTGATTGTAGGAGTTGTCGGGTCCGATAAACCCATCGGATCGGATTGGATGTATTTCATATCGCATTTCACCGAAGAATCATTCCATATCATTGCATATAACAATAAAACAAACGCGAAATGATATAAGTCAGGTTTGAAGTGAATTCGGGTCCGGAAGATATCGCCGAGACTACGGGAGGCGACATTGAAACATAGCGATCGCCGATTTCCGATTAACTTCACATCGAAGTTTTAAAAGCTGCCAACAGTTGGTAGTGACATCAATCACCACAATTTGCGATCGCTGATTGATATCACATCTGCGCACATTGGAGTGTGGAGCGCATTGGAGTTGCAAAAGTTGTATTGATATCGCATCGGAGCAGTTGTTGAACAATATAAATTATAGCACATTGTTGAGTGCCTATTGCGAATTGATTCGAGCCACATCGCATCGGAATTGTTAAAACTGTTGACGATTGGAAAACACATTAGAATTTCCGACTTGCGAATTGATTCAAACCATCGGATCAACCAGATCTGAGGTAGCGGCAATATATATATATATATAATCTGTTGGAAAATAGTGTTCAATGCTGTTTTGAATGGTTTATAAAAGGGTTATATCGGATCAGAAGGAGAATAGAATTTTTTTAGATTAAAGGACTTCGGTTCCGATATAACAAAGGGTGATTGTTTAGAGATCCATTGTGGGTGTTCTTTAGAATCCAGTGCTGCCGCTGCACCAATTTTTGGTATCAGAGCAGAAGAAAAAGTTATTTTCAGCGAAGATGCCACCAAGAAGGGGAATTGGTCAAGGAAGACCAGAACCAAATGCAATTCTACTAGAAGAAGTGCGTAATTTGCGTGCACGAATGGAGATAATGGAGACAACCCAAAGGAGAGCACCTGATGATGGTGCCAATAGTTCTTCAGAAGAATCTGATGCAGATGTGGAAGAAGTAGAAGAGGACAATGAAAATGTCAAATTCATCAAGATGCTGGAAAAATTTGGAAGAAAACCCAAGATGGAGATTCCTATGTATGAAGGGAGTCTGAATGCGGAGGATCTTATGGATTGGATCAGATCCATAGATCAGTACTTTGATTATGAAGAGGTTGAGGAGAATAAGAGGGTGAAGTTTACCGTCACTAGATTGAAGGGTCATGCAGCCATCTGGTGGGACGAGGTATAGACATCAAGAACGAGGAAAGGGAAATCTAAGATTAAGCAATGGGATAAAATGGTAAGTAAACTGAAAGCCAAGTTTTTGCCTAAAGACTATCATTTGAATATTTTTAAGCAAATGCAAAATCTGAAGCAGAAAGGAATGTTTGTTAAGGAGTACACAGAAGAATTTTATAGATTGAGTATCAGAAAAGGGCATGTAGAAGATGATTTGGAGAAAATAGCTAGATATGTAAATGGGCTAAGGTATGAAATACAAGATGAGATTAGCCTGTTAAGCCTGAAAACTGTTGAGGATGCCTATCAAGCAAGTCTGAAGGTAGAGGAGAAAATATTGAGGAAAAAGAATCAAAGGAACAGAGGAAAGAGCTCAGCGAGAGGTAGAGGAGCTGCTAGATCCAAAGGAACACAACATCAACATGAAACGGGAAGTTCAAGTGGCAGATCACCACAGACAGGTGAATCTAGTAGAGGAATATTCACGCCTGGAGGAAGAGGGCGAGGAAGAGATGTTAGGTGTTATACCTGTGGAGAATGGGGACACATGTCAAGGGATTGTCCTCATAAAAAATCAGTAAGCCAGAGGGGTGCCAATGTGACGGAGGCAGAGCCAGAACCACCTCGACTTGTGGAGAAAGAGGAACCACCTGAAGAAGGTGAATCATTGCTACTTAGAATAACTTTGCTTAGATTAGAAAAGGAGACTGGAGAACCTGCGCAAAGGAAAAAATTGTTCAGAACCACATGTAAATCAAAGGGTAAGTGCTGTAAGGTTATAATTGACAGTGGGAGTATTGACAATCTTGTGTCCACATAGATGGTGGAAAAGCTTGGGTTAACAAGGACAGCGCATCCTGCACCTTATAAAGTGTCTTGGCTATAGAAGGGCCATCAAGTTATCGTGACAGAGCAATGTAATGTGGAAATGCAGATCGGCACATACAAAGACGTGATCCTATGTGACATAATGCCCATGGATGTATGTCATGTGTTATTGGGGAGACCATGGAAATTTTACCGGAAAGCGATTCATGATGGGAGAAGGAACACATATACCATAGAGAAGGACGGAATTAAACACACACTGTTGCCAGTGAAGAGTGATGTTGATAAAGGACTGCCCAAAAATAATATTATGTTGATAAGTGGTAAAGAACTGCTACAGGAGGTCGATAAAAGCAAGGAGTTGCACTTCGCTATTTTAGGAAGGCCCCAGGTAATCTTAACCTCTACGAATTTAAATTATTTTCCTGAAGAAATTCAAGTTGTGTTAAATAATTTTGTGGATATCATCGTGGATGAATTACCGAATGAATTACCACCGATTAGAAGTGTGAGCCACCATATTGACTTAATACCAGGAGCAATTCTACCTAATAAAGTTTCGTATAGACTAACTCCCCAGGAAAATGCAGATATTGCAAGGCAAGTACAGGAGCTGATGAACAAGGGGCTGATTCGAGAAAGTCTGAGCCCGTGTGCTGTGCCAATGGTACTTAGTCCGAAGAAGGGAGGAGAATGGCGCATGTGCACCGATTCCAGAGCTATCAACAAGATAATAGTCAGGTATAGATTTCCTTTGCCCAGAATGGATGATCTAATTGACTGTTTAAGTGGATCTAGGTACTTTACTAAGATATATTTGAAAGGCGGGTATTATCAGATCAGAATTCGGGAAGGCGATGAATGGAAAATGGCCTTCAAAACAAATAGTGGACTGTATGAGTGGTTAGTGATGCCTTTTGGGCTCACTAATGCACCCAGTACATTTATGAGACTAATGAATGAGGTCTTGAAGGAGTATGCAGGTAAATTTGTCATTGTTTACCTTGATGATATTCTAGTTTTCAGCAAAAGTAAAGAGGAGCATTTAGAACATCTGAAGTTAGTTTTGAAAACTCTACAGAAGGAAAAAATACTAATCAATTTGAAGAAGTGTAGTTTCATGAAAGAGGAGCTGGTATACTTGGGATTTGTGATTTCCAAAGAAGGTTTGAAAATTGATCCGGAGAAGGTACAAGAAATTAGGAACTGGCCTACTCCCAGAAGTGTATTTGAGGTAAGAAGTTTTCATGGACTTGCTAGTTTTTACCGAAAATTTATAAAAGGGTTTAGTCAAGTTTGTGCACTAATCCTTGAGACAATCAAGGAGGTCAATCAGCCATTTCGATGGACAGAAGCATCGGACAGGAACTTTAATCTGCTGAAAAAGAAGATAACAGAAAAGCCAATTCTGGCATTGCCTAATTTCGAGAAAGTCTTTCAAGTAGAAACCGATGCAAGTGGAGTAGCAGTTGGTGCGGTACTGAGTCAAGAGCAAAGACCGATAGCATATTTCAGCAAGAAACTAAATGATGTGAAAAGGAAATATTCTTCATAAGATAAATAGTTTTATGCTATTGTGCAGGCATTGAAAAAGTGGAGGCATTACTTACTGCCAAAGGAATTCATCTTATATTCAGATAATCACGCTTTGTAGTTTATTAATAACTAGCCAAAGCTAAATCGGAAGCATGCCAAATGGGTGGAATTTCTGCAAAGTTTCACTTTTGTAATAAATCATAAAAGTGGTAAGTCTAATAAAGTAGCAGATGCACTGAGCAGGGTAAGTTTTCTTTTGCAATAATTTAAAGTGGGTGTTGTAGGTTTTGAGGAAATGATAGAAATGTACGAGGATGATGAGGATTTTAAAGACATCTACACAATAGTTCAGAATCCAGTGAGCCATAACAGAAGTCAATGGATGGACTACCTTATTCAAGGAGGCCTGTTATTTAAAAGCAACAAATTATGTATTCCTAAATGTTCCATGAGGGAGAACATAATTAAGGAGAAGCATAGTGGAGGGTTATCTAGTCATTTTGGACAAGATAAAACCTTCGCTCAGGTAAATTCTTTTTATTACTGGCATAAAATGCAAACTGATGTTAAAAAGTTTGTTGAGAAATGCAGGGTATGTCAATATTCCAAAGGAAGGAGTCAGAATACAGGTCTATATCAACCATTGCCCATACCAGATCGACCATGGGATGCAATCAGTATGGACTTTATTCTAGGTTTACCAAAAACTCAGAGAGGAAACGATTCTATTTATGTTGTTGTAGATAGATTTTCTAAAATGGCACATTTTATTGCTTGTAAGAAAACTAATCATGCAACACACATAGCAAATTTATTCTTTTCATAGATTGTAAGATTGCATGGTTTACCTGTAAGCATTGTATCAGATCGAGATACTAAATTTGTAGGGAATTTCTGGAGGGCACTTTCGAAAAAGCTGGGGACTAAACTCAGTTTTAGTTTAGCATACCATCCTCAGACAGATGGACAAACTGAAGTAGTAAATAGGAGCTTGGAAAATATACTAAGGAGTTTGGTACATCAGAATCCCAAACATTGGGATTTGGCATTAGCTCAAGTTGAATTCGCTTACAATGATAGACCAAACCGAAGCACTGGAATGAGTCCATTTCAGATTGTCCTTGGAATGCATCCGAGAGGAGTATATGAGCTTAGAGACTTGGGAAAACAGGAAACCAGGAGTGCAAGTGCTGAAGATTTTGTTGAACAAATGCAGAGGTTACAGGAAGAAGTCAAAGGTAAATTGTAGGAAAGCAGCAATAGATACAAGCAAAGAGCAGATCTGAAAAGAAGAGAAAAAGAGTTTCAAGTAGGAGATTTAGTCATAGCATATCTGAGAAAAGAGATATTTCCTACAAAAACTTATAACAAACTGAAAATGAAGAAGATAGGACCTTGTAAAATTAGAAGGAAATTTTTCAGTGAATGCATATGAGATTGAGTTTCCAGAAGGGATCGGAATATCCCCCATTTTTAATGTTGTAGAATTATATCCATTCAGAGAGGTAGAGACCAAATTGCAGAATGAAATTACAAGTGATGAACTTCAAATTGTGGATTGGGAGGAACAGGTACCAAAAGCATCCAAGAAATAAGTTGAAGCTATCTTGGATCAAAGAATATCCAAGAAAACTCGAGGGCAGACATATTTCCAGTATCTTGTCAAGTGGAAGGAGCAGCCAATAGAAGATTCCAGTTGGGTAACAATAGTTTAACTACAAAAATATGGAGTAAGTCCTGAATGTTTGAAGAACAAATCTTTTCTTCCCCGGGAGTCTGATGCAGGAGCATCAGAATTAGCCAGCAATGTGAAGATTTGTTCACATGTTGTGGCTAAACAGAGTGAAATTCATTGACTATTTGGTCAAAATTAGTTTTACTGAGAATTTTGGACTTCTCACATAGTTAGTTATTGTAATAAACAAGAGATTATCTTATTTTAGATTAGAGATAGAATTGTTAATACAGGTGTACACGAGAGTTAAGAGATAGAAGATTTCTATTAAGATCTTTAAAAAAAAATAGGAGATTGTTGTTAGCTATTATTAGAAGAATTAATGAATAGAAAAAAGGAGAAAATGTGATAAGCAAGAGAGTAGTAAGGGCTTGGAGTGGAGAGAGAGCTCAGAATTGTGGTGGACTATGTTTTGTGTGTAATAGTGGTTATTTTCCTGTGTAATTGGGAAAATGCCGAGACTCTATTCTTTTCTGTATTTTGAATAAATTTAATGTTATATCCATCGATGTATGATGAGTCCATAAGATTGATGTGTTTGTTTTCCTTTGTAATTGCTTGAAGGGGCTGTGATCAATGTTTTATTTTAATCTGTGAGAATTGTTGTATTAAGGCAAACTCGATATAGTTAAGTCCGCAAATATAAAAGTCATTAACAACAGAGAAATTGTGAAATAAACCCTTTTCGGAGCCTTGGAGCGGAATTTAAAGATATATTGGCTAATTGTAGGAGTTGTCGGGTCCGATAAACCCATCAGATCAGATTGGATGTATTTCATATCGCATTGCACCGAAGAATCATTCCATATAATTGCATATAACAATAAAATGGATGCTAAATGATATAAGTCAGGTTTGAAGTGAATTTGGGTCCGGAAGATATTGCCGAGACTACGGGAGGCAACATTGAAACATAGCGATCGTCGATTTCCAATTAACTTCGCATCGGAGTTCTGAAAGCTGCCAAAAGTTGGTAGTGACATCAATCACCGTGATTTTAGATTGCCGATTGATATCACATCTGTGCACATTGGAGTGTGGAGCGCATTGGAGTTGCGAAATTTGTATTGATATCGCATCGGAGTAGTTGTTGAACAATATAAATTATAGCACAGTGTTGAGTGCCGATTGCGAATTGATTCGAGCCACATCGCATCGGAATTGTTAAAACTATTGACAGTTGGAGAACACATTAGAATTTCCGACTTGCGAATTGATTCAAACCGTCGGATCAACCAGATATGAGGTAGCAGCAATATATATATATATATATATAATCTGTTGGAAAACAGTGTTCAACGCTGTTTTGAATGGTTTATAAAAGGGTTATATCGGATCGGAAGGAGAACAGATTTTTTTTAAATTAAAGGACTTCGGTTCCGATATAACAAAGGGTGATTGTTTAGAGATCCATTGTGGGTGTTCTTTAGAATCCAGCGCTACCGCTGCACCATCCAGGTAATTAATTACTAACATCTCAATCAGTTCACTTACATTCTCCAACTCTCTGACTTTTTTTTTCATGCCTTCCAAAATCACATATTTTATAAAGATAGTTTTCTGGTTGTTTGTATCCCTCAAAGGAATATGAAGTGAACATGCTTGAATCTTTGCCTTTCACTCATTCATTTCCACACACTTCATATATTTAATATTAGACCAAAAAATACATAAATAATCCAATATTAATTTCAACCACATGTAATGAATAAATTCATCAAATTAATGCCAACATCAAATAACAATGTTTTTTCCTTGGAGTCTCGCCTTTGCATCACAACAATTCAACTCAATGAACATGCCGACATAAATGTTCTACCAAACCATCAATGTATCTATTGCTCCTTTACTTATTTTCTGCCTCTTCACTACACTTTTGCCTTGCTACTCCTTTTACTTTGTTGCTACTCCTGTATACCTTTGCTGATCCCGATTTTCTCCTTTGCCATCAATGACAATATTTCCAACAGGATAGATTTCACCAACGGCAAAAGCTTTATTTTTCCTTGAAAATTTTGACATTCATGACAGCTCATGAAAGTCTTATAAACATCTGAAAATAAACTTGGCCAATAGAAGCCAACCCTCAAAATATTATTTGTTGTAGTCTTCTAGAAAATATGACCACCACAGTCACCTTTATGAAAGTCATTCATCACTTTTTCAACTTGTCCTTCTACCGAGAAATTCGACAACACTCCACCCATATCTTTCCAATTGAAATCATTGTTAAAGATGCAATACTTAAAAGCCCTCAACTTCAAGGATCTAGATTTAATACTAGGAAAGCCAGGAGGAGGATTCAGGTGTTGCAAAACATGAACAATATTGACATACCATGGCGATGAAATAAATATTTCAGATACCTGAGGTGATGAATCAACCTCTTGTTGCTTAGATAATGCAACAATAAAATTAATTTCCAAAGCATGGAGATTTGAGTCCACCATAAGCTTTGCCAAGTCTTGTCCCTTCATCAGTTTTACAGGCTTGATCTCCAATTCATACTCCAACATAGCAATGATCCATTTTCCGCACTGAACTTTAGGATCACTCTATGTAAGAAAATCTTTGAAAACAATGTTTGTGACATATGAAATCACATGAGATTGAAGAATATCGACTCAAAATTCCTTCAATTCTTTAATTAGTGCCAAGACCAGTTTTGAAATGACATTATACTTGAAGGGTGTGTCTCCAATGGTTCTACTGAAGAAGGGATGGGCTATTCTATTTTCTTATTTTTCTTTTGCATAAGGACAACAACTAGAGTATGCTTCGAAAAAAAGGAAAATATGATGAAATCAAGTTTGTAATATGGAATAATAAGAATAGGAGTGTGAGATAAAGAAAATTTAACTTGATTGAAAGACTTATTTTCCTCCTTAGACCATTTTACTTCCCTAGTTTTCTTCAGTGTGTTAGTGATTTTCCTTAAGTGTTCAACAAGATTGGGAACAAACCTTCTCAGAAAATTAATTCTACCATTGAAAGACTGAATCTCCTTCTCGTTTCTAGGATATTACAAGCACTGAATCAATTCAATTCTTGAAGGATCTATTTAGATTTCATATTTTCAAATGATGTGGATCAACAATTTTCCTTCCTCCATAGCAAACAGACTCTTCTTAGGATTCAACGCTATTCCAAATTTCTTACATCTCTGAAAAAATGTTTTCAAGTGCTTCTCATCTGTCTTGGAAAAAATAGTGATATCATAAATATATATGACCAAGAATACATCCTTTTAATTGGTGAAGGAAATTTCCATCGCTCGTTGAAAATTCGCTCCTGCATTTTTCAATCCAAAGGGAATTTTGGCGTACATGAAGGTACCCCATGGTGTTGTAAAGGTTGTATTTTCCTGATCATTTGCATGGAATAAAATATGATTATACCTACCATCCAAAAATGAAAGTCTGGAAGATCCAACTACCCTTTGTAGAATATGGTCCATTTTTTGCAGTGGGTAATTGTCTTTTAGCGACGCTTTATTCAGATTTCTGAAATCCATACACAAGCGAATTTCATCGGTCTTATTTCTTACTGGCACTAAGTTAGAAATCAAATTTGATAACCAAAGTGGAAATATAATAACAATAGTAAATAACCCGTTTACCTCTTTTTAAATGGAGGGAAACAACTTGGGATTAATTCTATTCCATTTCTAGTGAAAAGGCTTCTGATCCGGTTTCAAAGGAATAGTATGCTGAATTATACTCTTATCATATATTTTCAGATCATAATACTCCCATGCAAAAACATCAGAAAACTAAGACATGAGAGTTGCATATTTACCTTTCATATTTGGGATCAAGGATTTTGAAATCTTGACCATCTTGGGCTTTTCAGGAGTGCCAAGATTAAGGACTTCCAATCGTACTTCTGTTGGCAGCATTATTGATTTTCGTGCAACATCGTCTTGGTCAAAAATCTCCTCCAAAGGCACAATACATCTAGGAATGGAGTTGTATTTCAGTTGAAGTACTTTCATTTCTGCTGCATGCAATTCTTGGTCATTTTCATAAAATTGGTCATCCATTTGTGAATTCACAAAGTCCTCTTCTATCTGCAAGAGGTTGTTGATCTGTTTTTCATCTTGAAATACCTACCAATACTGAACATTATCTGGAACACTAGGATAATGTTTAACATTTATATCATACTTCTTATTGGGATACAATGGAATTTTAAACATGCTAGCCGAAGTGGCAAGAGAAGCAACAATAACATTGTTGTCCCTTGGGATCAAGGTATACTTAGTGAAGGTCTTGAGGATATCTAACACTACATTTTAGTAAGCTCGCATCCTAGGATGCTTGGCATGGTATTCCCCTTTGACTTGTTTTATTACTAATTTAGAGTCGCCATACACATAAATTTTCGTGGCACCTAATTTCTTGAGAATTTTCAAGTTGTCTATCAAAGCCTCATACTCTGCTTCATTGTTCGAACATTCAAATGATAATTTGTAAGAGGAAATTTAAACATTAGGAGGAATGTTAAGAGATTGGTTTATAGGTCTATGAATCCATACTCCAATGCCAACCCCTTCCTTATCCAAGGCTCCATTGAAGTCCATGGTCCACAAACCACTTTCTTCATCGAGATGCTGCAAATCAGATGACTGGACTTTACTTGTTGGTTCAGAAAGGTTTTTTGTACCAAAAATTTCTGTGTATTTCACTATTTCATCTCTTTTTTGGGCTGATGCACTTGGTTCCAAACCACTTGGCATATTTTCTTGATTTTCTGCATTTGTAATTTCTAAAACAAAATTTGAAAACTCTGAAAGTTTTGTCTTTTCTTCCATAAAAATGTCTGAAGATGTTTAACATTGATCATTGAATAAGATAAAAGACTCTAAATCCATGTGAACAACATGTATGGAGTGATTATTAGTATTTTCCCTACTACTGATCATGTAATTCATTTTACTTTCTCGGTATAGTTTTCTAAGTTTACCAAAGACCTATATTGTAGCATATGAAAAGTCAAGCTGCATGGTACCTCTAAGTTTCGCTCCAAATGACTGAGAGAGAAAGATTCCATATTTGGGAGGGATATCAGCCACAAAAACATCCATGAGGACTTTCTTGGCTGGGATTTTCTCTAAAGACACCACTAGATCTTTAATGACGCCAAGACATTTCACTCTACGTAAATCAAATGAATAAAGGTCATGGTAAGGTCTTGTGATATCTAGGCCTAATATTTCCATGATAGATTTGGGAATAAGTATATGAGACACTATGGATTCAAGCGTGGTGTTATGGAGGATAAAATCATGGATTTTGAGGCTAATATAAAACGAAGGGACCTCACTATCTTTTACATCACCATAAACAACATGAACAAATAAAAGTTCCCAGTGATAATCACTTACATTAACCATATAAGACATCTAATCTACTCTAATCAACTTGGCTACTTGAAACTTATATTGGTCATTATTGACTATTTAAGTTAAAGGAATGGAGACTTTTAGTTTAGAGATTTCATTTTCAAGACTAAAAAGGGAAGAATGTTTTTATACCTCTTTGGATGGTGCACCTTTCTTCTTGAGTTGATATTTTTGTGGGATCTCCCTCTTATGCCCTCCATCTTGGACTTGTTTATCTTTTTTCTAACTACTGGTAGAAGCCACATTTCCTTTTACACGAATAGGAACAACAAGTCCCTTGTCTTTGCTTTGATTTGAAGTAGTCGTCTCTTTGTGATGAGTATCGGTTTGAGAATTCTATTTGTTTCTGATTGGAGATTACAGGAACATTCCTATTCCTCAAACCATACTGCCTATGTACTTGAGTAAGAGTGTTATGGTATCCCCTTTGGTAATATTATTTCCATACTTGTATCATATCATCATTTGAAAATACATAATGTTGATTGTCTGGTGCATGAATTTCTGCAAAAAAATGATTTTCTTCAGTGAGGAAGATAGGATGCTGATTTTCCTCAAATAAATGATTCTCGCCTAAAATATCTTCTTCGTCGGAACCTTCTGTGTAGTTTTTTTGAAATGGAGTGTGAATTTTTTGTTTACTTTGTGGATCCTGGCCCCTCTATTCCCTTTGCTTGATCCTATATTTAGGCTATTGATTTTGACCCCTGAAATTGGGATTTGTAAAGGAGGTTTCACCTTGTCTTTCAGTGATGGCCATTTTGTCCATCATTTTCTCCATGGTTTTGATCAAGGTTTTGAGCTTTCCCTTGGATGAGGTAGAATCTTATTCCTTGATAATCAACCATATCAGGATCAAAATCATCAGGGTAATGAAGTAAATCAAGGCTTGGAGGAGGTTTTATATTTTCGGGAATAGAATCATAAATTCTATTGAATCTAGCTATAAATTCTTGTACAAAATCATTAGGATTACTTTTCAAGGCACTATATTCAGTTGGGATTTGCAATGGATTCTTATTCTCCTCCCATTTTTTCATAAATAAGTCAAGAAGCTGCTGTGAATTAGCTACTAAACCAACTGTGAGAGAGCAGAACCATTTTTTAACCTTTTCCTGAGAAACTATGTGCTATGACACGCATCTTGGCGTCATCATTGTCAATCTATTCAGTATCTATGAAATCAACCACTTTGAAAATGTGTTTATGAGCAGTAACATATGATGTTTCATAAAAAATGGGCAATCTTTTACCATAATTCTGAGGTAGTGCGGTGAGTTTTTGTGGTAAGATCAAGGAAGAAAATCTGGCCATGATTAACGAAGGGGGTTGTAGAGGTGTTAATGGAGTAAAAACTTGCATAGGTAATGATGGAATGAAAGGAAGAGATGATGATGTCGCTATGTGAGAAGGTGTAATGTCAGGTGGTGAAGCAAAAGCTTGCTGCTGGTATTGAAAATAAGCTTTTTCTGAAGTTACTTCAAAATTATCCACCAAACATTTAATTTTGTAGAAATTAGACCAGACTTCACTATCAACTTCAGAACAAGAAGATTTAAAAATGGTAAATGGGTCTCAAAATCAATAGGATCAAAGAAAATTTCTGAAAGAAAAGATTCAGATTTAGACCTAAACAAAGATGTTTCAAATTCAAAATTATAGGACAAATCTTCTAAAGAAAATCTCAAAGGCAAGGAGTTTGATTTCACAAATGGAGGAGTAACCTTTCCAACTTTCCTAGACTTTGCCTTTTGCTTTCTTAAAAGACGCTCAGGGTCATTGACAATTGGTGATGGATTTGGGTCTGGATTTGACCTAGTGTGTCTTTTGGGAGCCAGATTTTCTTGATAATTTGTATTTTGTCTTGAATTTACAGATTCAACCTTATTTGAATGTCAAAAATTGTCACCCAAAATTTCAACCTTCAGTGGACTAAAGAAATTTTCCCAGGGAAATTTTTTCAATTGCTCCCCAATAACAATGCCAAAAATGTTATCACTCCCCCTCGCTTCCCAAGGCTGAGAATGGAGCTGAAGGAAGGTAACCACAAATAAACCTTTAGGTTAGGTAGCTAGCCCTACCAAAACTAGAGAGGGCTCTCTCTATGTCACTTTTTAGCCAATGATATAACTGAATATAATTATCTTAGGATATTTATGATTAAGTAGATTAGGGTTTTTGTTTGATTGAAATTTTGTTGGATAGGAATGACAGTTAGGGAACTAGATCTAGGGTTTAGGTCAGATTTCAAAGGGTAGATTGTAGAGGAAATGACGATGCCATGTAGTTAAGATTAAAATAATGCTTAATTTGTTATTTTGTATAGGGTGAATAGAGAGAGAGAGTCAGAATGAACATTAAACTGAATTCATTGATCAAAATATTAGAGACATTCTCATGTAAATCTTATAAAAAACAGAGCATGGAAAGCATGATTTCTGTCTATAAACTAATAAGAATTGACACAAAGAAGCATATATGTGAAATATGGATAACATAACATTCAACATGATAAGTTTGCAAAGGAAAAAAAATGCTCAAAGGCATACCACTGCAGTCTCAACACTATGTCTCCAACACTGTATGTGATTTCATTAACAAAAGCTTGTACAGTATCTCCACTACAAAAACCACTATCCAACCTCTAAAAAGACTTGAGGTGGACTAATTATAGAAAATAGAGTGCATAAAATCTCATAGGGTCTAAATCATATCCAAAAAGCAGCATAATTATATCACATGAGTCACTTCCTAAAATCTAGGGAAGTTAGAAACTTATCCCTAAAATTTAGCTAAAGACTAGGAGTGTGTGTCTCCTCCATTAAATTACATATTTCCTCATAATAGGAGGAAAGAAAAATCTCAAAAACATAAAATGACACCTCATAGGACAACTAACATTGAATTCTGAATTTTTCCTAGCATGAAAACTGTCTGAAAGGAATCTAACGCATAAACGTAGCGCCTTTAGCAGAAGTGTCACGCATGTCTGGTAGAAGTGTCATGCCTATTAAAGGGTGATTTTTACCCACTTAAAAGGGTACAAATGAAAGTATGAAGGTTGATATGGGTAGCCCTATGAGTCTACTTTCCAACACACCTTAAAATTTTAGAAAAATCCCATGGGAAGACCTCCAAAACTTGTTTTTTCCCAAACTACTCCAGAAGCGCCACACCTAGTCAAAAACACTGGCAGAAGCATGAAAAATAGGCAGTTTTTTGGATTTTCTCCACAACCAAGGGGTTTCATGAAAAAAAAGACCTGATATAAAATGTGAAGGTGAAATGGCATCTATCCATGTAATCCAATCTTCATTTGGATTCCTTGAGAGAAATTTTCGTGCCGCTGCGCGACGCTTCTTTGGAAACCATTTTTCCTGAATTTTCCAAAAATCACCAAAAATGTCAAAAATTCTCAAAATTGGTCAAAATTTATTTTGTGACACCTGTGGATGATAGGATAAACAAAAAAGGATGCATCAGCAAGGAGGTATAAGTTATTCTTCTCTTTGAGCTTCATTTGAGCTTCCTTAAGCTTTTTCTTCATTTTTTTGAGCTTGATTTGGGAAAATTTTCTTCTGGCACATTAGTGATTTTCCATATGTCTCTGGAGGTTACTATTCTTTTTGGATTTATTCAAAATATTCTCAAGATTTCCATTCACCCTGTCAAACCAATACTCTTTATCTTGATTGATTTAATCAAGAATTAGTTCATCAAAAGTTTTCCAACCTGATTTAGGCGCTGATTCTTTTTCTTTCTGAAGTGCTCTAGGCCTCTTGTACTTGGTCTTCTTGATTTTGTTTCAAATTCTGCATCCTCTAGCTGATCACCATCTACTAGTTCTTTGATTTTTCCTTTATCTGCCTCAACATGTACCTTTGGCTTGTCTTGGAGGAGTAGTTTCACCTTTAATTGAGGATTCTCTTGCTGTAGGAAGGTGATATGGGAATTTTCTATTGAGAAAATCTCCCTCAACTCTGCTATCTCTTCATCCTTTTCCTTTATTATTTCCTCAACTGACTTATCCTTCATGTGCTTTGCCATGTAAACCTATAAGGGTGTTTTTTCATCATGGTGCTGCAATGGTGACTCACCATCATGTCTAGGTGGTTGATCCACTGTTTGTCTTTTCTCAAGTGTAGCGTCAAGTGCCAATACACCTCTTATGGCCTTATGAAAAAAAAATATTCTCTTACCCTTCTCATAGGTTTGAGTGATCTCAACCCTAGGTGCTTTTGAAATATTTGTCTGCCTGCTTCAATAGCCAACTTCCTTTGTCTGTGCTAATGTTGTGTTGTGAACAATAGGTGGACTAGTATCAGGCACTAATGCTACTTTCTCCATGAAAGATTCCCATGTCATATTGTTTGTTGAGAGTTGGTGCAAAACAACCAACTTGAACAAACCATGGTGGAATAGACTAGGGTGATGATTTTTACCTTTGCTATATACCTTTTCTGCCATCTTGACCAAACTCCTGAATAAATAATTGGACAAATTGAGTGAATTGGTGGGAGTTAAGTGCATTAGTAACCTGACATGGTATTGGTACAGTCTTGAAAATATTCCCTCGTATGTAAAATATTTCATGATTATATTCATTAATGTTTAGGTTCATCTCTGCAATGAGGTTTTAGGAACATTGGGTAGTTCTCAAGGTCCAATTCCATGCCCTTGAACCTGACCTCTCCTTCATTTGAAATACCCGTCTATTGAAGTGATGGAATCTGCTGATAGAGTGAATTCAATGTCTGCTATGATGCCTTTGTCTCTGTTGAAGTTAGTGGAAAAAAGGCTAGTCAATTGAGAATGGAAACCTACCTCCATAATTCTCTTACAAAACCTCAAACATCTAGTGTTTTCAAAACATCTCTTGGCATAAGGGGAGGCATTGAGTTCTTGCAATGTGGATGGCTCAAACTTGGAATGGTGGCCTCCTTTGTGAGCCTTCTTTTCACTCTCCATACTACTTATGAATAGAATGAAACCCTCCTAGATGAAATGAGTCGATAGGGACAATGAATTTGCGAAAAAAAGGGATAGGGATAGGGTGTGTGGAGGATAAATGAAGTTTTTAGATGGTGGGAAAAGTGTCTTTAATGGCTAAAACTAATCAAGAAAGGGAACGCTAAAATGTAGTGGAGAAAAAAGCTAAGGAGAGATATAACTCATACATTGATGAATTGACTTGAAAAAGGCATTTGAAGTGTCTACTTACTGATTTTGCAGGCCACATAAGCTTTGCACACTTGTTTTGAACCTTGAAAAGCTGAGTTAGAGGCTGAAACCCAAAAAAGTAGTACTTTGGCAGAAGCGTATCACCAACACCCAGAAACATTGCACTGCCTCCAGAAACATCGTGCTGCTTCCCAGAAACGTCGTGCTGCCTCCAAAAACATATCAGAGTGAATTTTCTTGTAGTTTTCTATAGTTTTCTTCCACCTTTGGCAATGGTAGAGTATTTTTAAGGCGAGAGATGAAATTTATCGAGAAAAAGAGGATAAAACGAATTGAGGAAGTGTCTTTTTCTTTTATAACATCAATAAAACACCCTTTTATCCTTTAGTGAAATCATGATATTTTAAGAAACACTCTGCTATTTTGAATAATTTGTCAATTTAACAATATTTTGAAAGAAGACTAATTGTGTTTCTTTATTTTCCTACTTAATATAACTCCCTTTTAAAGATAACTTGTATTATGGAAGTGACCCTTTTTTCACCTTATTTTTCACAAAATTTGGACATTTGTGGTGGCAAAATGAAAGACACCTAGACACTGACCTACGCGAAAGCATGGTGACTAATCTAAGACTCTAGATGATAATGGTGGACATGAATCATGAAATGGCAATAACCATGAATGGACTGGATGGATTAACTTTTAAATACCTTGACATATCCAACGAACAAAGTTTTATTTGAAAATTGACTTGGAAATATAAAATTTTGACCTAGCACCACTACTAAACAAATTTGAAAGAGTACATTTTGATCACTGAATATGGACACTAACATTAGATTCAGATGGGGATGGAAGCTCCTTCAAAGGGGCATACTTATCAAGTAAACGCCTGAAAGGGAAAATATGCTCAGGATCATCTTTGCAATGAGGTTTTAAGAACATTTTGTAGTTCTCATTGTCCAAATCCATCTCTTTGAACCAAATTTATCCATGGTTCGGGATACTTGTGGCTAAAGAAATAACATCTATTGATATGGTGAATTCAATACCTGCTATGAAAGCCCTATCTCTTCTGAAGCTAGTGGCAAAAAGGCTTGTCAATTGTAATCAACGGTTGTCATTGATGTCAACCCAAGCAACACCAGGGGCTAACCCAATATTGCATGGGAATTTTTACCTACCAAATTAATATATTCTAGGTAAATAATTATTTTTATGGTTTCTACTTGTCGATATGTTTCCGTTGATATATGGCACGCCACGTAATTCTTCACGGTTTGAGAGATATTCATGTTTGAAGTTTATACCCCCAGTTAGTGGGCTAAAACCCCATAGGGTTGTGGCATGGTTCATTGAAAAGTCATAATTAATATTTTTTAAGCTCCTAAAATCCTTCCCACATTCACTTGTTGAAGCCCCTCTCAACCTAAGCTTTTACATAAATTGTGATCCTCATATCCTCCTAAGGCAAGGGATTTCGCTACTTGAAACAGGTCATCGTGGAATTTTCCCTCTAACTTTTTTTCTACGAAGTTTCAGAAGCTGAAAGTTTTATGACGCGAAGCCAAAATATAGAGGAATCTACTATGAAACTTTTATATCAAGGTGCGCAAAATTTTCGGAGATATGATCTGTGGAAGTCAGTGTTTTTGTAGGTTCTTGAAATTCATCTCAAAGAAATGACCTTGGGAAAATCGTCATAACTTTCTCTCTGAGTATCGGATTGGAATTCTGTAAAAAGTGGAAGATAGTGTACAGTATGCATTTTTTTCTCTATCAATTTCAGATCCAAATGAAGAAACAATGACATGTGGCATGTCATACAAGTTTTCTCTGCTGAAAAAGTCCATAATTAGGGCATTGTGAGAGATTGGGTATAACTCTCTCTTGAAGAATAAAAATTGGGTCATAGCTATGGCATTATAAATATAAATCATAGGAATACTATGGTACCAAAAATCACATATTGGGGATTTGAAATAGCAGAGATACACCAGATTCAATATCGAGCTCCTAGAAGGCAAGAAAAAGCTAGATCATGTGTTGTCAAGGGCTGCAAAGGACCAGACTTTCTAGGGAGGAAAAGAAAAGCTGATCCAGGTGGATATTGGTGGCCGCATGCCTATTCCACTTGGGGCCCCACCATTGAGTCTTTTATTTTTTTAGTTTCGGCACAACTTACTATTTTTAGCAGTTTTTTGGGTCTTGAACTTCCGGAGCCGTTTTGAGGTCCTAAACGATGTTTTTTGGGCATCGCGCCTCCAGCGAATATCATTCCATTCAAAAATGGATATTCATGGTGAAAGTTTTAGTCCTCAGATAGATCTTTCTAATGATGTACCATGTGCGTCAAACAAATATAGTATGCCAAAGTTACGTCCCTGGGAAGTTGAAACACCAATTTACCCAAACAGGGCCCATAGTTTTGGCGCTTCATCTCCTAGGGTTAGGTTTTTGGATGTTTAGAGTTATACATTGTTTCTCAATAATAAATAGCCCCTAAAGCCTCATTGTAACTGATTTTAGAGGCCTGTAGCCGCCACATCTGTTCTCAGAGATAGCTACCAGCGCCATAGCTAGTTTTATTTCCATTCTGTCTGTAAGCAAATTCTAGTTCTTTGATATTAATGAAATGAAGTGTTGTTTTCGCTGCATCTCTGTATTTATGGTTATATGTTTATTCTATTGCGTTCCTGCATAAATTTGGATCAGTGGTATCAGAGCGGTCTACTTTTTCTCGATCCTTCTTTACATGTCCCCAACGAGGTTGGGGTATAAGGAGCTAGGGCTTGATCTGGTGGAACATTTGCAAGATCAGCCTCGCAAACCTCGACGGATGCCCATGGGGGATGAAAAGAAAGATGAAGGAGTAGGAGATCCTATCAAAATATTGCTCGAGAAGGCCCTCGAAAAACAAAGGAACACTTTGATGGATAAATTTTCTCAGATCCTTCAACGGTTGCCCACCAGCGACGCATCTACATCCAGCAGCCACTCTGGAGGCGCGACTCCTTTTAAGGTACAAGTAAATTTTGACATTCCCATATTTGAGGGTCAAATAGACACAGATGCTATAGATAGATGGTTGAATCTATTAGAAGGATATTTTTCTATTCATGACTTTTCAGACCGGGAGAAGATTATTTTTTCACTCCTCAAAGCTACCCCCCATGTTAAGGACTAGTGGGAAACCTACTGTGAGAACAAGGACCAGACAGAACCCTCTATATTCTCGGTCGTACCAACTTGGAATTACTTTTGAGATGTCGTCAAGGAACAGTACTATCCCGTGGGGAGATATGAGGACAAGTACATACAATGGACCACGCTGTGACAACAAAGGGATCAAGATGTGCATGAGTTGAAGAATCTACTCCATACCTTGCGCACAAAGTTGGGTATCAAATATTCAGAGAAACACCTAGTTCTAAAGTATCATATATATCTGCATAGATACATTTAGGAGGAAATGGAGTTCCTCAACATCTCCTCGCTTGATACGGCATACCGGTATGCTTCCAAGATTGAGCAGAAATTCAAATAGAAGAAGCGAGACTTTGGATATGAAAATAAAAAGCAAGGGAAAGGTGCTTCCAAACCACAGAACAAAGGACAGAGCCAAGGCATGGCGGCTAAAGACAACCCATCGAAGCCACAAGAAAAGAAAAACACCGCAAATCCAAAGAAGGACACGGGAAAGTGGTGTGAGTTCCACAAGAGCTCCACTCACAACACAAGTGAGTGTCAGGCCAAGCAGTCGCTAGTGGCCGAGATGAGGGCTTCTGAGTCAGATGCATGCTCCGACTCCGAATCAGAACTTGAAAAGGGGAATGAAAAAGGGAAACATATTATTGATGCAGAGCCCAATGCCACTGTTGCCACTACAAAGATCCAGAAGGAGGAACTGAAATATCTAGAGGAGGAGGAACGTCTCTTCCACTCCCAGATGTGGGTAAAGGGCTCCCCTATACAGTTCACTATCGAAAATGGGAGCCAAAAGAACCTCATTTCAGCAGATGTCGTGAAGCGGTTGGGCTTGCCGACCATAGCTCACCCACATCCATACACGATCGGGTGGCTTCACCAAGGACGAGATCTCTGCATCATCCAGCAGTGCCGCCTTCCCTATAGCATCAAGCCCTTCACGGATGAGGTATTATGTGACGTTGCTCCTATTGATGTTTCTGATGTATTATTAGGAAAACCATACTTGTGGAAGCATCATGCTGTGTATGAGTCTCGACCTCGTGCTGTTAATGTTACTTTGGGAAATAAGTTGTACAGTATACCAGAGGTACCACCTCATGCTGCTATCTCTTTGGTTACCACAAAACAATGCAGTAAGCTCATTTCCCAAACCAGGAAATTCATTTTCCTGATGATCCGTCCCCAGGGCAAGAAGAAGACTGTGGCCACAACCTCCAGAAAGGGCTCCTCTACACAACAACAACAAATCGATAAGGTTGTGGAGGAGTACGGGGACATCTTCACCTCACCCACAGGGGTTCCTCTGCACTATCAGGTCAAGCACTCGATTGATCTGACCCCAGGGGCGCCGCTACCCAATGGACCAATCTATCGACGCTATGTTCTGGAGAATGATGAAATCAAGAGGCAGATTCAGGAGCTATTGCAGAAAGGTCACATCAGACCAAGTTCATTGCCCTGTGGGAGCCCGATCGTGTTGGTACAGGAGAAGGATGGTACGCGGAGACTATGTATTGACTATCGGGCACTGAACAAGATCACTATCTAGAATAGGTACCCAATCCCATAGATTGATGACCTTCTGGACCAACTCAAAGGTGAAAAATATTTCAGCAAGATCAACCTGAATTCTGGGTATCACCAGGTACCAATTGAACCCTCTGATGTGTGGAAGACTGCCTTCAAAGCCAAGGAAGGCCTTTTCAAATGGCTGGTCATGCCTTTCGGGTTGACGAATGCTCCCACAACCTTCATGAGGATGATGGATGACATCTTACAGCCATTCACCAACTCATTTGTAGTGGTGTACTTGGATGACATTCTGATCTTCAGCCGGACTTGGAAGAGCACCTTCACCACATCCAACAAGTCCTCCAAACACTGCGGAAACACAAGTTGTGTGCCAATTTGGAGAAGTGCACATTTGGCATGACCCAGGTTCAATATCAAGGATACATTATTGATGAAAGGGGGGTGCATGTGGATCCAACCAAGATCCATGTCATTTGGGATTGGCCAGCCCCAACCACTATAACAGAGCTTTGCATCTTTCTAGCTCTTGTTAATTTCTACCGTAGATTCGTGTTGGGATTCTCTCATATCACTTGGCCCTTGAGTCAAGTCACCAAGGGAGGAGCAAGAGAAAAATTATTTTGGTCAGAACCTCAATAGAAGGCGTTCACAGAATTGAAAAATCGCCTTTGTTCTGCCCCAGTGCTCACATTACCAGACTTGCAACAGCCATTTGAGATCGAGACATATGCCTCTGACTATGCTATTGGGGCAGTTCTTACTGAACAGGGACATCCAGTGGCATATCACAGTGAGACATTGTCTGACATAGTTCGAAAGTATCCCACTTATGACAAACAAATGTATTCCATTGTGCAAGCTTGTCGAAAATGGAAGCTTTACATTTTGGGGAAGGAAACAATCATCCACACAGACCACCAACCCCTGTAGTTGATACAGACGTAAGGGAAGTTGTAGAATGATCACCATCAGAAGTGGTCCACATATCTGCAACAGTTTCATTTGAATATCAAGTACATGAAGGGTAGCACCAATAATGTTGCAGACTACCTCAGCCGACCACCGACCGTGGCGCTCACCACCGTGCTCAACTCTTGTGGGCATGAGACTTCTGATTGGCCGCTTCTCTATGAGAGTGACCCAGAATTCGACCACATTTACAAGGCACTCTTGGGGGGTACGAAAGTTCCAAATTTTCACCTCTAAGATGCACTTTTATGTCACCTGGGACACCTTTGTGTTCCTTCAAGCGAGCATGCCAAGATGATATGGGAAGCACACTACAGTCGAGTCACTGGGAATTTCGGGGTCGAGAAAACAATAGAAATCCTGCAGAAGTATTTCTATTGGCCAAACCTTCAAAAGGATGTCGAGAAGCACATCAGATCCTACACTGCTTGTGCCATTTCCAAACCGACCATCAAGAAGCAAGGCCTATATACTCCGCTACCTACCCCTAATCGGCCTTGGGAATCCATCTCCATGGATTACATGTCGGGCCTGCCTTCTACTAGGCAGGTAAATGACTGTGTTTTCATGGTCGTCGACATATTCTCAAAGATGGCCATCATGGAGGCCTACAAGAAGAATATCACAGCAGAAGCCACTGCTAAACTCTTCTTTGAATGAGTGTGGGTGCACTTTGGGATCCCATAGTCTATCATATCAGATCGGGATAGAAGGTTCCTCAGCACATTTTGGTCCAGCCTCTGGTCAATGTTGGATACCAAGCTCACCAATTCCACAGCTTTCCATCCCCAAACAGATGGCCAGACAGAGGTCGTCAACAGAATGCTTATACACATTCTGCGCATGTACAATTCAAAGCATCCACGCACATGGGACGAGAGCCTACCATATGTACAACATAGTTATAATCGGGCTCTCCACAGTTCAATCGGCCATAGCCCCTTTTAGGTGGGCTTGGAATTCCAGCTACTATGTCCTATTGACGTAGCCATACCATTTGCAGCTGCTCAGGTTGATTTAGCTCATGTCCAGTCTGAAGTTGACAAAGCAAGTAGCTTCATCGAGCGAATTCAACACATCTACCAACCAGTTCACGATATATTGGACAGAGCCAATGCTAAGTAGAAGAAACGCCATGATCAACACCGGGTGTCACACAACTTCTAGGTGGGCGACAAAGTATGGCTACATTTGCAGAAGAAGTGCCTCAATGGACCCCACTGCAAGCTTCGCCCACCTCGATATGGGTCGTACACTATCACCAAGGCTGTAGGGAACAATGACTTCGAGCTCAGTATTCCACCATTCCTTTGTCTGCACCCAGTCTTCAATGTGGATCGCCTTCATCCTTACTTCCCACCTCTACTGGACACCTCAGACACTTACTTGAATAACTAAAATATTGTAGAGCTTCCTCACACTCTTCCACAACGGGCACGGGAAATACAAGAACACACTCGACTCCTCCGGTCTTCGACTCGCCTTAAAATCCCAACTTACAGTGATCTTGGAACAAACTGTCCTCAGACAGGCGGCCCATCAGGCTTCAGTATTAATTCAAATAATATGTTACATACCACATTATGCTTTAGAGTAGAGCCTTATTGTCTCTGATCTCTTAGAGCATGAATACAAACACTCTTTCACACAAACACTCAATAGCACACTCAAACACAAGACAATCGATGCCCTAACACAAGCACACACACACTTATATAGAATATGAGAAGTATTGAGGGTCCTTGTCAGGCATTACTGGCCTAGACGGTGTCTGCTCAATATTCTCGAGTAAAATAATTAAAGTAAAATGCACTACCAAGGACCTTTCGGTTCTCGGTCACTGTCAAAATCATTATCATGGTCAGGTTCACTGATTTCAGATGAAGATGAGGGATCCTTTTGGTTTTCCCAAGAGATATGATTTATCCATTCCAAGTACTCAGATTCCCATTGATGATCTGGCTGGTCTTGAGCATCTTGATACAGGTCCACGAAAATGGTTGCTTTATCCTCGAATACCTTCTCTTTTCCTTTTTCTGTAGCTGCTTTTCATTTGGTGGAGACTGTAGAAGATTCGAATTTTTGTAAATCCTTTGATGATTTTCCTATATCAAGCTTTATCGTATCTATCGTAACATAGAGATTCTTCTGTGGAAAGATATATTTATCATCAGATTTTTGCCACCTGTTGACATATGCCATTGGGTCTATCTCTATGTCGAGGAAAGAATCTTTCTTGCTTCTACGGAATTCAGGCATTGATAGGACTGGCATCTCCACTCCGTCCAATAATTCCCATTTGAAAATTTGAAACATGCTGACAGAGCTTTCTTTTGAACATTGGATCCAGTGTTTGCATGTATGATTGATATCTGTCTTTTGTTGCCATCCTAACTCAAAAATCATGGAAGAAAATACTTTAGTTGAAAACAATAAACTTATCAAACATACTACATCATCAGTCCAATTTCCGGCCATAACAGTAATAGTAACCAATGCCTTCTGATTAATCAGTAATTTAATTATTTTTATCCTTCCTTGACAGTCTTCAAGTTTTTTAATCAGGGAAAATTTGTCGGGCAACTTGATTTTATGAAACTCTTTCAACCAAAGGGTCAACTTCTTTATTTCTTCATCATTGTCAGCTAACACAGATTCATCAATCCTTTATGGTCCATAAATTTGTTCGAAAGGATCTGGAACAATAGGATTTCTAAATCATATACTCTGATAATCCCATGGAGTAGAGAAGGTTCTCAAATACTGTAATGTTCTCATAACACATTGAGATGCTCTAATCTGTGGTTTCTTCTTGCAACAACCATCTCTGATTTCCCAATCAACAAAAGGTTCAAACAATTTATACTGAGGGAAAGAATCTGTACCTGTAAAATTTTCATCATTTCTTTGTAGGAAGGCAGCATCAATCTCTGAACTCCTTCAGTCATGTTTATTTCATCTAAATCCAACATCTTGGCTGAAGTATAAACTGCAAAAGAGAAATCTACACCACCAATAATTTGGTAATAGTTCAAAGTCTGTAAGGCTTTGATCATATCCGCGGTGTATGTCCTTGACCAGTAGTCATCCAAAGTTTTAAAATAAAGTTTTACTTTCATATTGGGCAAAGGATAAAATTTTACCAGTTCTTCATCTAAACCCAATAAAATTCCAACATTCTTAGACTGCCAGGCTTGAAATTTTTGTATCCACTGATTTCTTCATATTCGAAGTCCAACAATTTTCTTAATTTCTTCGGCCACATCATCAAGAACTAATTCAAGAATCTAAAACCTTTTGACAAAAGTTTTAAAATTATCATCTGCAGCAGTCTTACCTGGAAGAATAAAAAAATTAGTTCTTCCTACTCCACTATAATCTTTGTTCATGTCTCTAGTAAGAGCATCGGCCAAATAGTTAGAAATACCTAGAACCCATTCAACATCAAAATCATACATCTGAAACCAAATCTACCATGCCAATAATCTTCCTCTTGCGAGTTGTTTTGATATCTTTGCTGATAAGAAATACTTAAAATTCATAGAATTGGTTCTTATCAGAAATTTGGCAGCGGCTAAATATAACTAAAATTTTTGAATACCATTAAAAGTGGCGAGAGTCTCTTTTTCAGCCGTGAAATAATTTTTCTGGTGAGGCTGAAACTCACCTGATGCATATGCACATAAAATTTCTTCGCCGGTATCCTCCTTTCTTTCAAAAAGGATGGCAGCCCAAAAAGAATCAGAGGCATCAGTCTGCAAGATTAAAAATCCATTACCTGAAGGCTTGAATTTTGGCAGCTGCTTGCATTCGGCTTTTAATAATTTGACTGTTTTCGTAGCTTCTGGTGACCAACCAGAGTTTAAATGCTTTCGAATTGGAGCAGTCTTCTTAGAAAGTCTAGGAATATACTTATGCACATAGTTGAGCACACCCATAAATCTTTGAATCATTTTTGTATCTTGCATTTCATTTGGAAACTCGGAGAGTTTTCTGAGTACATGTGGCTGCATCTGGATCTTTCCATTAATGACATGAATTCCCAAAAAATCAATGCTATCTTGAAAAAGGACCATTTTCTTTTCAGAGAGAACAATACCGTGCTTTCTGACTTCATTGAGGAATATCTGCAAATGCTTCATATGGTCTTCAAGATTTTGACTATGAATCAATATATCATCAATATAGAAAACAATAAAATCATATTTACCAAAAAAAAAAATTCATACGCCTTTGAAAGAAGGCAGGCGCATTCTTTAAACCAAAAGGAACAACTTTCCACTGAAAAAATCCTGCGGGACAAGTGAAAGCAGTCTTATGACGATCTTCTTCTCTAATTTGTATCTGGTAATAACCAGACTTCATGTCAAATTTAATAAAGATCTTACTATGCTGAATCTTCTGCATAATCGTTTCCTGGCGAGGTAAAGGATAATTGAAGCTCTTGGTGATGGAATTCAAAGGTTTATAATTTATCACCGTTCTCGCTTTACCTCTTACTATTTCAGAATGATTTCTTACCAGAAAAGCAGAGCATGAGTAATGAGAAGAGCTTGGTTCAATCAATTGAAGATTCAAGAGTTCTTCAATCTGCTTTCTAATTTCTTTTTCATCACTGGGAGTACAGGGAATCAGTTTCCTTGGACCCAATTGTCATGAAGGGTGACAATCTCCTGTTGAGGACTCTCTATACTCCAGAATGCTTGAGGATTTTCAGAATATTTTTTTTTAAATTCATCAAAAATAGCAACTTGTGCTGGAGACCAATCAGAATTTATGTTCGCTTTCTGCTTAGTTTTGTTCTGACTCCTTTCTTCATAAATCTATAAAAATTCTTGCCAATTGTTAGAGTCATTTTTTGGTCTTCTGTCACCTGCTTTCTTTTGGCTATTTTCTCTTCGGGCTTCTGAATTAGCCAAATTTAATCTTGGGACTGCAGTTGCCTTTTTATTTATATTGAATATAACTTTATCTTCACTGATAGTAACTGGTAATACATAATTGATAAAAGGCATGCCAAGAAATAAACTAGCAGATGTATCATAATGTTGGACAGCAGAAAACTTTACTATACTCCCCCCAATTTTTAAAGAAACATTGTCGACATAATGGGTGAGATTTACCGATCCACCAGTGGTCTCAGAAATAAGAATATTTTGTAGAGGTTTCCATAAACCTTTGAAAAGAGAAGGGTGAGCTAAATTATTTGACCCGCCCGTGTCAATGAAGGCATCAACATTAATCCAATCACCTTTGACTTGAAATTCAACAGGAATATACAGAATATTGTTAGTTTTAACAATCTTTTTGAGAAAAGAGCTTTCATTAGTATTAATAGATGCTGGAGCGGGCAAAGATGAGGACTGAGAAAATGTCTTCGGATAAGGGCAAAAAGAATTTAGAGTGGGCTGTGGAGGCAAGGAATTTAAAACGGGGGTTGAATTCTTAATACCACTATCGGGAGGAATAGAAAGTGAGGGAACCATAGAGCCATTATCATCTGAAAGGTATTCAGATGTCTCATCAGTATAATCATCTGAACTAATTTCATCACTGTAATACAATTCATTGTCTTCATAGCATTCAGTGTCATCAGAGCATCTATTCATTTTTTGACAGGTATCTGGAACTGTTTCAGTGTCTGATAGAGAAGCATCAGTCAGAATATATAAATTTGATACTTCATCCTGGGAATCAACTATGGACCAATTATCAACAAAATCATCAATCTCAATACAGGCTTTTAACTTATTAGAAGAACTTTTGGGACACTTGCAAGCAAAGTGACCTTCTTGTTTGCAAATAAAACATGCAGAACAACTCACACCAACAGAGTTAAACCTAGACTGCATGGAACAGGCCACCATAGATTGTATCAGGGACATGAAAATAAAGTGCACTCACCAACAGAACATCCAACTGTATCGGATTGTCAAAACTGGCCAACTCCTCCACCAAGGCAAGTGGTTCACCAGGGACCAAGTTCAGCAGAAGTTTCCTCATCTCATTGAAGAAATCAACGCAATGGGGACCATTGCTTCTTAAGGGGGGAGGAATGATCCAGGTGGATATTGGTGGCCACCCGCCTATTCCACTTGGGGCCCCACCATTGCCTCTTTCATTTTTTCAGTTTCGGCACAACTTACTATTTTTAGCAATTTTTCGGGTCCTAAACTTCCGGAGCCGTTTTGAGGCCCTAAACGACGTTTTTTGGGCATCACACCTCTAGCAAATATCATTCCATTCCAAAATGGATATTTGTGGCGAAAGTTGTAGTCCTCAGATAGATATTTATAATGATGTACCATGTGCGTCAAACGGAGATAGTATGCCAAAGTTACGTCCTTGGGAAGTTGAAACACCAATTTAACCAAACGGGGCCCATAGTTTTGGCGCTTCATCTCCTAGCGTTAGGTTTTTGGATGTTTAGAGTTCTCAATTGTTTCTCAATAATAAATAGGCCCTAGAGCCTCATTGTAACTGAGTTCAAAGGCCTGTAGCTGCCACATCTCTTCTTAGAGATAGCTACCAGCGCCCTAGCTAGTTTTATTTCCATTCTGTCTGTAAGCAAATTCCAGTTCTTTGATATTAATGAAATGAAGTGTTATTTCCATTGCATCTCTGTATTTATGGTTATATGTTTATTCTGTTGCATTCCTGCATAAATCTGGATCAGTGGTATTAGAGTGGTCTGCTTTTTCTCGATCCTTCTGTGCATGTCCCCAACGAGGTCAAGGTATAAGGAGCTAGGGCTTGATCTGGTGGAACCTTTGCAAGATTAGCCTCACAAACCTTGACAAACGCTCATGGGGGATGAAAAGAAATATGAGGGAGTAGGAGATCCTATCAAAATATTGCTCGAGGAGGCCCTCGAAAAACAAAGGAATGTGATGATGGATAACTTTGCTCAGATCCTTCAACGGCTGCCCACCGGCGGCGCATCTACATCCAGCAGCCACTCTGGAGGCGCGCGACTCCTTTTAAGGTACAAGTAAATTTTGACATTCTCATATTTGAGGGTTAAATAGACGCAGATGCCGTAGATAGATGGTTGAATCTATTAGAAGGATATTTATCTGTTCATGACTTTTCAGACCGGGAGAAGATTATTTTTGAACTCCTCAAAGCTACCCCCCATGTTAAGGACTGGTGGGAAACCTACTGTGAGAACAAGGACCAGACATAACCCTCTTTGTTCTTGGCCGTACCAACTTGGAATTCTTTCTGAGACGTCATCAAGGAAAAATACTATCCCGTGGGGTGCTATGAGGACAAGTATAAATAATGGACCACACTGCGACAACAAAGGGATCAAGATGTGCATGAGTTGACGAATATGTTCCATACCTTGCACACAAAGTTGGGTATCAAAGATTCAGAGAAACACTTGGTGCTAAATTATCGCAACTATCTGCACATATACATTCAGGAGGAAATGGAGTTCCTTGACATCTCCTTGCTTGGTACGGCATACCGGTATGCTACCAAGATTGAGAAGAAATTCAAACAGAAGAAGCGAGACTTTGGATCTGCGAATCAAAAGCAAGGGAAAGGTGCTTCCAAACCGCAGAACAAAGGAAAAATCCAAGGCATGGTGGCTAAAGACAACCCGTCGAAGCCACAAGAAAATAACAACACCGCAAAGCTAAAGAAGGACATGGGAAAGTGGTGTGAGTTCCACAAGAGCTCCACTCACAACACAAGTGAGTGTCGGGCCAAGCAGTCGCTAGTGGCCGAGATGAGGGCTTCTGAGTGAGATGCATGCTCCGAATCTGAATCGGAACTTGAAAAGGGGAATGAAAAAGGGAAAAAAATTATTGATTCGGATCCCAACGCCACTGTTGCCACTAGAAAGATCCAAAAGTAGGAACCGGAAGACCCAGAGGAGAAGGAACGTCTCTTCCACTCCTAGATGTTGGTAAAGGGCTCCCCTGTACAGTTCATTGTCGACAATGGGAGCCAAAAGAACCTCATTTCAGTATACGTCGTGAAGTGGTTGGGCTTGCCCACCACAGCTCACCCACATCCATACACCATTGGGTGGCTTCACCAAGGACGAGATCTCCGCGTCAGCCAGCAGTGTCGTCTTCCCTATAGCATCAAGCACTTCACGGATGAGGTATTATGTGACTTTGCTCCTATTGATGTTTCTGATGTATTATTAGGACAACCATACTTGTGGAAGAATCATGCTGTGTATTAGTCTTGACCTCGTGCTCTTATTGTTACTTTGGGAAATAAGTTGTACAAGATACCAGAGGTACCACCTCCTGTCGCTATCTCTTTGGTTACTGCAAAACATTGAAGTAAGCTCATTTCCCAAACCAGGAAATTCGTTTTCCTGATGATCCGCCCCCAGGGAAAGAAGAAGACTGTGGCCACGACCTCCAGACAGGGCTCCTCTACACGACAACAACAAATGGATAAGATTGTGGAGGAGTACGGGGACATCTTCACCTCACCCACAGGGGTTCCTCTGCACTGTCAGGTCAAGCACCCGATTGATCTGACCCCAGGTGCGCCGCTACCCAATGGACCAATCTATTGGTGGTCTATTCTGGAGAATGATGAAATCAAGAGGCAGATTCAGGAGTTGTTGCAAAAAGGTCACATCAGATCAAGTTCATCGCTTTGTGGGAGCCCGATCGTGTTGGTACAGAAGAAGGACGGGACGTGGAGACTCTGTATTGACTATCGGGCACTGAACAAGATCACTGTCTAGAATAGGTACCCAATCCCACGGATTGATGACCTTCTGGACCAACTCCAAGGTGCAAAATATTTCAGTAAGATCGACCTGAAGTCTGGGTATCACCAGGTACCAATTGAACCCTCTGATGTGTGGAAGACTGCCTTCAAAGCTAAGGAAGGCCTTTTTGAATGGCTGGTCATGCCTTTCGGGTTGACGAATGCTACCGCAACCTTCATGAGGATGATGGACGACATCTTGCGGCCATTCACCAACTCATTCGTAGTGGTGTACTTGGATGACATTCTGATCTTCAGCAAGACTTGGGAAGAGCACCTTCATCACATCCGACAAGTCCTCCAAACACTACGACAACACAAGTTGTGTGCCAATTTGGAGAAGTGCACGTTTGGCATGACCCAAGTTCAATATCTGGGATACATTATTGATGAAAGGGGGGTGCATGTGGATCTAGCCAAGATCCAAGTCATTCAGGATTGGCCAACCCCAACCACTATAACAGAGCTTCGTAGCTTTCTGGGTCTTGCTAATTTCTACCATAGATTCATGTTGGGATTCTCTCATATCACTTGGCCCTTGAGTCAAGTCACCAAGGGAGGAGCGAGAACAAAATTCTTTTGGTCGAAACCTCAACAGAAGGCGTTCATAGAATTGAAAAATCCCCTCTGTTCTGCCCCAGTGCTCACATTACCAGACTTGCAACAGCCATTTGAGATCGAGACAGATGCCTCTGACTATGCTATTGGGGCAGTTCTTACTGAACAGGGACATCCAGTGGCATATCACAGTGAGACATTGTCTGACACAATTTGCAAGTATCCCACTTATGACAAAGAAATGTATTCCATTGTGCAAGCTTGTCGATAATGGAAGCATTACATATTGGGGAAGGAAACAATCATCCACACAGACCACCGACCCCTGTAGTTCATACAGACACAAGGGAAGTTGCAGAATGATCGCCATCAGAAGTGGTCCACATATCTGCAATAGTTTCATTTGAATATCAAGTACAAGAAGGGTAGCACCAATAATGTTGCAGACTGCCTCAGCCGACCACCGAACGTGGCGCTCACCACTGTGCTCAACTCTTGTGGGCATGAGACTTCTGATTGGCCGCTTCTCTATGAGAGTGACCCAGAATTTGGCCACACTTACAAGACACTCTTGGGGGGTACGCAAGTTCCAAATTTTCACCACCAAGATGCACTTTTATGTCACCTGGGACACCTTTGTGTTCCTTCAAGAGAGCGTGCCAAGATGATATGGGAAGCACACTACAGTCGAGTCGCTGGGCATTTCGGGGTTGATAAAACATTAGTAATCTTGCAGAAGTATTTCTATTGGCCAAACCTTCGAAAGGATGTAGAGAAGCACATCAGATCCTACACTGCTTGTGCCATTGGCAAACCGACCATCAAGAAGCAAAGGCCTATATACTCCTCTACCTACCGCTAGTCGGCCTTGGGAATCCATCTCCATAGATTACATTTCAAGTCTGCCTTCCACTAAGTAGGGAAATGACTGTGTTTTCATGGTCATCGACAGATTCTCGAAGATGGCCATCATGGCGGCCTGCAAGAAGAATATCACAGCAAAAGCCACTGCTAAACTCTTCTTTGAATGAGTGTGGGTGCACTTTGGGATCCCAAAGTCTATCATATCAGATCGGAATAGCAGGTTCCTCAGCACATTTTGGTCCAGCCTATGGTCAATGTTGGATACCAAGTCCACATCTTTCCATCCCCAAACAGATGGCCAGACAGAGGTCATCAACAGAATGCTTGTACACATTTTGCGCATGTACATTTCAAAGCATCCATGCACATGGGACGAGAGCCTAACATATGTACAACATAGTTATAATTGGGCTCTCCACAGTTCAATCGGCCATAGCACCTTTCAGGTGGGCTTGGGATTCCAGCCATTATGTCCTTTTGACGTAGCCATACCATTTGCAGCTGCTCAGGCCGATTCCGCTCATGTCCAGTCTGAAGTTGACAAAGCAAGTAGCTTCATCGAGCACATTCAACACATCCGCCAACAGGTTCATGATATATTGGACAGAGCCAATGCCAAGTACAAGCAATGCCATGATCAACACCAGGTGCCACACAACTTCCAGGTGGGCGACAAAGTATGGCTACATTTGCAGATGGAGCGCCTCACTGGACACCACCGCAAGATTCGCCCACTCCGATATGGGCCGTACACCATCACCAAGTCTATAGTGAACAATGCCTTCGAGCTCAGTATTCCACCATTCCTTGGTCTGCACCCAGTCTTCAATGTGGATCGCCTTCATCCTTACGTCCCACCTCTACTGGACACCTCAGACATTGCAGAACAACTCACACCAACAGAGTTAAACCCAAACTGCATGGAATAGGCCACCATAGATTGTATCAGGGACATGAAAATAAATAGCACTCGCCAACAGAACATCCAACTGTATCGGATTGTCAAAGCTGGCCAACTCCTGCACCAAGGAAAGTGGTTTACCAAGGACCAAGTTCAGCAGAAGTTTCCTCATCTCATTGAAGAACTCAATGCAATGGGGACCATTGCTTCTTAAGGGGGGAGGAATGATCTAGGTGGATATTGGTGGCCACCCGCCTATTCCACTTGGGGCCCCACCATTCCCTCTTTCATTTTTTCAGTTTCGGCACAACTTACTATTTTTAGCAGTTTTTCAGGTCCTGAACTTCCAGAGCCATTTTGAGGCCCTAAACGACGTTTTTTGGGCATCACACCTCCAGCAAATATCATTCTGCTAAAGAATGGATATTCATGGTGAAAGTTGTAGTCCTCGGATAGATATTTCTAGTGATGTACCATGTCTGTCAAACGGAGATAGTATGCCAAAGTTACGTCCCTGGGAAGTTGAAACACCAATTTACCCAAACGGGGCCCATAGTTTTGGCGCTTCATCTCCTAGGGTTAGGTTTTTGGATGTTTAGAGTTCTTCATTGTTTCTCAATAATAAATAGGCCCTCGAGCCTCATTGTAACTGAGTTCAAAGGCTTGTAGCCGCCACATCTCTTCTGAGAGATAGCTACCAGCGCCCTAGCTAGTTTTATTTCCATTCTGTCTGTAAGCAAATTCCAGTTCTTTGATATTAATGAAATGAAGTGTTGTTTCCGCTACATCTCTATATTTATGGTTATATGTTTATTCTGTTGCGTTCCTGCATAAATCCAGATCAGTGGTATCAGAGCGGTTTGCTTTTTCTCGATCCTTCTTTGCATGTCCCCAATTAGGTCGGGGTATAAGGAGCTAGGGCTTGATCTGGTGGAACCTTTGCAAGATTAGCCTCGCAAACCTCGACGGACGCCCATGGGGGATGAAAAGAAAGATGAGGGAGCAGGATATCCTATCAAAATATTGCTCGAGCAGGCCCTCGAAAAACAAAGGAACACGATGATGGATAAGTTTGCTCATATCCTTCAACGGCTGCCCACCGCAGCGCATCTGCATCCAACAGCCACTCTGGAGGCGCGACTCCTTTTAAGGTACAAGTAAATTTTTACATTCCCATATTTGAGGGTCAAATAGACACAGATACCATAGATAGATGGTTGAATCTATTAGAAGGATATTTATTTGTTCATGACTTTTCAGACTGGGAGAAGATTATTTTTTCACTCCTCAAAGCTACCCCCCATGTTAAGGACTGGTGGGAAACCTACTATGAGAACAAGGACCAAACAAAACCCTCTCGGTTCTTGGCCGTACCAACTTGGAATTATTTCCAAGACGCCGTCAAGGAACAGTACTATCCCGTGGGGAGCTATGAGGACAAGTACATACAATGGACCACGCTGCGACAACAAAGGGATCAAGATGTGCACGAGCTGACGAATCTGTTCCATACCCTGCGCACAAAGTTGGGTATCAAAGATTCAGAGAAACATTTGGTGCTAAAGTATCGTAGTTGTCTGCACAGATACATTCAGGAGGAAATGGAGTTCCTCGACATCTCCTCGCTTGGTACGGCATACCGGTATGCTGCCAAGATTGAGCAGAAATTCAAACAGAAGAAGCGAGACTTTGGATCTGTGAATCAAAAGCAAGGAAAAGGTGATTCCAAACCGCAGAACAAAGGACAGAGCATGGCGGCTAAAGACAACCCGTCAAAGCCACAAGAAAAGAACAACACCGTAAAGCCAAAGAAGGACACGGGAAAGTGGTGTGAGTTCCGTAAGAGCTCCACTCACAACACAAGTGAGTGTCGGGCCAAGCAGTCGCTAGTGGCCGAGATGAGGGCTTCTGAGTCAGATGCATGCTCCGACTCCGAATCAGAACCTGAAAAGGGGAATGAAAAAGGGAAACATATTATTGATGCGGAGCCCAACGCCACCGTTGCCACTACAAAGGTCCAGAAGGAGGAACCGGAAGATCCAGAGGAGGAGGAACGTCTCTTCCACTCCCAGATGTGGGTAAAGGGCTCCCCTGTACAGTTCATTGTCGACAATGGGAGCCAAAAAAACCTCATTTCGGCAGACGCCGTGAAGCGGTTGGGCTTGCCGACCACAGCTCACCCACATCCATACACCATCGGGTGGCTTCACCAAGGACGAGATCTCCGCGTCAGCCAGCAGTGCCGCCTTCCCTATAGCATCAAGCCCTTCACGGATGAGGTATTATGTGACGTTGCTCCTATTGATGTTTCCGATGTATTATTAGGACAACCATACTTGTGGAAGCGTCATGCTGTGTATGAGTCTCGACCTCGTGCTGTTATTATTACTTTGGGAAATAAGTTGTACAGTATACCAGAGGTACCACCTCCTACGACTATCTCTTTGGTTACTGCAAAACAATGTAGTAAGCTCATTTCCCAAACCAGGAAATTCGTTTTCCTGATGATCCGCCCCCAGGGCAAGAAGAAGACTATGGCCACGACCTCCAGACAGGGCTCCTCTGCACAACAACAACAAATGGATAAGGTTGTGGAGGAGTACGGAGACATATTCACCTCACCCACAGGGGTTCCTCTGCACTGTCAGGTCAAGCACCCGATTGATCTGACCCCAGGTGCGCCGTTACCCAATGGACCGATCTATCGGCGCTCTGTTCTGGAGAATGATGAAATCAAGAGACAGATTCAGGAGCTGTTGCAGAAAGGTCACATCAGACCAAGTTCATCGCCCTGTGGGAGCCCGATCGTGTTGGTACAAAAGAAGGATGGGACGTGGAGACTCTGTATTGACTATTGGGCACTGAACAAGATCACTGTCCAGAATAGGTACCCAATCCCACGGATTGATGACCTTCTGGACCAACTCAAAGGTGCAAAATATTTCAGCAAGATCGACCTGAAGTCTGGGTATCACCAGGTACCAATTGAACCCTCCGATGTGTGGAAGACTGCCTTCAAAGCCAAGGAAGGCCTTTTTGAATGGCTGGTCATGCCTTTCGGGTTGACGAATGCTCCCGCCACCTTCATGAGGATGATGGATGACATCTTGCGGCCATTCACCAACTCATTTGTAGTGGTGTACTTGGATGACATTCTGATCTTCAGCCAGACTTGGGAAGAGCACTTTCACCACATCCGACAAGTCCTCCAAACACTGCGGCAACACAAGTTGTGTGCCAATTTGGAGAAGTGCACTTTTGGCATGACCCAGGTTCAATATCTGGGATACATTATTGATGAAAGAGGGGTGCATGTGGATCCAGCCAAGATCCAAGTCATTCGGGATTGGCCAGCCCCAACCACTATAACAGAGCTTCGCAGCTTTCTGGGTCTTGCTAATTTCTACCAGAGGTTCGTGTTGGGATTCTCTCATATCACTTGGCCCTTGAGTCAAGTCACCAAGGGAGGAGCGAGAGAAAAATTCTTTTGGTTGGAACCTCAACAGAAGGCATTCACAGAATTGAAAAATCGCCTCTGTTCTGCCCCAGTGCTCACATTACCAGACTTGCAGCAGCCATTTGAGATCAAGACAGATGCCTCTGACTATGTTATTGGGGCAGTTCTTACTCAATAGGGACATCCAGTGGCATATCATAGTGAGACATTGTCTGAGACAGTTCGCAAGTATCCCACCTATGACAAAGAAATGTATTCCATTGTGCAAGCCTGTCGACAATGGAAGCATTATATTTTGGGGAAGGAAACAATCATCCACACAGACCACCGGCCCCTGCAGTTCATACAGACACAAGGGAAGTTGCAGAATGATCGCCATCAGAAGTGGTCCACATATCTGCAACAGTTTCATTTGAACATCAAGTACAAGAAGGGTAGCACCAATAATGTTGCAGATTGCCTCAGCCGACCACCGATCGTGGCACTCACCACCATGCTCAACTCTTGTGGGCACGAGACTTCTGATTGGCCGCTTCTCTATGAGAGTGACCCAGAATTCGGCCACACTTACAAGGCACTCTTGGGGGGTACGCAAGTTCCAAATTTTCACCTCCAAGATGCACTTTTATGTCACCTGGGACACCTTTGTGTTCCTTCGAGCGAGCGTGCCAAGATGATATGGGAAGCACACTACAGTCGAGTCGCTGGGCATTTCGGGGTCGAGAAAACAGTAGCAATACTACAGAAGTATTTCTATTGGCCGAACCTTCGAAAGGATGTCGAGAAGCACATCAGATCCTGCACTACTTGTGCCATTTCCAAACCGACCATCAAGAAGCAAGGCCTATATACTCCTCTACCTACCCCTAGTCGACCTTGGGAATCCATCTCCATGGATTACATGTCGGGCCTGCCTTCTACTAAGCAGGGAAATGACTGTGTTTTTGTGGTCGTCGACACATTCTCGAAGATGGCCATTATGGCGGCCTGCAAGAAGAATATCACAGCAGAAGCCACTGCTAAACTCTTCTTTGAACGAGTGTGGGTGCACTTTGGGATCCGACAGTCTATCATATCAGATCGGGATAGCAGGTTCCTCAGCACATTTTGGTCCAGCCTCTGGTCGATGTTGGATACCAAGCTCACCAAGTCCACAGCTTTCCATCCCCAAACAGATGGCCAGACAGAGGTCGTCAACAGAATGCTTGTACACATTCTGCGCATGTACAATTCAAAGCATCCACGCACATGGGACGAGAGCCTCCCATATGTACAACATAGTTATAATCAGGCTCTCCACAGTTCAATCGGCCATAGCCCCTTTCAGGTGGGCTAGGGATTCCAGCCACTATGTCCTATTGACATGGCCATACCATTTGCAGATGCTCAGGCCGATTTAGCTCATGTCTAGTCTGAAGCTGACAAAGCAAGTAGCTTCATCGAGCGCATTCAACACATCCACCAATAGGTTCATGATATATTGGACAGAGCCAATGCCAAGTAAAAGCAACGCCATGATCAACACCGGGTGCCACAGAACTTCCAAGCGGGCGACAAAGTATGGCTACATTTGCAGGAGCGCCTCACTGGACCCCACCGCAAGCTTTGCCCGCTCCGATACGGGCCGCACACCATCACCAAGGCTATAGGGAAGAATGAATTCGAGCTCAGTATTCCACCATTCCTTGGTCTGCACCCAGTCTTCAATGTGGATCGCCTTCGTCCTTACTTCCCACCTCTACTGGAAACCTTAGACATTGAAGAACAACTCACACCAACAGAGTTAAACCCATAATGCATGGAACAGGCCACCACAGATTGTATCAAGGACATGAAAATAAAGAGCACTCACCAACAGAACATCCAACTGTATCGAGTTGTCAAAGATGGCCAACTACTGCACCAAGGCAAGTGGTTCACCAGGGACCAAGTTCAGCAGAAGTTTCCTCATCTCATGGAAGAACTCAACGCAATGGGGACCATTGCTTCCTAAGGGGGGAGGAATGATCCAGGTGGATATTGGTGGCCACCCACCTATTCCACTTGGGGCCCCACCATTGCCTCTTTCAATTTTTCAGTTTCGGCACAACTTACTATTTTTAGCAGTTTTTTGGGTCCTGAACTTCCAAAGCCGTTTTGAGGCCCTAAATGACGTTTTTTGGGCATCACGCCTCCAACAAATATCATTCCATTTTGGAACGGATATTCGTGGCGAAAGTTGTAGTCCTCGGATAGATATTTCTAATGATGTACCATGTGCATCAAACAGAGATAGTATGCCAAAGTTACGTCCCTGGGAAGTTGAAACACCAATTTACCCAAATGGGGCCCATAGTTTTGGCGCTTCATCTCCTAGGGTTAGGTTTTTGGATGTTTAGAGTTCTCCGTTGTTTCTCAATAATAAATAGGCCCTCGAGCCTCATTGAACCGAGTTCTGTAGGCCTATAGCCACCACATCTATTCTCGTAGATAGCTACTAGCGCCCGGCTAGTTTTATTTCCATTTTGTCCGTAAGCAAATTCCGCTGACATTAATGAAATAAATGTTGTTTCCACTTCACATCTCTCGTATTTATGGTTATATGTTTATGTTGTTTGTCCTCAGAGACAAATCCTCCAATCCGGATCAAAATCAAGGTGCAGCAGAGGGTAGCATGACAAGAGCAGAAACCAAGGTACAAAACAACAACAAGAAGTTCATCACATGAAGTCTTCAAGTGGGTTACATTGCATACAATCATTGTAAAGGTATCATTGTACTAATTCATTGTAAATACATTATTGTACAAATTGTACTAGTGTCTATCTACCAAGAGTTGAAGAGGTAGTGTCAGGTGGTCTAGGATCACCCTTAGGTGGTTGTGTCAAATTTGGGGTTATGGTCTAGTGTATCTTCTTCTTCTACATCATTCCATATCATTGTAAAGTGGACCATTTTCCCTAGTACGAGAGTCCATTCTTCTTTTATTCTTCTATAGGGTGGTAGGGTGGTGCTAGGGTGAGTTGTAGCTCATTGGGTGTTGGGGCATCCATTCAGTTGACTACTAAAGAATCTCGGGCATTGAGCCCATCCGGAAGGAGCCGGAGAAGGATGTTTTTCTAGATTCTAGAAGTTGGAGCTTTATTTTAAATTGGAGTTGAATATTAAAGAATTATTAGAAAAGCATTAGGTGGTTTTTGTCCGCAGTGGGTTTCCACCTTAAAAACTGCAGTATTTGTGTTCCTTTTTTGTTTCGCTTCTTTAATTGTAGGAAACCGATAGCTAATTGAAGCATAACTAATTCTCTAATCGGAAGGAATATTGATTCACCCCCTCCTCTCAATAACTGACAACATTCAACCGAGCATGACTCAGGCGCTTGGATTCTCTCACAAAACCTCAAACAACCATTGTTTTCAAAAGACCTCTTAGCTTAAGGAGAAACATTAATATCCTAGAAGTTGGATGGCTCAAACCTGGAATGATGAAATCCCTTATGGACCCTATTTTTACCCTCCATGATGTTTTTAAACAAGGAAAAACCCTAGATTGATGTAGTGGATAGGGAAGGTGGAAAATTAGGAAAACATGGGATAGTGGTAGAGTGGTTTAAGGGACATAAATGAAATGGAAGGAAGTTAGCGAAAAATCCAAAAAAATTTGGGAGGTAGGGTGATGATTTGGCTACAATATTCAAGTTGAATTTTTTGAAATGAGCATATGAAAGGTGCCCAAAAGGTCAAAACACAGGGTTTTCCTAGTTTTCCTGCAAAAACGTAGTGAAAACTAGGGTTTCAATGAAAATGGTGGCAAGAAGGGATGTCAGTGATAGGGAGTGTTTGGATAAGGTATATGGAATATGTATTAAGGTTTTATATGGTGAAATTATGGTTTTTTCAACTGAAATCAGCCAAAAATTTAAGAAACTAAAAACGTAGTGGAGAAAACCTAAGAAGGGACTCCACCCTTTTGCTAAAGAATTTGACTTGAAAGAGGTATGAAGAGTATCCACTTACTATTTTGGAGGTTTCTGAATCTTTGGGCAAGATTATTTAACCCTTGGATGGATGTTTTTGATCTGTAAACAAAAAACGTAGCACCTTTTCCAGACACGTTGCACAACCATCCAGAAGCGTAACACAGGGCAGTTTTGGCACAATTTTCTTGTTTGTATTCGACCTTTGGAAGCTATAGAGTGTGATGATGTTAAGAGAGGAGATCTATTGAAAATAAAATGATGAAATTAATTCAATAATCCTCTTTCCTTTTATAACATGACAAATTTTCCTTTTTTGTCTTCTAGTGAAATCATACATACTTTGAGAAAAACATATTTTTTGAAAAACTAACTTGATCATGTAGCATAATTATTTGAGAAAAGGAAAATTTATTTTAATTTATTTTACTATCTTTTCTAACTCCCAATGAAGATGCTTTGTACGGTGAAAATGACTCTTTTTCACCTTTTTTCATGACATGATTGAAGATTGTGGTGGCGAAACAAAAGAGACCTAGACCATGACCTAGATGAATGCATTTTAATAGACCTATGACCCTAGGTGATAATGGATGACATGAACTTGAAATGAAGATGACCATGAATGGAGTGAAGGGAGTAGCATTCCAGACCTAAAAAACATTCAGTGAACAAAATTTTATTTGAAAATTGATTTGAAAACATGGAATTTTGACCTAGGACCACTACCAAGTAAAACTGTAAAAGAACATTTGATCACTGAACATTAATACACTAACATTGGCTCCAACTGGGGATGTAATCTCCTTCAGTAGGTTTCAAGAACACCATAGATCAGGTAGCCGCATCATTGGGAAATGGAGTCAAAACTGGAAACTAAGATAACTTCGACAAACTAAAATGACTTTCAATCAAAAAATGACTTGAATTTTTGAACTTTTTAAAATAAAAACATTAGCTGATCATAGAAGCCTCATGGCCTTTTCCCCGGGCTTCCAAATTTTGCAACAACTTCCTTATTCTTTGACAGAAAATAAAGTGATATTTATAATGAAAGTGAACCTTTTTCTTCAAGATCAAGTAAGGTAATGTTTGAGGAACCTACCATTCACCGGTACTCCCAGAATTTACTACCCATCAATATCTTCTAAGAAAAATTCCTTATTACCCCTCAATGTTGTAGTATTGTAAGGACCTTTCCATAGGTTATCAAACTTACCGTGCTTTCCTTTGTCTTCATTTTGGGCATCCCATCGAAGAACAACATCTCCTAACTTCAAATCATCAGCTTTGGTTTTCTTGTCATATATCTTCTTGATTTTCTCTTGAAGTTTTGAAGTGTGATTGAAAAATTCTTTTCTTTATTTTTATAAATGAATCATTTAACTGATTCTTCGTTGAATTTCATTTGGTTCACTGCCAATATCTTGCAGAATTTTCATCACCGACACTGCTAAAGAAGTGGGAAACACTTTGTCGACACCATACACTAGCTGAAAGGGTGACATGCTGATTGATCTCTTCGTGCTAAATTTGTCTTCCCATAGAGAATTTATGAGCTTTTTGTGCCAATTTATTTTATTCTCTTGCAACAATTTCTTGATTATGTGCCAATGAATTGTTTGACGATTCAACCAACTCGTTGCCTTGAGGATAATATGTTGTATAATGCCAGAGTCTTATGTGATATTTATCACAAAAGTCAATCATATTTTTGGACTTAAATGCGGTTGCATTGTCAATGATAATTTTATGTGGGCAACCAAAACGAGACAGAATATTGCTCTCCAAAAACTGAATAATCATGGTGTCTGTAGCTTGCCTCGTGGGGATGGATTTGATCCACTTTGTTAAGTAATCAGTGGCAGTGAGTATCCACTTATGCTGAGTTGATGATGGAGGATGAATCTCGCCAATGAAATCAAGACCCCACTTCTGGAAGGGTGCTTGAACTACATTTGGTTTCAAGGGAAACAGTAAAAGCTTTCTCTTTCCCTTACAAATGTGACACTCATGACAACTTATGATAGTTTTATAAACATCAAAAAACAAACTTGGCCAATAAAATCCAACCCTCAGTATCTTATTTTTTGTATTATTCTAGAAAATATGACCACCACAATCACCTTTTTGAAAATATTTCATCACCTTATCAAGTTCACCTTCTACCAAAAAATTCAATAAAACTTTGCCCGACTCTTTCCAATACAAAACATTGTTAAGAATTCAATACTTAAGATCCTTCAACTTCAGAGATATACCTCTATTTCTAGGCAATCCAGGAGGAGGATTCAAATGTTGCAACACATATATAATATCAACATACCATGGCGATGAAGAAATTTTTGTAGATACCTGAGGTAATGAATCAACCTCTTACTCCTCAAATAATGTAACAATGAACTTGATGTCCAAGGCATGCAAGTTTGATTCTGCCATGAGCTTAGCCAAGCCTTTTCCTTTGATCATTTTTGTAGGTTTGATTTCCAATTCATACTCCAACATGGCAGCTATCCACTTTCCATGCCGACCTTCAAGATCATTCTATGTTTGCACATCTTTAACAACAGTGTTTGGGACATATGCAAGAACATGTGAGTGAAGAATATAGACTTGGAAGTTCTTCAATTGTTTAGCACCAAGGCCTTTTTTTAATGATATTGTACTTCAAGGTTGCATCTCTTATGGTTCTACTAAAGAAGGCAATGGGCTACTCTGTTTTCTGACCTTTCTTTTGCATAAGGACAACAACTAGTGTATGTTCAAAAGCAAAGGAAAATATGATGAAATCAAGTGTATAATCTGGGCTGATAAGAATAGGAGCATGAGAAAAATTAAATTAACTTGATTGAATAATTTCTTTGCCTCATCAGACCACTTCACCTCGCTGTCTTTCTTCAACATATCAGTAATTTCTCTTAAATGTCTAGCAATTTTAGGAATAAACCTTCTCAAAAGGTTGATTTTACCATTGAATGACTGGATTTCCTTCTTGCTTCTAGGATAGTCCAAATTCTGAATTGATTAAATCCTTTAAAGATCTATCTAGATGTCATATTTAGGTATTATATGGCCAATAAATTTCACTTCTTCCATAGCGAACAAACTCTTCTTTGTATTCAGCGATATGCCAAATTCTCTACATTTATGAAAAAATGTCTTCAAATGTTGTAAGTGCTCTTCATATGTCTTGGAAAAACTGTGATGTCATCAAGATAAATGGCCAAAAATACATCCTTTTCATTGGAAAAGGTGATATCCATCACTCGTTGAAATTTTACTCTTGCATTCTTCAATCCAAAGGGAATTTTAGCATACATAAAAGTACCCCAAGGTGTTGTGAAGGTTGTCTTCTCTTGATCATCTCAATGAACTAAAATCTGATTATACCTAGAGTATCCTTCCAAAAATGAAAGTCTGGAAGAACCAACGAACCTTTGCAGCATATGATCCATATTTAGAAGTGGGTAGTTGTCTTTCAACAACACTTTATTCAGATTTCAAAAATCTATACACAAGCGAATCTCACCATGTATAAATTTTAATACAATTATGTATTGCATGGATTCTCCTAATCTAACAATTATATGCCACTGTTAAATACAAAATCCTTCTACTTAAATATTTGTGGAAATTTAATCACCAATTGAAAACACATGAAGAATTATTAATCACACATAACACAGATGTTCTTACCAGGAAAGCATAAAGCTAAAACCCCCACTATCATATATTATGTATATATCATGGATCATGAAAAAATTTCATAAAAAACTCTAATCCAAGAGCTCTCAATATAATTTACAATCATCTCACACTGTCATACAAAAGTTGGCATAAAAATGCGCTAATTTACTGCCTCCTGACAGCCTGTCTCCACTGCATAATCCCTACTGATCACAATCCCTAAATGAATTCAATCTTGCCTTGACTTGACTGCACAATCCTCATTGGCATATCCAATGTGTGTGTGGTTGTAATTGAGCACCCACTAATGTCACAATTGATAGTCAAACTGACCCTTTCACCTACCTCTCAACCGGGTCTCCACTGGATCTGACATGCATGTAGTTAACAGTAGTATTTCTTCAGTTGCATGTGAGACCACTTCTTGTGAATTAATTAAATAATTAATTCACTGATCTCTCACTAGTGTATCTTTAGTTACAACTAGGTACAACTAGTACAATTGATTTTTACTCACTTAACTGAGTTAAACTAAATAAAAACTCACATAACTACTCATCCAACACTGTTACAACTTTGAATCACTCAGTTATAACTCAGAAATTGAAATTCCTTCGGTCAACTGGTTTGCCACATCAGTTAACTAAAATCAAGTGCTTCAAGAGAATAGATTTTTATTTATTGTCTAATTATTTTTAAGGGTTAACAATAATCGACATGTGATCTATTTTTATATATGTGATCTATTAATAGACTTCAGCCATGAATCTAAAGATATAATCTCATATATAAATAGAATTTTCTCAACCATCTATAAATAGAATCCCTCTATAAATATAATATGATCAACATTCAAAAAATAGACATACACCTAAAAATATCCTGCAGGCCCCACCTAGTGTAGGTGCTTAATTTTCACTAGGATCATCATCTTGTTGAATATCAACACTCCCTCTCAATAAGAAATGGATTATCCTTCACCCTGATCCTATCTCTATGGTATTTGAATTTTCTCCTGGTGAGCGCCTTTGTCAGAATATCTTCATCATGATATTCTATAGGAATGTACTAAAGCAACATGATCTTCTTCTATACACAATCTACGATATGATGATACCAGATATATATATGCTAAGATATATCATGAAACACTGGATTAACCGAGATTTTAATGCAACTCTGGTTATCATAATGAGTCACTGTAGGATCTCAATGAGAACAAAACAAGCCAACTAAGATCTTTCTCATCCAGATAGCCTCACATGCAGCTTGAATTGCTACCATGTATTCGGCTTCCGCTAAAATGAGTGCCATGGATCTCTTTTTCCTGCTGTACCAAGAAATAGCTGTAGATTTGATACTGAAGACCCCTCCTAATGTGCTCTTTCTATCTGTTGGGTTGCTCTCCCAATATGCATTGGTGAAGCCATGCAACTCACCTCATCCGTCTATCTGTAATGTAAACCATACTCAGATGTGCCCCTGAGATATCTCAAGACAAGCTTGCCCGCCTTCCAAAAGAGATTGGTAGGCTTACCATCACTTGACTAAGTTGGTTCACGACATAGCATATGTTCGGTCTTATATTAACTAAATACATGAGCGAACCCACCAACTGTCGATAGACAATAGCATCCACTACCTCTCTAGATGTAGCATCCTCTTTCCTCTAGTTTCCTAGAAGAGGAGTATCCATGGGTTTGCAGCCCTCCTTGTGAAACTTACCGAGTATCTCACTTGCATACTTGCCTTGAGACACAAACAATTCACCTTCTCGCTGCCATATTTCCAATCCAAGAAAATAGTGAAGGAGACCCATATCCTTCATCTCGAACTCCTTTGAAAGGTCCTCCTTGCATGAGTGTATCAACTGCTCATCACCAGTTAGTATTAAATCATCAAAATAAAGAAAAATGATTAAAATCTTACCCTCCACCATAATCTGGTATAGGTTTGCACCCGCCTCACTTTTGGTGAAGCCAAGTCCAGTGAAATAGCTATCAATCCGAAGTACCAAGCAGGAGGTGCTTGCTTTAGCCCATACAATTCTCTTTTGAGTCTGCACACATGTGACCTGCTGTTGAAGATCTCAAATCCATCAGGCTACTCAATGTACACTTCTTCCTCAATGATCCCATTAAGGAACGTAGTCTTCACATCAATCTGATGAATGTGCCAACCCATCTGCACTGAGACAGCAAGGATGGTCCTTATGGAAGAATATCGTGTGACAGGTTCAAAGGTTTCTTCATAATCAATCCCCTCGATCTGTGAGAAGCCTCGAGCCACAAATATTGCCTTATACTTCTTAACACTCCCATTAGAAGCTTTCTTTACCTTGTAGATCCATCTTGAACCTACCACTGATTTATCAACCAGCCTTGGAAAAATTTCCTAAGCACTGTTTCTGACAATGGAGTCGTATTCCTCCACCATTGCATCTACCCATGTGGGCTCCTGCACTTCTTTCTGAAAGGAAGATGGCTCAGTCACAATTAATTTGCTCATGAGAGCCATGTATCCAGTGAATTGGTCAGAAGACTGTCTCTGTCTGTGCTGTGAAATAGGGACTCCTACATTCTGTGCCGCATCAAGCTTTAGCCTCTTAGCTTCTATGGTACACCTTCTACTAGTTTTTATGTTTGGCTCTGCATGAGTGGACTCCTCCACTCCATGAACCTCCTCCTGTGGTTGGTCCAAATCTAGAGACTCATCTTTGGGAACAAGCAGTTCCTCCTCTTCATACAAGTCTAGCTCCCTCTCAAACGACAACTTCATGGCTTTCTCCTCATTGAATTTTATATCCCGTCGCATCATAGTCGTTTGACTGAGTGGAAAATACACACGATAGTTGTGGGGTGTTTCTATGTACCCCACATATATCCCAACTTTAGCAGTCGGCTCCAACTTCTTCCTGGCATTCTTGGTCACATGAACATAAAGAGATGAGCCAAAAAAAAAAAAATGAGAAACATTCGGCTTCTTACCAGTAAAATCTTCTTCAAGTGTACTCATGCCAAGTACCCTACGAGGACAACGATTTTGCAAATAAACTGCAGTGTTTCATGCTTCCACCCACAAATGCATTGGTAGGCCCTGATCATGCAGCATCGCTTGTGCCGCACCCATGATCGTTCTATTCTTCCTCCTCGTGACCCCATTTTGTTATGGCTTATGAGGCACTATGAGTTCTTTTCAAATTCCTTCTTTGCTACAGAAGTATTCGAATTCGTTCGAGATATATTATCCACCATTATCACTCCACAGAACCTTCACTTTCTTCCCCGATTCTTTCTCCACCAATGCTTTAAACTCACAGAACTTTGAGAATGTTTGATCCTTCTTCTGCATGAAGTAGATCCAACATTATGAGAAAATTCATCAACAAAAATAAAATAATACTTGTGTTTTGTTGTTGAAGCAACCAAGAATGGTCCACACATGTCCATGTGAACTCTCTCCAGGATCACCGAAGCACGATTCTCCTTTTCATGAAAGGTGGATTTTGCATAGTTCCCCATGGTTAAACCCTTGCACTGATCTAACTGAGTAAGTGTTCCCATTGGAAGTATAGTAGATATTTGCTACATAGCTTTCAAAGCTCCATGATGAAGATGGCCCAATTGCCCGTGCCATAACTCACCCTCATCCTTTCTCACCACTTTTTCTGCCTTGCCCATCATTGTAGCACAGCCATCTACCTCCAGCTTATATATATTCTTAACTTGAATCCTATCCTCTTGGTTTGACCCGTTGTTTTATGTCACAGGAAAGCTTTTCCATCTCCGAAAACAACATCATAACCTCTATCTCAAACATGGCGACTGAGACCAATTTTTTCTTTAGACCTGGAACATGCATAGCATCTTTCAAAAGAAATGGTTTACTTGACTCCCTCTCAAAGGTAATGGTACCAATTTCGGTCACACTGTTTCATCCATCTTCGCCCATCTCTATATGCATTTAGATATCTTTCTCCTCCAAGTCACTGAAAAGCTCCTTATCTCCCGTCATGTGGAAGGAAGCACCACTATCAAGATACCACACCGATCCCATTTCTCTTGAAACCAAGCATGCGATCAAAGAGAAATCAAGTTCAAATTGTGAGGCAAGGGCCTCACAAGCTGCAACTCCATCAACCTTCTTGTTCTTGTTTTTCTGTGGGAAGTTAGTGGCTAGATGCCCATGTTCATGACAGTGAAAACACTTCACTTTGGACAAATCCAACTTCTTTCCTTTAGCCTCATATTTTAAGTGGAATTTATTCCTCTTACCTTTCCTTGCCTTAGAAGCCAAAGAAAATCCTCTTCTTCATCATCATGCTTTGATGAAGAGCCATCTTTGGTGTTCCACCTGAACTCCTCCTACACTAGATTCAACCACAGTCGTTCCCAATATGGTAGTTTTTACCATATGTTGACAGAGTCTTGATAACTGTGCCAACTCTTAGGAAGTCCCAAGAGAGCCAAGCTCACCAAATCATCATCAGCAACCGTGATTCCCACACTCCCCAGCTCATCCTGACATTGGACAAAATTTGTGAGATACTTAGGAATATTGTCGCCCTTCTCCATTTTGATCTTTCTGAGTTTATCCTTCAGCGCCATTTTCCTATGGTCACTGCTGCTTTGGAAAAGGTCTGTCAAAGCCTTCCACATAGCGAATGGAGTGGCTTTCCCATGAAGGCTTGAGACAATATGGTCTCTCACACCTTACAACATAATTCTTCTTGTCTTCGCTACTTTCTTTTGCCATGTGTCAAATAATGTAGCATCCATCGAAGTGGGCTTAGGAACATCGCTGTCTATGAAATCCTTCAAGCCATTATCTTCAAGCACTACCTCCATCCTATCCTTCCATGCAATTTAGTCTGAGCTACCCTCGAGTGCATACTCTAGCCACAAACCATTGAAAGCCATTTTGATGTTTACTCAATTGTCGCACCAAGAAATTCTTGCAGCAAATTCGAATTATTTCCACCAAAAAACTTAGATACTACTTCAATTTTGCAATCTTCTTTGCTTTGATATCATGTAGAAAATTTAATACAATTATGTATTTCCTGGATTCTCCTAATCTAAAAATTATATTCCACTATTAAATATAGAATCCCTCTACTTAAATCTTTGCAGAAATTTAATCACCAATTGCAAACACATGAAGAAAGATCAATCACACATAACACAGATGTTTTTACCGGGAAAGCATAAAGCTAAAAAACCCACTATCATATGTTATGTATATATCATTGATCATGAAACAATCTCATACAAAAATATAATCCAAGAGCTCTCAGTACAGTTTACAATCGTCTCACACTGTCATACAAAAATGGGCATAAACATGCACCAAATTACTACCTCCTAATAGCCCACCTCCACTGCGCAATCCCTATTGATCACAATCCCTGAATGAATTCGATCTTGCCTTGCCTTGACTATGTAATCCTCATTGGAATCTCCAATGTGTGTGTGGTTGCAACTAAGCACCCACTAATATCACAACTGATAGTCAAACGGACCCTTTCACCTACCTCTCAAATGGGTCTCCACTGGATCTGACATGCATGTAGTTAACAATAGTATTTATTCAGTTGCATGTGAGACCACTGCTTGTGAATTAATTAAATAATTAATTCACTGATCTCTCATTAGTGTATATTTAGTTACAACTAGTTATAACTAACACAACTGAGTTTAACTCACTTAACTGAGTTAAACTAAATAGCAACTCACATAACTACTCATCCAACTCTGTTACAACTTCAAATCACTCAGTTATAACTCAGTCACTTTGGATGTCCCACCAACCAACCTTAGAACTCAAAATTCCTTCAGTAAACTAGTTTGCCACATTAGTTAACTGAAATCAAGTGCTTCAAGAGAATATATTATTATTTATTGTCCAATTATTATTAAGGGTTAATAATAATCGACATGCGATCTATTTTTAGACATGAAATATATAAATAGACTTTGCCCATGAATCTAAAAATGGAATCTCATCTATAAATATAATTTGATCAACAATCTATAAATAAACTCCCACTATAAAAAGAATATGCTCAACATTCTAAAAATAGACATACACCCTTAGAAAACTTTCCAAGTTGACCTATCCCGACCGAGGATAACAGACCATTCGACAAGGAGATCCTGAAACTACAGAGGCTTGGTTTGATCAAGCTGCTAAGTATTAGGAACAAGCTATAGCACTTGCTCTGGGAAATTACATAGAAGCACAGAATTGGTTAAAGATTACAAAAAAAGATAAATAGAAACATAGTTCCAATAAAGGGAACCCAGGGACCATATTCTTCCTCCCCAATTTGAGTTCTAGTCAAGTCCCGAAAAAAATCGAGAATATATTCAACAAATGTAGGCATATGACATACAAAAAACTCATTTTCCTCATTATATTTGAAGATAGGGTGTCCTAACCAACCAATAGCTATTCCATCTCCATTTTCCATTGCACCTGCTCTGAATAACCCCCCCTTAGCTGGATTATTACCAATGTAATCATAAAAAGTGAGTTTCTCTGGAATTTTGGACCAAGCTTCTGATAGGTTCAAAATTTTGGCCAGACCAGCACAAACCCGTCGATATATTTCTTGTTGGAAGTTCCCTTGATCCCATGGGTGGGCCTCTGGATAAATTCAATATGGGATACTTCTATATCATCACCAGAGTTAAAAGGTGTTCTAAGTGAACTATTTCAACTTTACGGTCTTCCTCGTAAATAAATAAAAATAAAAATTGGATACAACTCAAAATGCTTTTTCAGTATTTTCAGAAGAGACGGGGAAAGGAAATCGTATCATATGATTATTTCTCATTTTGGGTTGAGGAAATCTGGGATTATGATAGAATCATTTATTCTGTTATAAAGAAAGATTCTCTCCTATACCATGATGGAAAGGAATCTTCATTTCAAATACAACATCTTTTGGGCCTTTCACTAATGATCCATGAATAACAATTTATAATGGATGGCTTTGATATGGGGCATATGGAGTGATATTAGTTCCCTAGAAAAGAACTAATATAGACGATTTATAGGAATTATCTTTTCGAGATCTCAATAGATGAATCAATCCAAACCTCAGATTTCAATTATACCCCGATGATTGTTCTTCCTTCCCATAGCAATTTGAGTCAAGTGATCTATGTTCCACTTGATCCACGTAAGAATCGGTATGTTTGCAAACAATACGAATCTTTTTCTGTTATTATTCATATTACTAATGAACAATTATTCAAAATATTCCCTATCTATTCCCATTTTAAAGAAAAAATTATTCATAAGAGTCCTTTTTAATCTCAAATTCAAAATCAAAAGATTGGTTAGATTCATTCTCAATTTCCATATAATAGGTTCCCATAATGGATGAGAAATTTCCCACAATATATTCCATTTAAGCATAATATTTTGCTTAATATCTTATGAAATTAATACTTTCGATGTAATTTGGAGTACAATAATCTCTATATGCTTATCACCAATTTGTACCCCTTGGGATCGGTAAACTGGGGCTCTCGGAAACCATAGGCTATGACCTATTGGCTTTGATCTACTATTGGCTCACAGGCTTAAAATTACTAACATCGACTCTTGGGATCGACCAACGGCCATCAACAATGAAAAAATATCTTTGGATCCCCATAGATTTGGAATTTATCTAACCTTTCAAACATTCTGTGTTGCTATCTTGGAACCAAAAATGAGTTTCTCTTTCATCATTTCTATTATATATGTTTCTCTAGTCAAGGAGTAATAAAAAAGGGACTAAAAGGAACATCTTGATGAAATAGAGGGTGAGAAAGCGAACTCTCGACCAAGGGGAGAGGTCCCACTTTCAGAAATAAGAGGCGATAATGAAAGAAATCTGCTCCAACTTCTAACTTCTAATCTGTCTTGCTTCACCAATGCCCTGATATAAAGCCTAAGAGTACTTATGTTAAGGGAGCCTCAATCTATTGTCGACTACTTATGTTAAGGAGGGAAGCCTGCTAAAATAGCCTGCAAACCCAACGTAGTGTAGGTGCTTAATTTTCACTAGGATCATCATCTTGTTGAATCTCAACACTCCCTCTCAATAAGAAAGGGATTATCCTTCACCCTGATCCTATCTCTTTGGTATTTGAATTTTCCCCTGGTGAGCACCTTTGTCAGAATATCTGCATCCTGATCTTCTGTAGGAAATACTGAAGAAACATGATATTCCGCTGCACACAACCTATGATATGATGACACCGAATATCTATATGCTTAGATCTATCATGAAGCATAGGATTAATCGGGAGTTTGATGCAACTTTTATTATCACAATGAATCATTGTAGGATCTAAATGAGAACCAAACAAACCAACCAGGATCTTTCTCATCCAGATAGCCTCACATGCAGCTTGAATTGCTTCCATGTATTCCACTTCCGCTGAACTGAGTGCCATGGATCTTTTTTTCCTGCTGTACTAATAAAAATCTGCAGATCCGATACTGAAGACCCCTCTTGATGTGCTCTTTCTGTCCGTTGGGTTGCCCGCCCAATCTACATCCGTGAAGCCATGCAACTTCACCTCATCCGTTTGTCTGTACCATAAACCATACTCAAATGTGCCCCTGAGATATCTTAGGACATGCTTTCCCAACTTCCAAAAGAGCTTGGTAGGCTTAACCATCGTTTGACTAAGCTGGTTCACCGCATAGCATATGTTCGGTCTTGTATTAACTAAATACATGAGCGAACCCACCAACTGTTGCTAGATAGTAGCACCCACTACCTCTCCAGATGTAGCATCCTCTTTCCTCCAGTTTCCTGGAAGAGGAGTATCCATGCGTTTGCAACCCATCATGTGAAACTTACCGAGTATCTCGCTTGCATACTTGCCTTGAGACACAAATAATTCACCTTCTCGCTGCCATATTTCCAATCCAAGGAAATAGTGAATGAGACCCATATCCTTCACCTCAAACTCCTTTGCAAGGTCCTCTTTACATGAGTGTATCAGCTGCTCATCACCAGTAAGTATTAAATCATAAAAATAAAGAACAATTATTAAAATCTTACCCTCCACGACAATCTGGTATAGTTTTGCATCTGCCTCACTCTTGGTGAATCCAATTCTAGTAAAATACCTATCAATCTGAGTGTACCAACTAGGGGGTGCTTACTTAAGCCCATACAATGCTCTTTCGAGTCTACACACATGTGACTCACTGCTGAAGATCTCAAATCCTTCAGGTTGCTCAATGTACACTTCTTCCTCAATGATCCCATTAAGGAACGCAGTCTTCACATCCATCTGAATAATATGCCAACCCATCTATGCTCAAAGAGAAAGGATGGTCCTTATGGAAGAATACCGTGTGACAGGTGCAAAGGTTTCTTCGAAATCAATCCCCTCAATCTGTGAGAAGCCCTGGGAAAAAAATATTACCTTATACCTCTTAACACTCCCATCAGTAGCTTGCTTTACCTTGTAGATCCATATGGAACTTACCACTGATTTATCAATTGACCTTGGAACAATTTCTGTAATGTTCCAAAATGGAAATCAGCAGCTTTGATATTGTTGAAGAATTCCTTTGTCGGAAATATGAATAAGGCTATGTCAGAGATAGACTGAGAGGGATTTTACCAGTTATGTCACCTCTAAGGAGAGGATGAGAACCAGAGGCTATCTGGCCCTTTCTCAGGCTCTGCCTATAGCTATGCAAATATTTCTTCCTCAGGAATATCTTGCTCAAAAGGATGAGCTACAACAATACATAAACATGAACTGGAAAAATAGTAGTGAATGCATAAAATTTAGAAAATGAAATAAACTCTGATAGCTTTCTCATTGATAATATGGTAGCAGAGATGTGTACAAGATCTTGAGGAAATGATCACTCAAGCTAAAGCAAATCTTTCACTAAAGACAATAGTACAATGAACATGAAATACACTGCTACATATATTATGCCCAACTATGACTGCGCGGTCTATGAAGGAGGACTGCTGCAAAATAATGATACAATGAGGATATAGCAGTATGAAGCTCAAATAATAAGGGGGAGATGGATCTCAACCCTTTGAAATTATAATAAACAATCCCTAGAGGGATTGGCTACAATACATACAAAATGGCATATCTTCTGAAATGTTGGAGTTGTTGGAGCAGTTACAACTCTAAAATGAGAACATGAAGGAGATGGCTAAATAATGCTGCATAAAATGTATATACCTCCTCCAATGGAAATCTAGAGTGAAAGGATGATCCTTTCACCAAAGATTCACCCTCCAAAATTTCAGCGCAACCCCTCACTGCAATTGCACTCAAGAACTATGCGGTTAAGGAGAGGAATTGCACTGTAGGTGATGGGAAGAGAATGGCCTCCTGCCAAAATATAAGAAATGGAGCTGATATCTCCCCTATTGATCTCCTATATGCATTAGAGCTTCATCCTCTGAAATCTGAGCTTCGTAGTGATGATGTGAGAACCTCCACTGCAACCCCAACAACACAATGGTTTTTGCTACAAGAATCACAGCACTGAAAAGAATAGCTTTGGCCTTGAGCCAAGATGTGGAGAAGATGAAGATAAAACCTTCAAGAGCTTCTCAAGAAAGGAGGGAATCCTTAAACAAGAAATCCCTTGTGCTGAACAGCACAACTATCAAAGTTGTGCGACTGTAGAAAGCGAGCAATTCGAAATATCCAAGATAGCTCAAAAAGGTTGCTTTCCCCTCCTTTTATGAAAATGAAGGCTCCTTAGCCATGGACCCCACACATTATGGTTTCCTCCTCCTCATGAAATTTCGTAGGCTTCCCAAGAAAGCCACACCTCCATCTATTGCATAGTTTGACTTGGTCAACATGACCTAGCCCTCTTTACAATTAACCCTTTTCACACATGGGGTGTGCAAACAAGCTCCAATGATGCTCCTCTTTCATAATGTGAGGGATTTTATTGATGTTTTTTATAACCATGGGCCTGCTTACCCATTTATTTAGCTGCAATATGATAAAAGAAAAATTTTAATGTTCCATTTAGCCATGTGCTAATATGGGAACATTACAGTCCTCCCCTCCCAAATGTTGCTTGTCCTCAAGCAACTGCAAGGATAGAACTGGAAAAACCTCCACTCAATACATGGAGTCTAAAATATGTTGAGGAACACCTCCCCCAATGTAGATCCTCCATCCCCCAAGCAATGATCCATAAAAAGTGAGTTACCTCCCAACATGGAAACTCCTGACAATCATCTTACACCTTTGGCTCCTATAATATAGGTGGGCTAAAAATCTACTCTTGGTAGGAAAAATGGCCTACCCCATGTTGTCTTCCTCTCCACTTAGGATAAGTGCAGAGTATATGTTGATCTTGGGCTGCAATGATGTTTCCTTCTAGTGGAAAGATGAAGACAAGACCTCCAGGAATCTCTCCTCCATTGTTATGAAATATGCTGCCCCAAATCATATCATACATGGTGAGTTTGAATTCACCATCATATGGAATCCAATCAACCTCATATACACATATGGTTAAGGGATGAACATCATCATGCAAGTAAACAAGACCCTTACCATAAGTCTGGACCATGCAAATGGAGTGGCTCAAGAGTGAATCCCCTCCCATCCTCAAAGAGAAGAGAAGTTCCTGTGCTAACTCCTCCAAGGATTTGTGTATCTCCTCCATCTAAACCTGATCTATGCATCTCCTCATATGCTGATCTGTCAATATCATGCAAGCAAGATGATCCTAGGAATACTCCACCATTAACCTGGAGCTCCAACATGGATCTATCCTCCATAGTGACAGCGCTGATGATTCCTCATGAAGGACATCTGTCACATGGTCATATCCTTCTTTGACATCTCCTATGCCAAAGATGAAAGTTGGAAGGTTGTTATCATTCCCCTGCTACTTCTGCCACAACGCAGAATCTGGAATGAGAGTGGGTACAAATGATTTTGGGAGAGTGTGTCTCTCCTCCCTAAGTCTACCCAAGACTCTCAGCGCTGTAAAGTTGTCACACAAGGACTCCATCCTCCTGAAATCAATGAATGGTGCCTCAATATGTGAAGCATCTCTCATCCTCTACTGGTCTAGTGGTCTCTCCGACAAAATGTCTCCATGTAATGAGACATCCTCAACAAGAGATGACTGAATATATAAATGGACAAGTCTGTCCATGCTTCCACTACACAATCCAATCACCCTCTTAGGTGCATCAACCACATAATATATACAAGGATGTGGGCTCCTCATCACATCATGCTGGTCATCCTCCCTATCTTCTCCCGGTGTCTCCATGGTTCCACACCTCCTCAGCAATGGCACATGTAAAACATGAGTTGTGCCTTGATCTCCATTCTTAAGATCCTGGGGAATTACTTGCAAAGATACAAGAATCCCTCTACTTGGAGCAAGAGCTCCTCCTTCCTCTGCATGAGGCACTAGATAATCTCTAGTTGGCACAGTGCTATTGCCCTCAGCTTCTCCAACATAAATGGGCAACCCTCCAATAATTTTGCTGCAAATGTGGAATCCCTCCCAAAGTGGAAGTGATCCCTGATCAAAGGCCGAGTATACCCTTTGCACCATGATAGTGCCATCTTCTACTCCTGCAACATCATACAATAAATGAGAGCAAATCTACCCTTTCTCTCCAAAGAATGACCCCAGCAACAAATGTTTTTGCTGCTTCCTCATGCTCTCATCATACAAGATATGTGATGAAGACATAGTGTATGATAAGAATGTTGCATCATCACTATGTACCCATACTCTTTGATGCTCAATGATGCTAGCATCCTACCACATCTTCTCCATCCTTATACCCATGGAAAGAGAGTATGCCAAATGATGGCCAAACTCCTTCAAGAGTAACCAGCGCAGCCAAGCCTCTTTTTGATCGGTATCATAAATCTGCAAGTGGTTCACTAGCCCCTTGCTCCTCCACCACCACATCCACTCATCCATGTGTGGGTGTCTCTTCCCTTCCTCCATCTTGGTACTCCTCGTTTGAGGACTACCCTCATCCCAAATAAAACCTCTACATTTCATGGGATTTTGAAATACAGATTTCCTGAGGATCAATTTGACCCTATGAGAATCCAAATAGTTGGCAGGAAAAAACCTCCCATCATGATATGTGTGGCACAAGGAATTTCCACCATATTCATGAGAGAAGCTATCCATCCGAAGATGTCCCCCATCTCCTATTTGTTCCTGTGAGAAGGAAAAACCCTCGTCCAACTATTGAAGAACCTTGCACTCCAAAAAGTGTGAGAGTGCACCTCCATTGAAATCTCTCTGTGATATCTCCTTTGCATCATTTCTCTTGTATAGTGTAGTATTATTCTACTACTCTAAGTCACCTGCATGCAATGATGTTGACACATCTAAGGTGTTTGCTGAAATGACAAGAAACAGATCTCCAATCATACCTTGGTGAAACTTGGAAGCTCCTTGCAAGGCTACAAGTGTTGCTCCCTCATGAATATTGGCCTCTCAAACTGCTGAAGATGAAGGCTACTCCTCCATGGTCTCAACAGTGCTGGTAAATTCCTCATAAAATGGTGGTGAGGGCTCCTCCCCCTTTCTGCCAAATCTGTTGATCATTCTTTGAGAAAACTCAGCAAGTTTTGAAACCCTTGCATGGTCTAGATGTCCGATCCACCAAAATTTTGCTTCACCTTCTAAGTGCAGCGCTGCAACTTCTAATGCCTCTTTGTCTACTATAGTATGTAGCAGGAAAAATTCCTCTAGCCTCTTTGCCCAAACCTTTGTTGCACATGTGAGTGATCCATCAAATGTGGACAATAGAAATCTATTGCCTCTCATCATCATGTGGCTTTCGGGTCTTCCTTCTTCTTTATACTGAATAAATTGTGGAAAGGATAAAGTCTCTTGGAAGAATTTATGGTTTGCTCAGTATTCAGCTATATACTCACTTAGAATCTAGAATTCCAAGTGTCTTCCATGCTTCTGCTCTGCCTCTCTGTGAGAATAGGAAGTGCATGGTCCTTCCTCTTCTCCTCCTTCATTTTTCTTGACCTCTTTGGAGAGGTCTCTTCTGGATCTGAAAACAGATGAGAGGAAACTCATCTTCTTCATCCTTGGGCTCTCTTCTTCTAAAATTAGAACTTCACATGCTATGCCAAGTTCGATGCTCTAATACCACTATAATGTTCCAAAATGGAAATCAACAGCTTTGATACTGCTGAAGAATTCCTTTGTCGGAAATATTAACAAGGCTATGTCAGAGATATACTGAGAGGACTTTTACTAGTTATGTCACCTCTAAAGAGAGGATGAGAACCAAAGGCTATCTGGCCCTTTCTCAGGCTCTACCAATAGCTATGCAAATATTTCTTCCTCGGGAAGATCATGCTCAAAAGGATGAGCTACACCAATACATAAACATGAACTGGAAAATAACAGTGAATGCATAAACTTAAAAAAATGCAATAAACCCTCATAGATTTCTCATTGATAATATGGTAGTTGAGATGTGTACAAGATCTTGAGGAAATGATCACTCAAGCTGAAGAAAATATTTCACTAAAGACAATAGTAAAATGAACATGAAATACATTGCTACATATATTATGCCCAACTATGACTTCGCAGTCTATGAAGGAGGACTGCTGAAAAATAATGATACAATAAGGATATAGCAGTATGAAGCTCAAATAAGAAGGGGGAGATGGATCTCAACCCCTAGAAACTATAATAAACAATCCATAGAGGGATTGGCTACAATACATACAAAATGGAAAATCTGCTGAAATGCCGGAGTTGTTGGAGTAGCTGCAACTCTAAAATGAGAACATGAAGGAGATGGCTGAATAATGCTGCATAAAATGTATATACCTCCTCCAATGGAAATATAGAGTGAAAGGCTGATCCTTTCACCAAATATTCACCCTCCAAAATGTCGGTGCAACCCCTCACTGCAATTGCACTCAAGAACTGTGCAGTCAAGGAGAGGAACTGTGCTGTAGGTGATGGAAAGAGAATGGCCTCCTACAAAAATATGAGAAATGGAGCTGATATCTCCCTTATTGATCTCTCGGATGCATTAGAGCTTCCTCCTCTGAAATCTGAGCTCCTGAATGATGATGTGAGAACCTCCACTGCAACCCTAGCAACACAATGGCTCTTGCTGCAAGAATCACTGCACTGAAAGGAATAGCTTTGGACTTGAGCCAAGATGTGGAGAAGATGAAGTTCAAACCTTCAAGAGCTTCTCAAGAAGGGAGGGAATCCTTAAACAAGAAATCCCTTGTGCTGAACAACATAGCTATCACAGTTGTGCAATTGTAGAAAGCAAGCAATTCGAAATATCCAAGCTAGCTCAAAAAGGTTTCTTTCCTCACCTTTTATGCAAATGAAGGCTCCTTAGCCATAGATCCCACACATTAGGGTTTCCTCCTCCTCATGAAATTTCGTAGGCTTCCTAAGCAAGCCACACCTCCATTTATTGCACAGTTTGACCTAGTCAACATGACCTAGCCCTCTTTGCAATTAACCCTTTTCACACATGGGGTGTGCAAACAAGCTCCAAAGATGCTCCTCTTTCATAATGTGAGGGATTTTATTGATTTTTTTCATAACCATGGGCCTCCTTACCCATTTACTTAGCTGCAATATGATAAAAGGAAAATTTTAATGTTCCATTTAGCCATGTGCTAAAATGGGAACATTAAAATTTCCCAAGCACTGTTTCTTACAATGGAGTCATACTCCTCCACCATTGCATCTACCCATGTGGGCTCCTGCACTATTTCATGAAAGGAAGATGGCTCAGTCACAATACATTTTCTCATGAGAGCCATGTATCCAGTGAATCGGTTAGGAGACTGTGTATGTCTACGCTGTGAAGTAGGGATTCATACATTCTGTTCTGCATGAAGCTTCAGCCTCTCAGCTTCTGTGGTACACCTTCTTCCAGTTATGATGTTTGGCTCTACGTGAGTGGACTCCTTCACTCTATGAACTTCCTCTTGTGGCTGATCCACATATAGAGACTCATATTTGGGAAAAATCAGTTCCTCATATGCATGCAATTCTAGTTCCCTCTCAAGCGACAACTTCATGGCTTTCTCCTCATTGAATTTTATATCCCATTGCATCATAGTCATTCGACTGTTTAGAAAATACACACGATAGTTGTGGGGTGTTTCTGTGTACCCCAAAAATATCCCAACTTTAGTGGTCGACTCTAGCTTCTTCCTGGCATTCTTGGTCACATGCACATAAACAGATGAGACAAAAATCTTTAATTGAGAAACATCCAGCTTCTTACTAGTAAAATCTTCTTCAGGTGTACTCATGCCAAGTACCCTATGAGGACAAACATTTATCACATAAACCATAGTGTTTCATGCTTCCACCCACAAATGCATTGGTAGGCCCTGATCATGCAACATCACTTGTGCCGCAGCCACGATTGTTCTGTTATTCCTCTCCGCAGCCCCATTTTGTCGTGGGTTATGAGGCGCTATTATTTCTCTTCGAATTCCTTCTTTGCTACAAAAGTATTTGAATTTTTTCAAGATATATACTCCACCATTATCACTTCACAGAGCCTTCACTTGCTTCCCTGACTCTTTCTGCACCAATGCTTTAAACTCATATAACTTTGAGAATGTTTGATCCTTCTTCTGCATGAAGTAGATCCAACATTTACGAGAAAATTCATTAAAAAAAATAACATAATGCCTGTGTTTTGCTGTTGAAGCAACCGAGAATGGTCCACACACATATGTGTGAACTCTCTCCATGATCACCGAAGCACAGTTCTCCTTTTCATGAAAGGTGGATTTTTCATACTTCCCCATGGTGAAACCCTTGCATTGATTTAATTGAGTAAGTGTTCCCATTGGAAGGCCAGTAGATATCTGTTGCATAACTTTAAAAGGTCCATGATGAAGATGGCCCAATCGCTTGTTCCATAACTCGCCCTCATCCCGTCTCACCACATTTTTTTCCTTTCCCATCATTTCAGCACAACCATCTACCTCCATCTTGTATAGATTCTTAACTCGAATCCCTATCCTCTTGGTTTTACTCATTGTTTTATGTCGCAGGAAAGATTTTCCATCGCTAAAAATAATGCCATAACCTCTTTCCTCTAACATCGCGACTGAGACCAAGTTTTTCTTTAGACCCAGAACATGAATAACATCTTTCAAAAGAAATGGTTTAACTAAATCCCTCTCAAAGGTAATGGCACTAATTCCGGTCACATTGTATCATCCATCGTCACCGATCTCTATATGCATTTGGATATCTCTCTCCTCCAAGTCACTGAAAAGCTCCTTATCTCCTGTCATGTGGAAGGAAGCACCACTATCAAGATACCACACCGATCCCATTGCGATTGAAACCAAGAATGTAATCAAAGAGAATCAAGTTCAAATTGTGAGGCAAGGGCATCACCAACTATAGCTCCAACAACCTTATTGTTCTTATTTTTCTGTGGACAATTAGTGGCTAGATGCCCATGTTTGTGATAGTGAAAACACTTCACTTTGGACAAATCCAGCTTCTCGCCTTTAGCCTCAGGTTTTGAGTGGAATTTCTTCCCCTTCCCTTTCCTTGCCTTGGAAGCCAAATAAAAATCCTCTTCATCATCATGCTTTGATGAAGAGCCATCTTTGGTGTTCCTCCTAAACTCCTCCTACACTAGATCCGACCACAGTTGTTCCCAATCCTACAGTTTTTCCCGTTCGTTGATAGAGTCTTGATAACTGTGCCAAATCTTCGGAAGTCCCAAGAGAGCCAAGCTCACCAAATCATCATCAACAATCATGATTTCCACACTCCCCAGCTCATCCTGACATTGGACAAACTTTGTGAGATAATTAGGAATATTTTCGCCCTTCTCCATTTTAATCTTTCTGAGTTTATCCTTCAGTGCCAATTTCCTATGGTCATTGCTGCTTTGGAAAAGATCTGTCAAAGCCTTCCACATAGCGAATGGGGTGGCTTTCCCATGAAGTCTTGAGACAATATGGTCTCTCACAACTTCCAACAGAATTCTTCTTGCCTTCGCTACTTTCATTTTCCATGCGTCAAGTAATGCAACATCCGTCGAAGTGGGTTTAGGAACATCGTTGTCGATGAACTCCTTCAAGACATTATCTTCAAGCACCGCCTCCATACTGTCCTTCCATGAAATGTAGTTCGAGTTTCCCTCGAGTGCATACTCTAGCCGCAAACCATTGAAAGCCATTTCGATGTTTACTCAACTATCATACCAAGAAATTCTTGCAGCAAATTCAAATTATTTCTACCAACAAACTCAGCTACTACTTCAATTTTTCAATCTTCTTTTCTATGATACCATGTATAAAATTTAATAAAATTATGTATTGTCTGGACTCTCCTGATCTAACAATCATATTCCACTGTTAAATACAAAATTATTCTACTTAAAACTTTGCAGAAATTTAATCACCAATTTCAAACACATGAAGAAAGATCAATCACACATAACACAGATGTTTTTACAGGGAAAGCATAAATCTAAAAAACCCACTATCATATATTATGTATATATCATGTATCATGAAACAATCTCACAAAAAACTCTAATCCAAGAGCTCTCAGTACAATTTACAATCGTCTCACATTGTCATACAAAAATTGGCATAAACATGCACCAATTTACTACCTCCTGACAGCCTACCTCCACTGCGCAATCCCTACTGATCACAATCCTTGAATGAATTCAATTTTGTCTTGCCTTGATGGCACAATACTCATTGGCATCTCCAATGTGTTTGTGGTTGCAACTGAGCACCCACTAATGTCACAACTGACCCTTTCACCTACTTGTCAACTGGGTCTCCATTGGATCTGACATGCATGTAGTTAACAATAGTATTTATTCAATTTCATGTGAGACAACTGCTTGTGAATTAATTAAATAATTAATTCACTGATCTCTCACTAGTGTATCTTTAGTTACAACTAGCATAACTGAGTTTAACTCACTTAACTGAGCTAAACTAAATAACAACTCACATAACTACTCATCGAAATTTGTTACAACTTCGAATCATTAAGTTATAACTCAGTCGCTCTGCATGTCCCACCAACCAACCTTAGAACTCGAAATTCCTTCAGTCAACTGGTTTGCCACATCAATTAACTGAAATCAAGTGCTTCAAGAGAATAGATTATTATTTATTGTCTAATTATTATTAAGGGTTAATAATAATCGACATGCGATCTATAAATAGACTTTGTCCATGAATCTAAAAATAGAATCTCATCTATAAATAGAATTTTATCAACCATTATAAATAGACTCCCGCTATAAATAGAATATGCTCAACATTCTAAAAATAGACATACACCTAAAAATAGCATGTGGGCCCCACCTAGTGTAGGTGCTTAATTTTCACTAGGATCATCATCTTGTTGAATCTCAACACACCAACCTTGTTTCTTACTGGCACTAAGTTTTACATCCAATTTGAAAAAGGAAGAGGAGCTATAAAACCAGCAGTATACAACATGTTCACTTCTTTTTGAATGGAGCACAACAACTTGGGATTCATTTTCCTTATTTTATGGTGGAAAGGCTTCTAATAAGGCTTTAAAGGAATGGCATGATGAATTATACTCTTATCATACAATTTCATATTAGAATACTCACATGCAAAAACATCAGCAAACTAAGACATGGGTGCTACATATTTACCTTTCATTTCGGAGCTTAAGGATTTTGAAATATTGACCATTTTGGGCTTTTCAGGAGTGCCAATATTGAGGTCTTCCATTCCTACTTCTGTTGGCAGCATTGTTTGTTTCCTTGCAACATCATCTTGATCAAAAAGCTCCTCCAAAGGTACAAGACCTTTTGGAATGGAGTTGTCTTTCAACTGCAATACCTTCATTTCTGATGCATGCACTTCTTGTTCATCTTCATAAAATTGATAATTTATTTGTGAAATCACAAACTCCTCTTCCATCTACAAAAAGTTATTGATTTTTTTATCATCTTGAAAAACTTTCCAATACTGAACATTATTTGGAACATTAGGGTGATTTTTTATGTTAATTTCATACTTCTTGTTGGGATATAGTGTAATTTTGAACATGTTGGCTAAACTGACAAGAGAATCAACAATACCATTGTTGTCCCTTGGAATCAATGACAAAGTATATTCAATGAAGGTCTTGAGAATGTATAACAATGAATTGCGCTAAGTTCTTAATCTAAGATTCTTGGCCTAGTATTCCCCTTTGACTTGCTATATTACGAATTTAGAGTCGCCATACACATAAATTTTCTTGGCACCTAATTTCTTGAGAATTTTTTTAGACCAGCTATCAAAGCCTCATATTCGGCTTCATTGTTTGAATAATAAAATCCCAACATTTAAGAAGAAATTAAAATGTTAGGAGGAAGGTTAGATTACTGATTCACAAGCTTTTGAATTCACACTCCAATTCCAGCTCCTTCCTTACCTAAGGCTCCATCGAAATCCATGGTCCACAAACCACTTTCTTCATCGGGACGCTGCAATTTGGATGACTGATCTTGATTAGATGCTTGAGAAAGGCCTATTGTACCAATAGGTTTGGTTTCTTTCACTATTTCATCTTTATTTTTGGCTGATGAATTTGGCTCCAAGCCACTTGGCATGTTTTCTTGTTTTTCTAAACTTAAAATTTTTAAAACAAAATTTGAAAATTCTGCTTTTTATTCAATCAAAATTTCTGAAGATGCTGAACATTCATCATTGAATAATATAAAAAGACTCTAAATATTTGTGAACAACATATATGGGGTGATTATTAGGATTTTATTTTCTACTGATCATGTACTTCATCTTATTTTCCCAGTATAGTTGCATAGGAAAAGTTGAGCCAAGGTGCCTCTAAGTTTTTCTCCCCATGACCGGGAGAGAAAAATTCCATATATTGGAGGGATATCAGCTAAAAAAATGTCCATGACGACATTCTTAGCTAGAATTTTCTCTAAAAACACCAATATATCTTTAATGAGACCAAGAAGTTTAACCCTTCCTGAATCGAAAGAGTAAAGGTCATGGTAGGGTCTTGTGATATCCAAACCTAGTTTTTCCATGATGGATTTATGCATGAGGTTGTGAGATTCTCTAGAGTCTAGCATGTTGTACTAGAGGATAAAATCATGGATTTTGAGGCTAAGATAAAAAGGAGGGACCTCACTATCTTCTAAGTCACCATCAATAGGAGGAACAAATAAAAGTTCAGGGTGATCATCACTCACATTGACCATATCAGACATTTGATCTACCCTAAGCAACTTGGCTAAGTGAAACTTATACTGTTCATTCTTGACTATTTTAGTTAAAGGAATGGAGACTTTCAATTTTAAGATTTCATTTTCAAGACTAAAAATAGTTGAATGTTTTTATACCTCTTTGGATGATGCATCTTTCTTTTCAAGCCGATATTTGTGCAGAATCTCCTTTTTCTGTCCTCCATATTATTGCATTTCACATGATTAGGAAAAACATGTCCTTTATCTTTGCTCTGATTTGAAGTAGCGGTATTTTTAAGGTGGGCCTCTATTTGAGAAATTTGTTTTTTTTTTACTTGAGGTTATAGGCACATTCCTATTTCTCAAACCATACTTCCTCTGTACCTGAGTAAGAGAATTCTGGTATCCCCTATGGTAATTTTATGTCCGTAAAAATTTTCTGGTGCATACATTTATGCAGAAAACTGATCTTCTTCAGCGAGGAAAATAGGTTTTTTATTTTCCTCAAATAAATGATTTTCACCTGAAATATCTTCTTATTCTTCATTAGGGCATCCAGTATTGTTTTTTTGAAATGGATTATGAATTTTCTGTTGAATTTGTGGATCTTGACCCCTTTGTTCCCTTTGCTTGAACCTGTATTGAGGTTGCTGATTTTGACCCTGAAATTGGGATTTCTAATTGAGGGTTCAACTTGTCTATCTACGATGGTCACTTTATGCATCATATTCTCAATTTTTTTGATCAAGGTGTCGATTTTTCCCTCTAATGAAGTAGATTCTTATTCCTTGATGGTTACCCTTTTTTCTATCTTGATTTTTGACTTCTTGATAATCATATTCACTTTAATGCTCACTTCATTTCTCTGCATTTCTTCAAGGGTAAATGGGTTTATTTCTCTCATCTCGTAAGCCATATCAGGATCGAAAACATCAGGGTAATGAAGTAACGTGAGGCCTGGAGGAGGCTTGATATTCTTAGGAATGGAATCATAATTTATATTGAATCTAGATGTGAAGTCTTGTACAGACTCATTAGGATTTCTTTTCAAGGCGTTGTATTTTGTTGAGATTCAACAAGAAGATTCAGCACCCATGCCTAGTGCATTAAGCACTTGGTTACATTCAACAATTGGTTGCATTAAGCACCCAGACTAGGGTGGAGCCCACAATGCTATTTTTGGGTGCATGTCTATTTTTAGTATCCCTTAATTTAGATGGACATTAAACTGTAATCTATTCTCAATGTGGACTTGAATGAGTTAGCTGAAAGTGATAAATTCAGTTAGTTGGTGTATTTCAAGTTAGAGGTTGGTTGGTGGGACATGCAGAGTAATTCTAGTTGTAACAGAGTTCGAAGTGCAATGGTGCATGAGTTGGTGCACGTTGTAAAATTTTTTAGTTATGATAGTTGTAACTAAAGATACACTAGTGAGAGATCTAGTGAATTAAATGTTACTTAATTCACAATCAGTGATCTCACATGAAATTGAGGATTTACTATTATTAGCTACATGCATGTCAGATCCAGTGGAGACCCAGTTGATTCTAGGTGAAAGGGAGGATAACTATCAGTTGTAGGATTATATGCTGGGACATATGCAGGCAAACACCCATTAGAGTGCCCATGATAATTGCACAATAAAGGCAGGAAATAATTCATATCTTTTAGGGATATTTATGATCAGATATTGCACAAGCAAGGCAGGCTATCTGGAGGCTGAGAATTGGCTATGTGTTGGTCAGTTTTGCATATCGCAATGTGAGACAATTAACTGATGTACTGAGGGCTCTTGTGAGAAGAGTTTTGTATTTAATTGTTTCATCATCGATGCTTAACATACAATAGAAGATAGTGGGGTTTTTAGCTATAATCTTTCCTCAAGAAATTATTTGTTTTGTGTGTGATTGATATTTCTTCATGTTCATGTGATTAGCGATTGTGTTTTTAATTCCGCAAAATATTTGTAGAAGAAATTCAGTATTTAAATTTAGTACATTGTTAGATCGGGTGAATCCAATATATACATGCTTGTTGTATAATTTCTACATGGTATAAGAGCATAGGAAATTGCAGAAGTGAAGTAGGAGTTGAGTTTGTGACTAGATAGAATTCGAATTTGCAGAAAGAGTTTCTTGGTGTTACAGCTGATTCAAGATCGAAATTGAATTCAATGGATTGAGGTTAGAGTATGCACTCGAGGGTAGCTTGAACTACATTACTTGGAAGGATGGGATGGAGGCAGTACTCGAAGACAATGGCTTGAAGGAATTCATTGATAAAGATGTTCCTAAGCTAGATGCTGCAAATTTTGATGCATGGAAAAATATAGTGGCAAAGGTGAGGAGGATCCTATTGGAGGGAGTACGAGATCACATTGTCTCAAGCCTCCATGGGAAAGCCACACCATATGATATGTGGAAGGCTTTGACGAATCTATTCCAAAGCAGTAGTGACCATAGGAAATTGGCACTCAAAGATAAACTCAGGAATATCAAGATGGAAAAGTGTGACACCATTCCAAAATATCTCACAAATTTTTTCCAATGTCGGGATGAACTGTCGAGTGTGGGAATAAAAATCACTGATGATGATTTGGTGAGCTTAGATCTCCTAGGACTTCCCAAGAGTTGGCACAATTATCAATACTCTGTCAAAAATTTCCAGATTGGGAACGACTGTGGTCGGATTTGGTGCAGGAGGAGTTCAGACGGAACACCAAAGATGGATCTTCATCTAAGAATGAGGATGAAGAGGATTGTGCTTTGGATTCCAAGGTGAGGAAGGGGAAGGGGAAGAAATTCCCTTCAAAATTTGAGTCCAAGAATGGAAAGAAGTAGGACATGTCTAAGGTGAAGTGTTTTCATTGTCACGAACATGGGAATTTTGCTACTAACTGTCCACAAAAGAAGAAGAAAAAGAAGGCTGTTGGATTTGTAGCTGGTGAGGCCCTTGCCTCCCAATTTGAGCTTGACTTCTCATTGATACCATGCATGGTTTCCAGTGCATTGGGATCTGTGTGGTATTTGGATAGTGGCGCTTCCTTTCACATGACGAGAGATAAGGAATTTTTCAATGACTTGGAGGAGAAAGATCTCCGGATGCATATTGAGATGGGCAACGAAAGACGGTACAGTGCTACCAGGATTGGTACCATTACCTTTCAGAGGGATTTAGATAAACCATTTCAATTAAAATATGCGATGCATGTACTAGGTCTGAAGAAAAATTTGGTCTCAGTCTCAATGTTGGAGGACAAAGGCTATGACGTTTTTTTTAGTGATGGAAAAGCTTTCCTACGACATAAAACAACGAGTCAAGCCAAGAGCATAGGGATTCGAGTTAAGAATCTCTACAAGCTAGATATAGATGGATACATTGGCATAATGGACAAGGTAGAAAAAGTGGTGAGCTGGGTGAATTATGGCACAGGCGATTGGGCCATCTTCATCATGGAGCCTTGAAAGTCATGCAAAAAATTTCTACATGACTTCCAATGGTAACACTTGCTCAAGTAGATCCGTGCAAGGGTTGCACCATGGGGAAGTATGTAAATTCCACCTTTCATGAGAAGGATAATCAAGCTTAGGGGATCCTTGAGAGAGTTCACATAGACGTGTGTGGACCATTCTCGGTTGCTTCAACAAAAAAACATAACTACTATGTAATCTTTGTTGATGAATTTTCTCGTAAATGTTGGATATTCTTCATGCAGAAGAAACATCAAACATTATTTAAATACTGTGAGTTTAAGGCATTGGTGGAGAAAGAGTCGGGGAAGCAAGTGAAGGCTCTTAAGAGTGATAATGGTGGTGAATACATCTCTAATGAATTCAAGAACTTATGCAGAAAAGAAGGAGTTCGAAGAGAACTCATAGTGCCTCATAACCCACAGAAAAATGGAGTCGCGGAGAGGAAGAATAGAATGATCATGGGCGTAGCATGAGTGATGTTGCATGATTAGGGCCTACCAATGAATTTGTGGGCAGAAGCATGCAACACTGTGGTTTATGAGAAAAACTGTTGTCCTCATAGAGTAATTGGCATGAGTACACCTAAAGATGCTTTCACTGGTAAGAAACCTAATGTTTCACACTTTAAGATTTTTGGCTCATCTGTTTATGTGCATGTGACCAAATTATGCCAGGAAGAAGCTGGAACCGACTGCTGAGGTTGGGATTTTTGTGGGTACATAGAAACACCCCATAATTATCGTGTGTATTTGCCAAACAATAGAATTAATGTTGTGCGACGAGATATAAAATTTGATGAGGGGAAAGCCATGCAGTTTTCCCTTGAGAGGGATTTGGACTTGCATGTAGAGGAGGAATTTCTGGTTCCCAAGGATGAGCCTCAAGATGTGGATCAGCCACATGAGGAGGTTCATGGAATGGAGGAAATCACTCATGCACAACCATCCATCATAAATGGTAGAAGGTGCACCATGGAAGCTGATAGGCTGAGACTTGATGCTACACAGAATGTAGGAGCCCCTACTTCACAGCATAGACAGAGAGTATCTTGACCGATTTACTGGATACATGGCTCTTATGAGAAAATGTATTATGATTGAACCATCTTCCTTTCAATAAGCAGTGCAAAAACCTACTTGGGTTGATGGCACTAGCACATTTGCCCCAAATTCTGACGGCCAAAATGTCGTTGTTGCGACACATAGGCGGCCCAAGAGTGATGTTTTTCTATGCAAAAAAACGTGGTTTCTCTTCACGTCGGACTTCTGACAATTGACTTAAATGTTGGTATAGCGACGATATTTCTGACGTTTTATATTTATGTCTCACTTCCGACGTTCAATAACTCGTCGCATTTCCGACGGTCATAAGTGTCGCTAGTCTGACACCCTAACCAAGTTTCAGAAGTCTGGCGTGAGGAGAAGTAACAATTTGGCACATCAAAAACATCACTCTTGATTTCATCGCTATTCTGACACCTCCAAACGTCACTAGAACGAAGGTACTAGAAGGTCAAAAGACCGACGAAATTTTTTAAAACATTGGTAGAACATCAAAATACCGACAGAAAGAAATTTTAAAAATAAAATGGTAAACGTCGTAATACCGACGAAACAAATTTTTTTTAAAATAAATTAAGTGTCGCTAGAGCGACGTTTCAAAATATTTTTTAAAAGAACTAGCCATCGGAATACCGATGGCACAAAATATTTTTTAAAAAAACTAGCCATCAGAATACCGACGGCAACAAAAAATTATTTAAAAAAAAAAATCCCGACCATTCTATTTTGACGGAATATTGACTTGAATCTACTGGAAGTGATGATCTTCAGGGTTCATCTGATCTCTGCGCCTCCTAAAATAGAAACAAAAAATGTTGGTGAAAACCCAAAAACAAAAACTAGAAAAGAAAAAGAAATAAAATCCAAGAATTGTAGAAGATCTAGAAATCACAGGATCGCAAACCTGTGCAGTGCTTTATGAATTATATCGTCGTGTATTCCTGGTCATCTATGTTTGTGATTTGCAATGTAAGCGATGCTAACGTTGCATGTGCTCAAACTGCTGCAACCTCATGGTAAAATTGATTCCATTAGTTCCATTGCTGATATATGTGCTTCTGTCTCCATCTTCAAAATTCTGTGAGCCACTTGGAAGGGAAGGAATATGAGACAATATTTGTGCATAAGGATTTCTTGAAGTTGTTCTCCTAATTGCATTAGCACTAATGTTTGGAAGTTCACCACTAAAGGTGTATGCTAGAATTGTCTTCAATCATGTCCTTAGAATCTTGAATGCAACACTTTGCTAATATTTAATCAAGAAAATTAGATTGGTATCAAATAATAAAGGTATGGTAGCCAAAAGGATAGAACTAAAACAAAAAATATTTGAAACATCCATTTTCCAGCAGAAGAATTTTTTTTTGGAGAATAGCGACCACAAACGCCAGGGGAAAAGGATATAAAATACAGGATAATGTTTCCATGACTCCAATATACAGTTCAATAAAATGAAATTAGCCTAGAAATTATTGTCTTCTAGACATCAACTTCAGGCAAAATATGGCCTGCAACATGCCAAAAGCTTCTACAGAAAATACGGCAAGCAAATAACATTTAGCTAATAAAACACACATTAACAAGTTACATACAAATGATGAGTCAGAATTCACACTTGTAATGTTGCTCTACTTCTCAAAAATGAAAAAATATGTTGTGTACATTATCAGTGCCAGAGTATGAACACAGTTTCACTTGAATGTTTAACTGATGGGTTCCTACATATAGGAACAATCACCTAGTCTGTCAGGTTATGTCCTAGTGGAAACTTGGACCAGTTATTGTGACAATGACCCAAGTCCAAATCCTAGCATGCATGACATTCCCTTGCATTGAGTTTTTCCAATGTGACTATTGATCTTAGGCCTTGTGTTAATTAATGATTGTAACTTGGTGATGTAACCTTTAGGCAGACCAATGGTATGCCATTGGAAAGGTACTAGCAACTGCGTGTGCAGGTTGTTCTTATTTCCAGGTTTATCATCCAAAAAAATATATTCCCATTTTTTAAATATATGAAAAATCACCCTCAAGATGTTTGCCTCTCATGTTCTTACCTCTATTGTCTATCCCAACAGTGGCATGGTGTTTGTCGTTAGCTTTCTTGGTTTTCCTCTATTTATGACAAGGAAAAAACAAGGACTACATTTATTAGCTTACATATTTTACAATTAAAGTTCCACAGAAGAATATGGAAACATTAAAAAAACACTAAAGATAGCATACAAATTTCAAAACTTCATATCAGCAGGATCATTTTTTAATCTTGTACAGTGGAGAGAAGATGTAAATTCATTAGAAACTTCGAAATACTTGTGAAAATTCCTGCCAAATCCTAGAAAGAATTATTCGAAATACAGTGTAAAATTCAAGTACTGAATTATCCCGCTTCCCAAGATCAGATGAAAAGTGGTTTATCAGAATCTCTTAACGGAAATCATTTAAACAAAGGAAAAATTATATGAACCCCCAGCAAGTATGGTGAGAAATTCACAAAAGGATAATGATCATTCTTTTCATAATATAAATATTTCTGAGACATTGAAGATATCCAGAAAGGTATTTCCTAAATCCTAGGTAAACTGAAAAGAACTAAGGAATCTGGAATCATAAAAGTTTATTTTAAAAAGTACAGTAAGCCAAGTTGGGACTAGGAAAAGCCATATTTATATGGAGCTTAATTTCACATCTCATCCCCCCACCCAAAAAGAAAAAAGTAAATAAAATAATCCTACCAAAAAATGGCTAACTGTCTCGTTAAGTAGATAAAATTGTGCATTTGTAAATAATAAAAAATGCATGTTAACATCCTTTAAAACTTTTCTTGATCTATAGAACCTCTTATCTTAGAATCAAATCGATTGGCCATATTACTAAGCACTAATAATTTTCAACCTAGATCTGAGCACTGAAAGTGCTTTGCTTTCCCAACTTGACAACTCATGAACATCCAATAGCAATTTTTTTCCATTTCGAAAAAGGCCGTGCTTGGTTTTGACAATTTGCTGAATATTTTGATAGCAATAATAGTAATAAATATAAATAATTACCACAGAAAAGGTGGCAATGCATTCCATAGGAAAAGGAAAAATAAGCCACTTACCAGTAAGTATGTTATAGTATCAAAAGACTCACTGACTGAGCAAGAGAATTGTCCAGCGGTGCTATAAAATGATTCACTATCTCACGAAGACTTGGTATGACAGTTTCAGTAAAAAATATCAGCCATTAGAAATTTGAGTAAATAGCCAACACCCTAGAAACCCTCTAATCCATGTCCTTCAAAGAGATCTGATTAAGCTTAGGATCACCTAGTATTATTTGAGAAAACAACGAAAGGTATATGGGTGACACAAGTGAAATAATACTACAAGAACAACCTCAGAATTAGCCCTCGCATATTCAGAACACTGTAATATGGTTTTTGAGACTTCATTCTAGACATAGGAGACAAGTAGGACAAGTGAAACAAGAAATCATATAGAAGTCAGCCATTCTGATCAAGCGTCCCAATCAAACATTTTTGCCAAAATTATAGTAGCAACAGAAGAATAGTACTCACCCAATTTCCATAATGAGAAACTGTGTGAGAAAACTGTCATCATATGACAATTCTTAGCAGTTTATGCCAAAAAAATGGTACCTAGCCAATTGAATAGAAATCTAATTCAAACCACACTGATGTTGAAGTATTGGCACTCTAATTTTTTAGGGGTTATGTTAATGTTTAATAAGGTTTAATAAATGTCAAATTAATATTAAAAAAAAAATTATGAATCTCCCATATTCCATGTGCACCCTCAAATTTCTACATGGTATCAAAGCTATCTCTGACCTTGAGCCTCAGAGCTTGTGATAAAATATTTTGGAGGCTTGTCTAGAGGCTCAAGTTCAAGTAGAAGAAAACTATGAGAGGAAGACATTTGATCGCAAGAGGAGAGATTTAATGTACTTAAATGTATGGGGTATAGTGACTGGAGTTGAAATTAAACCCCCATAATATGATAAATTGGTTGATTAGACTATAAGAGATCTTAATGTTAATCTGTCATTGGCAGAATATTGGACCCACAATTACACTATCTTAAATTTTCTAAATAAGTTAAAGACAGTTAGCATAGAGGTAGTGTCTATCCATATAAAATAAGCATGTTGAAAGCTTTAATGCAACAACTATCTGAACTATGCATCAAATATGCCAAACATGATGCTAAAGATGCTGACAGAAGATAATGTCTTCTTCAACAAAGGTAAATTTGATAAAACGCCTGGAAAAGATGAAAGTAGTGCTACGAAGTTAATTATAATTTCAAATTAATTATAAGTTAATTATAATTTCAAATTCATCTCTATTTTTTAGTAAATGATTGATAGATACCTTACCAAGTCATTGGAATTAAGTTTTCCACATAGCCACATAGGTTGGAACTGAGATTATAGAAATTTCCATTGCCCCTTCTTCATTTCCTTCTACAATCTCCTTGCCCAGTATTTTTTTCATGGGTGGATCCATATCTCCTATTGATGAGGATATGTTGAGGCACTCCAAGTCTACGATACCTAACATCTCAAAAATATTCATGATAACCAACAATGTTAGGAAAAAAAATTAATTTAATGTGTTGCACAAAATATATAAAGTTAGTGTGTTGTACAACTGATACACTCAACGTTTAATAGATCAATGTGTTGTTGCATAAGTTATAGAAGGAGGGTTTTCCGAGGGGGAAATGTGCAAATGACATGAAATGAGATAGTAGCGCAAGGATATATGGTAGGTTACGATAAAGATATTGTGATATTGCACAAATAAAAGAGGAAGCCATACACTTAGCTTCAAGTTGTAGCTCATAGACGAGAGGAAGAATGTGGCATAGCAGAAAGGGAAGAGTGACAACGGTGGAAAAAATCACAGCAGAAATTTGATTTGGGAGCATCGTTGTGTAAGGAAATGGAAGTTATCTAATGGGAAATATTGCACCATTACAAAAAGGATTGCGAGGGGATTTAGCTGAGCCCGACATTTTTGCACGAGAGCTGAATAGGGGGGGCACCATTGCATAAAATAAAATGAGATCAAGGAAAATAATAAAATGGTCGAGTGTATAGAAATCTAGGCTTAGAGGATGAGGGAAAGTTAATACCAAAAGATGTGAAATGAGTAGCATTGAATTATATATAAAGTGAAATGGGGGCATTGGAAGGTCAAAGGATAGAAGGTGCAGGGTCGTACGAAATGTGAAGCGCCAAGAGACAAAAAATGAGAAATAACGGTGCAAGAAGTTACCCGATGCCTAACACAATAATCCAGCTCTTGGAATCAATGTAATATCCAACACCATAACACACTCTATTATGCTTTCTTTCACCAATGAGATAAAGGCTTTAGATACAAGAGAGCAAGGTAAAAATGACACGTGCCTCATCCTATATATAATATTATCACACATGTGAGGGTTTTAATGAAAATTAAATGCATCCATGGGATAATTATTGCAATAAGACTTAAGGGAGTGCACTAAATGGAAGTTCTTCATTGTGTTGTGATAATGAGAAACACTACACTACCCTAAGGAGTAGTGCTGATGGGTTTTATTTTCGATGCATCGCGCACCGTCATAAAAAATTCATTACTTCAGTCTCTAAATCTAAGAGACATTTTTCAGCCCATTAAATAACTGCACCAATAATTTGTAAATGAAATATTAGAATCATATATTTCTATCTATTTTGTTGTCATTCTCAAATTTCAGAGCCTCGACCTTAAAAACCATCAACTCTAAACCGTGAAGCATGAACTACTGAAAGAATAGCCCCTTATTGATTTATCACATAGAAATATACTTTCGATATTTCCCACTTGTAAGCCTATGAACAACTATAAACAAACAAACCAGACCAAAAACCGTGGACCTTATGTTTCCAAATGGCCCTAGTTTTACCATTTTCCGAGAAATTAAATATAGTAAGGCCTGAACGGACTACATTCACAAAATTTTATAACTAAAATATAAATAATAAAGTGACATGCAATGTTTCACAAGTTTCTTGAACATGATAGCATAGGGAGAAGGGGATACAAGTAACCGGTACTGTTAATTTTTTCACAAATTTACAGGAAATGCGAAATAGGAAGTGGAAATAATACATATTAAAAAATATTTTAAAAAATTTAGAATAAAAATAAAACTAATATATATTTGTTGGAATGGATGTTTTGACAGGAAGATTGAATTAAGGCATGTATTTAGGCAGTTAGATAGTGATCTAGTGGAGATGTTGCAAGAAATAAGAAGAGGTCTGTTTCACCCAAAAACCTTGGCCAAATTGAATAACTGTCATGGTCCATCGTTGAACTCAGATGATTCAGTGACTAGATTGTATCCAAGAAATGATGATGTTAGAAGGCTAAATGATGATAGATTGAAGGCCCCGGGGCAGGAAATCATTACTTTTAGGGCAACGGATGTAGGGGAAGAGCTGACAAAGAGTCAGCTAAAGAGTGCATGATTTTGAGCAAGAGACAGGCTGAACTTGATCGAAATTTCTTTTATTTTATTACTTCGAAGCAAGATCGACAGAGGAACACATCCCAAAAATATTTTCTGAACAATACATAGTGGTTGGAATGGAATACAGTTTCCTTTATTTTGTTTATGGGTTTGTTGGTCGTGTGGGTTAATTCCCCTGCAGTTAGTTGGAGTGGGATATAAAAAAGTCCCTGGAGGTTTCACACCCCTTTGAAGAGACCAATTTTAGAGCCATGGTGGCTCTACCTTCGGGCATTAAATCAGAAAGGGGTTTTGGCTTGCATCAATTATACTCAATCGCAAATGCCCTAGCTTCTACACCATAGCCTATTATTTCTCTACAAACTATGCCACAGTAAAGACACTATTATTTTTCAAATTTAATGAAAGATATTACTGTGTCTTCGCCAGTGAAGAAACAAAGATCTTCCACAAAATATTTTCACAACCAACCTGATTTAAAATGAAGCTCTTCCCTTGATACACCCATCAACTGAGGGAAACAACATCAAGAGGCCCTTTCACTAGCTACAGAGTGGTGATGGGCTTGGGGTCCATTCTAAACTTTCCCTTATCATTGTAGTAGACCAACCTCAAGGGCCTGGTCGGGCCAGTTGGAGCCGCGACCATGGGAGTCGAAGGACTTGCTAGAGAGAGATCGAATTCTTTCTTCTTACTCAACCCCATGGGGGTTCAAAACCCTAACATCTACATCATATTACCTGATATAACACAGAGGAAGAGGCGCACCCGCTCCGCTCGTTGGGATTTTTAGTTTTAATTATATTAAAACATTTATAATACATATTGTTAAACCCTAAACACTTGACTCCTAAACGTCGCAATACCGACCTTTGTCTCCAAACTTCGTAATACTGAAAATTATTTCCAAACATCGCAATATCGACACTTGTCTCCAAACCGACGCAATACTGACACTTATATCCAAACGTCGCAATGCTGACACTTGTCTCCAAACGTTGCAATACAGGCACTTGTCTCTGGAACGTCGCAATTCCATCGCTTTGTCTCGAAACATCGGCATTGAATGCTGATGTTCCTAAAAGTTGCAATTCCGACAATTTTCCTAAACATCGCTAGAGCGATGCTTGTTGGAAAGATTAAAAAAATTGAGAAAAAAAGGGGAACTTTCCGACACTACGTCAAAAGTGTCGAAACTAAAGTGTTGGAAAAATGACTATATGTACTAGTGAATGGTGGAGGAGTATGACTCCATTGTCAAGAATAGTGCATGGGAGATAGTCCCAATACCAGTTGACAAATCATTGGTTGGATCGAGATGGATCTACAAGGTAAAGCAAGTTGTTGATGGGAGTGTGGAGAAATACAAGGCCATATTTGTGGCACAGGGATTCTCACAGGTCGAGGGGATAGATTATGATGAGACTTTTTCACTTTTCGCAAGGTACTCTTCCATAAGATCCATCCTTGCACTCTCAGCACAGATGGGCCGGCACATTCATCAGATGGATGTGAAAAATGTATTTCTCAATGGGATCATTGAGGAAGAGGTGTACATAGAGTAGCTAGAAGTTTTCAAAATATTCAACAGTGAGTCACATGTGTGCAGACTCACTATTCTTGGTACACTCGGATAGACAACTATTTCACCAGACTAGGCTTCACCAAAAGTGAAGCAGAAGAAAACCTGTACCACATTGTGGTTGAGGGTAAGCTATTGATCATTGTTATTTATATTGATGACCTAATTTTTACTGGTGATGAGAAGTTGATACACTCATGCAAGGAGGATCTTGCAAGGGAGTTCGAAATAAAGGACATGGGACTCCTTCATTATTTCCTTGGATTGGAAATATGGTAGCAGGATGGTCAATTTTTTGTGTCTCAAGGAAAGTATGAAAATGATATACTGGGTAAGTTTAACATGGAGAGATGCAAACCCATGGATACTCCTCTTCCAGGAAATTGGAGGAAAGAGGATGCTACTTCTAGAGAGGTAGTGGATGCTACTGTCTATCGACAATTAGTGGGTTCGCTAATGTATCTAGTGAACATGAGACCAGACATTTGCTACGCATTTAACCAATTAAGTCAAGCTATGGTTAAGACTACCAAGCTCTTTTGGAAGGCGGGGAATCATGTCATGAGATACGCGAGGGGCACATTAGAGTATGTTCTATGGTAGAGAAGGACGGATGGAGTGAAGTTGCTTGGATTCACAGATGTAGATTGGGTTGGAAGTCCATCGGACAGAAAGGGCACATCGGGGGGGATTTTTAGCATTAGATCGACATAAGTTTCCTAGTATAGCAGGAAACAACGATCCGTGGCACAGTTCAGTGGAAGTGGAATACATGGAAGCAAGCCAAGCTGCATGTGAGGCTATCTCAATGAGAAAGATCTTGGTTGGTTTGTTTGGTTCTCAAATGGATCCGACAGTGATTCATTGTGATAATCAGAGTTGCATTAAACTCTCCAATAATAATTTGTTTCATGATAGGTCCAAGAATATATATATCTGGTACCATCATCCCAAATATTGTGTGCAGAGGAGGATCATGTTGCTTCAGTACATTCCCACGGAAGATCAGGATGCAAATATTCTGATGAAAGCGCTCACCAAGAGCAAATTCGAATACCGTAGAGAGAAGATCAGGGTGAAGGATAATCCCTTCCTTCCTAAGAGGGAGTGTTGATATTAAACAAGAATATTCAGCATGCACACCTAGTGCATTAAGCACCCAGACTAGGGTGGGGCCCACAATGATATTTTTGGGTGCATGTCTATTTTTAATATCCCTTAATTTAGATGGACATTAAACTGTAATTTATTCTCAATGTGGACTTGAATGAGTTAAATGAAAGTGATAAATTCAGTTAGCTAGTGGATTTCAAGTTAGAGGTTGGTTGGTGGTACATGCAGAGTAATTCTAGTTATAACAAAGTTTTAAGTGCAGTGGTGCACGAGTTGGTGCAAGTTGTAAACAATTTAACTCAGTTAAGTGAGTTAAACTCAATTATGATAGTTGTAACTGAAGATACGCTAGTGAGAGATCTAGTTAATTAAATATTAATTAATTCACAATCAATGATATCACATGCTACTGAGGATTTACTATCATTAGCTGCATAAATGCCAGATTCAGTGGAGACCCAATTGAGTTCTAAGTGAAAGGGAGGTTGACTATCAATTTTAGGATTATCTTCTTGCACAAATGTAGGCAAACATCCATTGGAGTGACCATGATACTTGCGTAGTCAAGGCAGGAAATAATTCCTACCTTTTAGGGATCTTTACCATTAGGGATTACACAATAAAGCAGGCTATCTGGAGGCTGAGAATTGGCTATGTGTTCGTCAGTTTTTCATATGACAACATGAGACAATTAGCTGATGTACTGAGGGCTCTTGTGGTAATAGTTTCGTATGTAATTGTTTCATGATCCATGCTTAATATACAATAGAAGATAGTGGGGTTTTTAGCTATAAGATTTCCCCGGGAAATTATTTGTGTTGTGTGTGATTGATCTTTCTTCATGTTCATGTGATTAGTAATTGTGTTTTTAATTCCAGAAAAGATTTGTAGAAGTGATTCAATATTTAACTTTAGTACATTATTATATTGGGTGAATCCAAGATATACATGCTTGTTGTATAATTTCTACATATTTAGCTATAATTTGTAAAGGGTTCTTCTTTTCCTCCCATTTTTCCATAAATAAGTCAATTATCTACTGTGAATTAGCTACAAAACCAACTGTTAGAGAGAAAAACCATTTTTTACCCTCTCTTGAGAAAATCTGTGCTAAGATGCGTATCTTGGCGTCATCATTGTTAATCTCTTCAAGATCGATGAAATCAACTACTTTGACAATGTTTTGGTGAGAAGTAACCTTTGATGTTCCATAAAAAAGAGGCAATCTTTGACGATAGTTCTAAGTTAGTGTAGCGAGTTGTGGTAGTAGGATCAATGGAGAAAATCTGGCCATGACTAATGGAGGGGGTTGTGAAGGTGCTGATGGAGTGAATACTTACAGAGGCGATGTTGGAGTGAAAGTGAGGGATGATGATGTAGCTATGTGAGAAGTTGTGATAGTGGGTAGTGAAGCAAAATTTTACTATTGGTATTAGAAATAAGCTTTTTCAAAAGTTACTTAAAACTTATCAACCAAACCCTGAATTTTATGAAAATAGTCCAGAATTCATTATCAAGCTCGGAATAAGAGGACTAAGAAAATGGCAGGTAGGTCTCGAAATAAATGGGGTAAAAGATAGTTTCTGAGAGAAAGGATTTAGACTTAGACCTGAACAAAGATGTCTCGAATTTGAAATTGAAGGACGAACTTTATGGAGAAATTAGCCTCGTATGCAAGGAGTTTGATTTCAAAAGTGGAGGTATAGCCTTTCCAACTTGTCGAGACTTTTTTTTCTACTTTCTTAAAAGACTCTCAAGGTCATTAACAATTGGTGAGGGATTTGGGTCTATATTTTACCTAGTGTGTCTTTTGGGAGCCAATTTTATTTGAGAATTTGCACTTTGGCTTGAATTTACTAACTCAGACTTCTTTGAATGTCATAATTTTTCACCCATAAGTATAACCTTTATTGAACTAAAATAATAATCCCAAGGGAAATTTTTGCAATCGCTCCCCAACAAGGGTACCAAAAATGTTATCATTCCCCTCGTTTCCCAAGGCTGAGAATGGAACTGAAGGAGGTAACCTCAAACCAATATTTAGGCTTGGTAGCTAACCCTACCAAAACCAGAGAGGGCTCTCTCAATGTCACTTTTACAACCAATGTGTCTTTTGGGAGCCAATTTTATTTGAGAATTTGCACTTTGGCTCGAATTTACCAACTTAGACTTCTTTGAATGCCATAAATTTTCACCCATAATTATAACCTTTATTGAACTAAAATAATAATCCCCAGGGAAATTTTTGCAATCGCTCCCTGACAAGGGTACCAAAAATTTTATCACTCCCCTCGTTTCCCAAGGCTAAGAATGGAACTGAAGGAGGTAACCTCAAAACAATATTTAGGTTTGGTAGCTAACCCTACCAAAACCAAAGAGGGCTCTCTCAATGTCACTTTTACAACCAATGATATGACTGGATATATAATTATCATAGGCTAGATATAAACTTAGTGAATTAGGGTTTTGTTTTTAGTTTTTTTCTGGATAGGAATGACAGTTAAGGAACTAGGTCTAGGTTTTAGGTCTGATTTCAAAGATTCAGTTGCAAAGATGAAGATGAGGCCAGGTAGGTATACTTAAGAACATACTTTAATTGTAATTATGTATAGGGTTTGAAAAGATAGAGATTCAGAATGAGCATGTTAAATGAATTCATTCATCAAAAGAGTAGAAACACAGTTATGAAAATATTATAAAACAGAGCATGAAAAGCAAGATTTTTGTTCACAGACTCATAAGATCAACATATAGAAGAATACATGTGATGGAAAGAAAAAATAACATTCAACTTGATGAGGTTACCGAGAAAAAATAATTTTCATAAGCATACCACTGGAGCTCCAATATTATAGCTACAACATGTCTTTGATTTCACTGAAAAACGTTTGTACAATAGCTCCACACTGCAAATAACAAATATCCAACCTCTAAAATGACTTGATTTGGAATGAATGTAGAAAATAGAAGTCATGAAACCTCATTGGGTCGAAACCTGACCCAAAATACATCATAAATGCACTTTATCAGTCATTACCTAGAATCTAGGGAATTTAGAAACAATCCCCTCAAATTTAGCTAATAACTAGGAGTGTATGTCTCCTTGATTAATTAAATGATTCCTCCACAATGAGAGGCCAAAAAAAACTCCCTTATCCAAAATACACCTCAGAGGAAAACTTCAACCTTGAAATTTGGAGTATTCTGGATTGACAACTGTCCAAAAGGAACCCAATATAGAAGCGTCGCACCAGTTAGCAGAAGCATTGTGCCTCCCAACAGATGTGTTGTGCCACTTTGAAGGTGAATTTGGCTGAACTTTAGGCATCCATATGTAAATATAAAAGTTGGGCTAGGTATCCCCATGTGTCTTATTTCCATCCCAACCTTGAATCTGAGAAAATACCCCCTGGAAGGCCTTCAAAAACCCATTTTCCTAACCTTACTCCAGAAGCACCGCACATAGGCAGAATCATTGGCATAAGCATGAAAAAAGGGCTATCTTTTGAGTTTTTCTAAAAAAATAAAGGGTGTCATGCCAACCTAATACCATATCTATGAAGAAGAAGTCAAAAACCAACTAACCATATAAAATTTTCCTCATTTGGATGCTCTTAGGAAAAGCGTTGTGTTGTTGCGCGACGCTTCTACAATGACCATTTTTCTAGAATTTCCAAAAAATCACAAAAAATACTCAAAGTTCTCAAAATCTTCTGAAATTTGTTTCATGACATTCTTGGATGATAAATAAACAGCTAGGGATATCTTAGCTAGCATATCCAAGTTGTCTTTCTCTTTTAGCTTGATTAGGGTTTCCTTAAGCTTTTTCCTCAAATTCTTCACCCTCACTTTGGAGATTTGGTTCCTAGTGAAATAATGTCTTTCCATATGCCTCTGCAGCTTATTACCCCCTTTCACCTTCTTAAAAAGCTTCTCAAGATGCACATTTACCTTTTTAAGCCATATCTCTTTGTCTTGCTCAATTTTAGCAGTGATCAACTCATCAAAGGTTAGTTGAACTAATGGAGGAGATGGCTCTCTTTATTTCTCTTTTTTCCTGTTTATCCCTCTTGTTATTGGCCTCCTTGGTTTTTTTAGCCTATGTGTCCTACAACTGATCAAAATATACCACTTATTTTCCTTTACCTTTGTCTGCCTCAATATTCTCCCTTGGTTTGATTTGGAGCAACTTTTTTACCTTCAATTTCATATTTTCTTGCTCTAGGAAGGTAATAAAGAAATTTTTCGTTGAGAGGATGTTCCTCAACTCTGCTATCTCTGCATCCTTTTCCTTTATTATCTTCTCAGTTATCTTGTATTTACCTAATATTCCATGTCAACCTCCATATGTGCTTGTTCCTCATGCATAGGTGGTTGCTCCATTGTTTCTATTACTTTAGCTGTACTTCCAGGTGCAAGCACACCTTTGATGCTCTTATGATAAAAAACCATCCTCTTACCCTTATCATAGGTTTGAGTGATTTCAACCCTAGGTTCCTTTGGAACTTCTTCTTGCCTACTTGAAGAGCCAACCTCCTTTGGTTTTACTGATGCTAATGGTGTGCTATGAATAATGGGTGGACTAGTAGTAGGCACAGATGCAACTATCTCCATGAAAGTTTCCCAAGACATATTGATTGCTGAGAGCTAATGAAAAATAATAAGCTTGACCAAACTATGGTGGAACAAGATAGGGTGATGATATTTTCCTTTGCTCTGTACCAAACTCCTGAATAGATAATTAGGCAAATTGAGTGGTTTAGTAGCAATGAAGGGCATCAATAAACTTATATGGTACTGGTAAAATCCTAAGAATCTCCCTTCAAATGTAAAATACTTCATCATTAGCTTCATCAAAGAGGTATACTTATCAAGTAAATTCCTGAAAGGAAAAATATGCTCAGGAGAATATTTGCAATGAGGTTTTAAGAAAATTTTGTATTTATCAATGTCCAAGTCCATCCCTTTAAACCAGATTTATCCATGGTTCAAGATACCTGTTGTTGAAGCAATAACATCTGCTGATTTGGTGAATTCAATACCTACTATGAAAACCTTATCTCTTCTGAAGCTAGTGGCAAAAATTCTTGTCAATTGAGCATAACAACCCATATCTTGGATTCTCTCACAAAACCTTAAAAAACCACAGTTTTCAAAAGACCTCTTAGCATAAGGAGAAGCCTCGATCTCCTGCAAGTTGGATGGCTCAAACCTAGAATGATGACCTCCCTTATGGATCCTCTTCTCACCCTCCATGATGTTTTTCAACAATGAAAACCCTAGATTGATGTAGTGAATAGGGAAGGTGGAAAATTAGGAAAACAGGGGATAGTGGTAGAGTGGTTTTAGGGACATAAATGGGATGGAAGTGATGAGAACTGGATCAAGGACCTAAGGATTAGCTCAAAATTCAAAGTTACAGGATTGGGTTGAAACCAAGATGGTTGCATAGGTCTCGTCTTCCTAATTATGGCACCGCAAACGATTTGAAAAATGAACATTGTATGAAGAAGTTATTGCACTTTGAATGTCGAGTGGGTCCGGCAGAGCATGGAGGGGCCAACCCTCCTCCCATGAACCTCATCATATGACCAATGTGGGAGCTTAATGTTAAGAGCGCTTAATGAGCCTAATCTCAGGTTTAATATTTAATTAAGCTTCAGTTAATTGGAGTTTAATATGGCAGAGATTCTGGAGGCGCTCCCAAATTTAGGAGGACTTCCACTTTAATGGAGTTAACTGGTAGTTACCCCACATTTAGTGGAGGAAATTGAGGCAAAGTTGTTTTGGTCATAACTCTCTCATTATTGAACCAAATTGGACAAAATTTTAGTCAATTTTGGGTTTCTTGGACCTCCTAAACACTTTGGGATAGGTTTCAGGTCGAATGGAGGTGATCTTCAGTAGCTTTTTCTTCAGGAAAGATGAAGGAGCCATCAGGGCCACCATGAGACAAATTCAATTTAAGGCCTAACCAGCGGATTTAAAGTCCTTTTCCAGAGCTCCAATAGTCTAAATTGGATAATTCAAATGTTCTGAATCTGATGAAATGGTTTGCAAAGCCTGTAGAGAAATTTTGAAGGCCGAAAAGTTTCAGTAAAGTTCCAGGGTTTATTTTTGCTAGCTTTTTCCAGAAGCAGTTCAAGGCTTCGAAAGAGTTGTTTGATACCATTTCGAGGTGATCTTCGGCAGCTTTTGCTTCAGGGAAGATGAAGGAGCCATCAGGGCCACCATGAGACAAATTCAGTTTGAGGCCTAACCAGGGGAGTTAGAGTCCTTTTCCAGAGTTCCAATAGTCTAAATTGAATAATTCAGATGTTCTAAATCTGATAAAATGATTTGCAGAGCTTGTAGAGAAAGTTTGAAGGCTGAAAAGTTTAGTAAAGTTCTAGGGGTCATTTTTGCTAGCTTTTTCCAGCAGTAGTGCAGGGCTTAGAAAGAGATGTTTGAGACCATTTGCAGTGAACCAATGGTCATTATTGACTGAAAAAATCATTTTGAATCTATTTACAGAGGTTTCAACAAGTGTTAAAGACTTTTAGATGTCGAAACTTGGTAGAGAATTTTTCATTGACCCTAGTGCCAGGGGGTGCCGAAAGGTGATTGAGGCGAAATCAGAGTAGCCAGAGGCTATTTTTGATGAACCAAAACTCTATCTTGACTACTTCAATCATTTTGGAACCAATGGAAGTGGTTTCATAACATTTTTAGATCTTATAGAGCTTGAAAAGCTGATGGGAAGCCCTGGGAAAACCGTGGAGGATAGCCTATTTGGGGAATGTAGTGCTCAATTTGAGAAATTTATCAGTTGGCATTTGGTGTCTGATGTGTGTTGGATACAACAGGAGTGGTTTCAGTTATAGAAAAAAATTCTGAGGGATTTTGTGCCATTTAGAAGCTTAGAGTAGCTTAGTGCACCGACAAAAGGAATCATGTCAACAAGAGCCTAAAGCTGTTTGAAGAATTTGGATAGCCAATTGAGGGATATTTATGGTATTTTCAGTCCTTTGGATCATTGTTGTATTCATTGGAATTAAGTATTTACTTTGTAAAAAAACTTACCATAATCCCAAAGCGCTGAGTCATGATGACCAAGCTCAAAGGAGACGTAGCCCACGAGATTTTGGGTGAACTCCTAGATTAAAATTGTTGTTGTGTTTGAATGATTATTTTTTGCATTATGTTGTTGTCATACATGTTAAATTACAACAAGAACAAATGAAGTTAAGACACATAAATAGTAAAAATTCATACACCACTTTCAAGTAAATAATTCTGCAAAATTGTCAAGTACAAGCTAGATCATTTTAATTAAAACTGAGTGGTAGGTTCTTGAAATACATACAAGTTATCCAGGCCATTTTCAGATTAGGTTGGTATCAGAGCATAGTTGCTTTCTTGATAGAGCACTTGGTTGCTTGATTGTATAGCTTGAAAGGTGTTAAACAGTGTAAAAGATTGACTGTTTTACTGTTTGCAAACTGATTGTTGTTTGAGTTTGCTTGAGATTTGGGGATAGCTACTGATTAGCTAAGTCTTAGAGAGGAAAAAAAAGGAAGAAAATGCATTAAGGCATATTCCTTACCCCAAGGGACCTCAAGGTCACTTTTGGAACAAACCCTCTTGACGATTGTTTGTTAAGAAGCTCATGGAGTTGTTTGTTGTTTGGCTACTTGAATAAGAGTTTTCATTTACAACCATTTGATTAAAAATCTTTGTAATTTGTTTTGAATAGATTTTAGAAATTTGTTGAAGTTCCTTTTGTTCATTGACATCATAATGACAACTTCTACAAGTGAATTTTCCTCCTTCACAAGATTCTTCGATGATGATATGAAGTGTGACTTTATTATATTGAAGGACATGGTGCAGATTTTGTTTGAGGATAAATGAGAAAGCACTGAACTTCATGAACAGTTTTTTGCCATGAAGGAAGAGAAGGAAGAAATTCTTCAAATATTGTATGATATTGAGAGACAGCTCCATCAAGCACATGAGGCTTTGACCAAGAAAATGCACGAGGAAAAGGTAATCCATTCTAACTTGTCTTCAGTTTCCTCTTTAGAAATATGTGTTGGTTATTTCGAAAAACATATGAGAGGTATAGGGTCCAAATTAATGATTAAAATGGGCTATTAAGGAAAAGGATTAGGCAAGCATGCACAAGGCATGGTTGATTCCATTTCAGTTGAGGAATGACCCAAGAATCTTGGTCTTGGGTAGGTGCAGTTTAATGGCGAAGACTCCAAATCCTTGAAGGCATATGATGCTACTTTAAACAGAACCTTTATTCCAAGTTCTAAGATGCAAATATGTCAAATTTGTGTCAAATATTATTTCCATTTCTTTAAACCTTTGTTGCAGCAAGAAGATGGAAGACATGCAGCTTATGGGAGCATGCAAGTTCAGACAGTTTCAAGACAAAAATGGTGATGTTAGTCTGCAAATGAAAGTTGTAGCCTCTACTAGTTCATGCTCTCATGAAGAAAAAAAAGATGAACATTTAAAGAAGCACAAGAAGTATAAATCTTCTCATGATCAATTTGATTGTGTTTATGCAAAGCATGATAATTTTTCATGCTTAAATGGAAGAAATATTTGTTGTACATATTGTAGTGGATTTAACCATGTTGTTTCGAGATGCTGGATGAGGAAGGAAGCATACAAGAAGCAGATGAGGCAAAGACAAATTTCAAATAAGGTGCATGATTTTTGCACATATTTCCAAAATAAGGGACATAATGTCTCTCATTGTTGGATTTTGTATCCAACTAGTTGTCCAAAGCACATGCAACAAGAGGAAAAAAAGATTGGCACAAGTGGAACTAAGGATTCCATTATCGATGTGAAAATGGAAGATTCACATGAAGAAGTGTTGTAGCAGCAAAATTCGCCATGGAGGTGACTTGGAAAGAAGTGGAAGGACTTCTTAACACAGTAAGAAATACTCCTTTTTACATATGCACATTTTGGTTGTATGCATGTATTTCTGTTGAAAATTTTGATGCAAGATTGCATATAAATGCGGTTCAGTTGAAGGAATTTCTTTGTTGTTGCAAAATTTCACCATGGAGGTGTAAAAGATGAGTATGATACTCACTTATATTGCAGCAATATCTTTTAGTTCAGATCTTTAGTCACCCACATGTTTTTGGGATTATGTACTTGTTGGTACTTGAAAGGAAGAGTTGAAGGTGTACATGTGCATGGAAGTTGTATGTGTAAATAGCGAACTGTAACTAGGTTCATTGTACATTGATACATGAAAATTTGTTTGTCAAGATGTATCATGTTTTTTATTGGCTTGTATTGATTGTGTCGCACATGTTTGTTGACTTGTGTTGATTGTGTTGCACACTTTTTACATTGATTTTGTGTCAATTGTATAGCACATTTTATGACGACTTGTTGTTGATGTCGCATGCTGCAAAAATTGTGTTTGACCCACCTTGGATCATTGATCAAGGCAGTGATGTTTAGTTTCCTTCTGCAAATTTCTCGCCAGAAATTTTATGAGAGAGTGCAAGAAAGACAACTCTTGATAGGAGGACAAGCATCGAGGAAGGGAAGTGTGAATTGCTTTCTAGTTGTGGTTCAAAGTCACTAGCCATGCAAGGCAAGTGTTTGGAGGCTAAAGAGAAGAGGGTGTAGTATTATTATTTGCTGTGCAGATTAGTTTCAGAAGTCCAAGAGAGCTTTTGGGGTCCACAAGCTTCTCATTTGGGAGCTGTGATCAGAACTGAATTAAGGACCTAAAGATTAACTCAAAATTCAAAGTTACAAGATTGGTTTGAAACCAAGATGGTTTCATAGGTATTTTCTTCCTGATTCTGGCACCGCAAACGTTTTGAAAAATGGACACCATATGAAGAAGTTATTGCGCTGTGAATAACGAGTGGGTCCGGCGGAGCACAGAGGGGCTAGCCCTCCTCCCATGGAACCTCATCATATGACTAGTGTGGGAGCTTAATGTTAAGAGCACTTAAGGAGACTAATCTCAGGTTTAATATTTAATTAAGATTTATTTAAGTGGAGTTTAATATGGTGAATATTCTGGAGGCGCTACAAAATTTAGGGGGACTTCCACTTTTAGTGGAGTTAACTGGCAGTTGCCCCACATTTAGTGGAGGAAATTAGGGCAAAGTTGTTTTGGTCATAACTCTCTCATTATTGAATTAAATTGGACAAAATTTTAGTAAATTTTGTGTCTCTTCGACCTCCTGAACACTTTGGGACATGTTTCAGGTCGAATGGAGGTAATCTTCAATAGCTTTTGCTTCAGGGAAGATGAAGGAGCCATCAAGGCCACTATGAGACAAATTCAGTTTGAGGCCTAACCAAGGGAGTTAGAGTAATTTTCCAGAGTTCCAATACTCTAAATTGGATAATTCAGATGCTCTAAATTTGATGAAATGGTTTTCAGAGCCTGTAGAAAACTTTTGAAGGCAAAAAAGCTTTAGTAAATTTCCAGGGGTCATTTTTGCCAGCTTTGGCCAACAATAGTGCAGGGCTTAGAAAGAGTTGTTTGAGACCATTTGCAGTGAACCAGTGGTTATTCATGATTGAAAAAATCATTTTGAATCTATTTACAGAGGTTTTAGAAAGTGTTAAAGACTTTTAGAGGTTGAAAACTTAGTAGAGAATTTTTCCTTGACCCTAGTGCCAGGGGGTGCCGATAGGTTATTGAGGCAAAACCAGGGCAGCCGGAGGCTATTTTTGATAAAAAAAAACTCTATATTGACTATTTCAGTCATTTAGGAACCAATGGAAGTGGTTTCAGAACATTTTGAGAACTTCTAGAGCTCAAAAAGCTGATGTGAAGTTTTGGCCAACCCTGGGCAAACCGTGGAGGATAGCCTATTTGGGGAATGAAATGCTCAATTTGAGAAATTTATCGGTTGGTATTTGGTGTCTGATGTGTGTTGGATACCGAAGGAGTTTTTTTAGTGACATAAATATAATTCTTATGGAGTTTGTGCCATTTAGACGCTCAGAGTATCTTAGTGCACCGACAGAAGGAATCGTGTCAACAAGAGCCTAAAGCTGTTTACAGAATTTGGACAGCTAATTGAGGGATATTTATGGTATTTTAAGTCCTTTGGATCATTGTTGTATTCATTGGAATTAAGTATTTACTTTGTAAAAAAACTTACCATAATCCCAAAGAGCTAAGTCATGATGACCAAGCTCAAAGGAGACGTAGCCCACGAGATTTCTGGTGAACTCCTAGATTAAAATTGTTGTTGTGTTTGAATGATTATTTGCTGCATTATGTTTCTGTCATACATGTTAAATTACAGAAATAACAAATAAATTTAAGACACATAAACAATAAAAATTCATACACCACTTTCAAGTAAATAATTACGCAAAATTGTCAAGTACAAGCTAGATCAATTTAATTAAAATTGAGTGGTAGGTTCATGAAATACATACAAGTTATCCAGAATATTTTCAGACCAAGAAGGAAGTTAGGGAAAAAAAAAAAAATTTGGGGAGGTAGGAGGATGAGTTCTCTACAATATTCAAGTGGAATGTTTTGAAATGGGCATGTGAAAGGTGGCCAAAAGGTCAAAACACAAGGTTTTCCTGCAAAAACGTAGTAAAAACGAGGGTTTCAATGAAAATGGCGGCAAGGAGGAATGTGAGTGATAAGGAGTGTTTGGATAAGGTGTATTGAAGACGTATGAAGGTTTTATATGGTGGAATTAGCGTTTTTCCAACTGAAAAAATCCAAACATGGAAGAAACTAAAAACGTAGTGGAGAAAACCTAAGAAGGGAATCCACCCTTTTGCTGAAGAATTTGACTTGAAAGAGGTATGAAGAGTATCCACTTACTAGTTTGGAGGACTTTGAATCTTTAGGAAATATTATTTGACCCTTGGATGGCTCTTTTGGAGCTTAAAATAAAAAACATAGAACCTTTTCCAAAACCGTAGCGTAGCAAGCTAGAAACATAGCGCAACCTTCCAGAAGCGTAGCACAGGGCAGTTTTTGCATGATTTTCATGTTTTTCTTCGACCTTTGGCAGTTGTGGAGTGTGATGATGATAATATAGGAGCTCTATTGAAAATAAAATTATGAAAGGACTTCAAGAAGCCTCTTTCCTTTTATAACATCAAAAATTTTCCTTTTTTGTCTTCTAGTGGAATCATACATACTTTGGGAAAAACTTATTTTTTTGAAAAACTAAATTAATCGTGTAGCATAATTCTTTGAGAAAAGAAAATTTTCCTTTACTTTATTTTCCTATATTTTCTAACTCCTAATGAAGATGATTTGTATGGTGAAAATGACTCTTTTTCACCTTTTTTCATGACATGATTGAACATTGTGGTGGCGAAACAAAAGAGACCTAGACCATGACCTAGATGAATGCATGTTGACTGACCTATGAACCTAGGTGATAATGGATGGCATGACCTTGAAATGATGATGACCATGAATGGAGTGAATGGAGTAGCATTCCAAACCTAGACAACATTCAATGAACAAAATTTTATTTGAAAATTGATTTGAAAACATGAAATTTTGACCTAGGACCATTACCAAGTAAACCTAAAAAAGAACATTTGATCACTGAACATTAAGAAACTAACAAAACTAACAACATACACCATCCAAAAATATAATTAATCAACCAAATGATGAGAAATTTACCCAGAAAGTGTAGCCCAAGAGCACCAGGACCGACCAATATATCATACTATGAAAATGAATAATGGTGCAGTCACCTCCTCTATGTAATGGAGCCAACCTCCCAAAGTTCCACCATGCCCTGTGGTGAATTATTTGGACTTAGGAGTCACACGTCTCCTCCACCTGTAATCTCATACCCCTCCTTTGCAGCCACCAAAAAACAGAAAGAGAGATAGGCTTCCATGAGTCGCAACAAAATAAGCCCCTTCGAAATGCGACCCTGGAACTAAAATAATCCATGAATGAATCCATTGAACCAACTAATAAACAATACATATACCGAAATATGCAACATTTTTTGGATTAAAATCCCACTAGCAACGAGAATGTAACTTTACTAGGGAATAAAATCCAATCTTTTTGCAACAAAACAATAGGTTGAGGGGTATTAGAGAAGTTTTCCATAATGTAAATATAATAGGATTTGCACACTTTATGCATGGGAGGGGATGCCAAACTTCTTATTTAGCCCCATGTGAAATTTTTGCAATGCCCTACCAACTAAAGGAAGTGGACAACCTTGGGCTAATGACCATTTTTCCATATTTTCCTCCATATGGGATCTCTGTGAGCATTCTAGTGTCCAAATGAAAGGGAGTAGGCTTCCTTTAGAGTGGACATGCCTTTAGTCTAGTAACCCCACTTGAACTTGTCCTAGTCCTAAGAGTTTTTTATTTATTTATTTATTTTATTTATTTATTTATTTATTTATTTTTTTCTGATGTTGTATCTCAATGGCTAGAAGAGGCTAGGAAGAGAGAGTCAGATGAGGTGGATAATATTTTATTGATTTCCAATCGCTCTAAAGTTTGGAGCCTTGGGAAGGCTTCTAAAAATTTTCTGTTGTAAGACACAATTGGACAATAATGAAGAGGCTAGGAAGAGAGAGTGAGATGAGGTGTACAATATTTTATTTATTTCCAATCCCTCCAAATTTTAGAGTCTTGGGAAGGCTTCTAAAAATTTTCTATTGTAAGACACCATTGGAAAATAATGAATGCTTCCAGATCACTTGACTCAACACAATCCCCCATTTGAGGCATTCACTGCCAAAATTCCTTCCAAAAAAGAGCACATTGGCCATCCTAGATTTCCCATAAGGAGTTATGTTGAATCAAACTTTGGTTAGCCAAAGCCAAATTATAGATGGATAACATAAGGGGATAATTAGTTGCTCGTAATTTCTCTACTTGGGAGGAGAAATGCCCATACTTCCGCTCCCAAATTTTCTTCCACAATTATGCTCCACCCTGTAGCCATCTCCACCATAATTTGGTGCCTAATACATTGTTCAATATTTACAAATACCTTAAACCTAAACCCCCTACATTTTTAAGGAGGCATATTTTTTTGCACGCCACTAGAGAAAACTTCTTTTCTTTCCTTTCTTCTTTTCATAGGAAATATCTATAAACAAAGGTAATGGAATTGAGACTAACCTTAGGTGCAACCTAAACATACATTTGGTAGACATGTAGAGCGTTTAGCAAAAATTTAAGAAGAACAAGGTGACTAGTTAGGTTCACAAATTGAAACGCTCAACTGTAAAGTTTATTGTCGATCTTTTGGAGAATACTCTGCCAATATGTCGATCTTAGAGAGTTTTCCACCAACAAAGATCCTAAGTATTTAGAGGGAAGGGACCAGATTTTGAAGTCCAAGAGGCGATCCAAATGACATTGGATTGTCACACTAGTATTGAAGAAATATGTCGATCTATCAAGGTTCTAAATCCCTCCATAAAAACATTAAGGATAGATTTTAGAGCCATGGATTCCTTCACATTTGGCAAGGAAAAGAACATAATATCATTAAAACATTGTTGATGGGTTATATATATATCATTGACATATAAACAAATCCCTTGAAAGTGGCTTGGTGTCCAATGGCCTTAAGGAATCTACCCATTCCCTTTGCTACTAGGAAAAAGAGAAAAGGGGAAATATGATCTCCCTAGCAAAGGCATATAGAGGGATTAAAGGGATAGTTAGGGGAGCCATTCAAGAGGATGGAATAAAAGGAAGTAGAGATTAAGGGTTAGATCCAAGATACCCAAGGGGGATAAAAGCTGAAGGTATTGTCGTAGCTATTTTTCAAAGGCAGTTATTGGCTGGAAAACTACTCTGAGAAACCAACTCGATTAGTCTTTAGGTTTAAGCTGACCCTTGAACTAGAAGGGGCTCCCTCAAATTTCACGAGGCCTTTTTTAACACTATTCACTATCACTGGAAAACAACCTATTGATCACAATGGCCATATCTATGATTTATTGTGGGTGGTTGCTGATGATTGCCATTCTCTGCTCGGAAATAAAGGCCTCTCTTGCAGAAACTTAGTCAATGTGGAAAAATACACCTTTGACAGAATGTCATAAATTAAAAGAGTTTGGTAGATGACTATAAGATAATATATGATAATTAAGCATTCATACTGAATACTTCAACAACGAGATATAGTTGATGTGTACAAAAAATTCTACAACCAAACAAAACACATTCATAGATGAAAGAAGGAAACAATAAAAATATGTAGAGGAGTTATCTTAGACAAATTGTCCAATAAACTAATCTTTAAAGGATTATAACTTTGCAGGGGACTTTAGAGAGATTGATACTCAATATATTCTTACCCAAAATCTCTTATGTTACTTTGAACATGTGCAAAACAATAGATTGTGAAATCATTAGAAAAACATATAGAAGAAAACAAACTATGTCATGAAGTGGAGCTAGAATACTCTAATTAAAATTCCCATAATAAAAGTTTTTTGTTAGCCTCACTCTCACATATTAAAAACAATAATAAGTCCAAAATATTAGTTCCTCAAACTAGGGAGTTTGTTTAGGTCTAGCTGGTTAATAGATTCTTTCCAACTAGTTAGGCTTCTATATTAGTATGTGGTTGAGATATTAACTCAACCAAAGTGATTGTGTCCAATATAGACGCACTATCTTGAGACATTCTTCTCATGTATTTATATATTGTAACATTATCACTATTTGTGATGTGAATGTGAGGAATGAAATACATTAAGGCTCAGAAGCCTTTTTTGCCCGGTCTCTATTATGTTTATGTCTTTGATATTTTTATTTATGTTTATTTAATATTATTCATGTGGTATCAGAGCAAGTTTTGTGCATCTTATAGTAAGGACGAGAAGGCTATAGGGTGAGAAAGGAAACACAATTTGAATGTGCAGTTGATTTGCGAAGGAGAAGCAATTTGATGCACAAAATCCAAGGTTGGAAAGGTGACCAATGGATATATCAAGACATCCACGTGACAACAACTTTGCTTAGAAGGCTAACATTAGGAAAATAAAAGGACGTGAATAATGATGTTTCAATGTTAATATCCATCCGTAGCTCTGTGTATTCTTTTTATTAAGGAATTTGTCTTTGTAATGTTGTCAATCTTGAAACATGATTCATAGAATACACAGTGTTTGGATCTAGATTGTGTTAGGAAAATCAGATCTAAAGTTTATCTTTTGTTTTCTCATTGGTTAAGAGAGACTCATAATATCACAACCTAAATCACACTCATAACATCCTCTGCAACTCCCGGATATCCAACACTAAAACTAGTGCTGACAAGAGTGACATAAGCACCCATATCAACAACACCATAGCCATTGCCATTGCCAACATCATCACCACTTCCATAGCCATATCTAGAATTGAATGTAGTAGACTGCATGTCTTGTATAACAGAAGTCATGGAGGCCTGTTTGCCCTGTATTACTGCTGATTGATTGGCATCTTTAGGTGATAGATTAATCAAAATCATGCATTTAGACTCTCTGTTCTCCGGGTTTTTCTGCAAATTAACGATACCAAACATTCCCACCTTCGATCCCCATCGAGTCCCTATCAATGGGAACATACATCTTCAATGGTCTTATAGAGATTTTTAGAATGGGAGAAACACTCGATTCTTTGCCCAAACAATATAGGCATGTTGAAAATTGATGCAGTATAATTTGTGCATGTTTCAGCCAATGCATCTTAAGGGAACAATAAACCCAATAAAAGTGCAACTAATGCACAAAATATTTCTTTAGAAAATATTGACAAAGATGTAATCTTTTTTTCTCCTTGATGGCGTCCATTGCATTGGATAACCGACAATTTCCTGCAGAAATTAGTTCTTCTAAACTTTAAAACATTTCCATGAATCTGCATCCCATGTTCAAGAGATGGAACACCAGCGCATGACCAAAGGACACTACCAAAAGTAAATTGGACTGGTTTAACATTCACTGTCTGCATTTTTCTAAACAAATCAAACGAATTTCTCCCCTGCCCACGCTGAGTATATCCTGAAATTATCGCATTCCACGAAACGACATTTCTCTCTGACATTTCATCAAACACTTGACGTGCATCTAACATGTTGCCACACTTGTAATACATATTAACAAGGCTTGTGTGCAAAAAGAGGTGAGTTTGAAATCCGTTTTTGAGTAGATGCGTTGGAATGCTCTTGCTTTCTGTTAATCGCTTCGTAGTGATGCATTTGTTAAGGAGGTTGGCATATGTTTGGGAGTCTGCCCAACTTCCGGTACTGGTGTATTTTTCAATGTTTTGATGTTCTGTGTCTTCTAGTTCAAGAGCAGCAACAAGTTATTCTTGTGAATGAACTGAGAGCTTGTAAATCTCAAAATGGCGGGCGAAGTTTTCCTCATTTCGGCCTGACACCATCAACAAATTATGAATTGAATCTGCTTTTGAGGGAGGTTATCTAGACTATTTGATCACATAATGAAATCTGAAAGATAGCTTGACGATCACACCATCTTGCTGTCCTAGTTTTTAGTTAATTCAGAGAGGTCAGAAAAACAGAACAAATAATATGTGTTTTCATGTCTGGTGAAAAAGTCTCTTTGTGAGACTACTGTGAATTGTATATTTTGTGTCAAATGAAAGAGGGTTCTGGCGACCTACACTGAAGGTATAGTCTTTGCATTAACGGATTGGTGGAGAAGAGGTGACCCACAGAAAGACCGAGCACAGTGGAAGCACTCTTGGAAGAGTTATCATTGTGTACATTGCTCTATATTCATAAGTGTAGAGCCAACATCGTTTAGAAAATAGCTTCGAACCAATCTCTGCGTGAATGAGCTTCGAACCAATCTCTGCGTGAATGAACCAGCGTGAAAAAAAAAGGAAACAACATTTGCGTGGAGCCTTCGGAAAATTATTTGTTTTATGGTACATGCGTTGAAATCGATGATTTATACACTTTTCAAGACTTCATAATTCATTATTTACTTTTTTTTATGTGGCGTGATAAAGGGATTTTAAGGAAAGTTTAAAAAGGGAATTAAGAAGTCCATGAAGGTAAGGCGTATTTTTTAATTATGAGTGATTTTTGGGGTGGATAAAGTATTTTTATTTGGGAGTCATAAGGGTGAAGATTGGGATTAATTTTGTAATAAGGTTGGTGTTTTTGGAGAGATAAGGTGTACTCAAAATTTTATTTTGGAGAGATAAGGTATATTATGTAATATGGAGTGATAAGTGAATATTTTTTTAAGGTAAGTTCATTGTTCTATTTGAAAATTTTGGAGAGATAAGGTATATTATGTAATATGGAGTGATAAGTGAATATTTTTTTAAGGTAAGTTCATTGTTCTATTTGAATTACGTTTTTTACTTCTAGGAGGCTGAGTTAATGTACATTTAATTTTGAAGATAAATTGTTTCAAGGAGTTGTTGAAGGTTGATGTACTCCAATATTTAATAAAAACATATTTTTTTGCGGTGCTGAGTATTCTAGATCCGCTCGATATTTGAATAAGGGGATTTTAGGTACATTTTGCTGACATGTGATGGTGATTTTCTGTTTGAAGATTCAAGGCATTTTGTGTTTAGTTTTGACACTATAGTTGCAATTTTTCATCACACAAATATACACTCAAGGAGTTTAAAGCATCTGTAATCAAGAAGCTACAAGTAAGGAAAAAAAATGTGTTCAAGCACCCACAATTAAGAAGCTGCAAAGAAAAAACTCAAGCAATCATCAACATTCCAAGGCAAGTTTACATCAACAATCAACTACGTCAACAACATTTGCATCAATTCAACATCAATTTTTGAACAATGCACTTTCAACCATTTTTTGTAAAAGTCAATCAAATTGAAATTGAACTGTATTGTAATTTTCAAATCATAATTTGTAATTTACCTTATTAAGTTGCATTGGTGTTGTATTGGGTGCATCCTTGGTTGAGCCCGACACCTTAAACTAGTCATTAAGAAAATTGATAAGAGGTTGAGTTCTTGCAAAATCTAAGTCATTTGAACTTGTCATTTAATCATTGTAAAAATTATCTTGGGTGCATTGTTTTGTATATGACACCCTCATTCTATTGAAGCAAAATTAAGCGAGCGAGAGTTCAAGCATTCATTTGTTAACACAAGTTCAAGTGAGTGTGAAATTCAAAGAAATGATCAAGTAAGCATCAAGCGAGCGAGTTCACAAAATCAAGCAAGTTAAAATCAAAATCAAGCAAGCAAGTACAAGAAAGCGTGTCAGAGATCAACATGGGTAAATGTGGAAAACGTCTTCAAAGTGCAGAGTTATAAATTAAAGAGTTGAAAGAGTGTAATCATGAGTTACATAACACAATTGAAATACTAGAATGGAAGTTAAAACAAAATAAAAACTTAATGAATCAAATGAACAACACATTAGAAGCAACATAATATTTTCAAATTGAACTAGAAATGAAAGAATAACTCATTAATGCACTCCAAATAAAATTAAGTGAAAAACAAGATTTACTTGATGCACAATGTACATAGGAGGTAGATGCAAGTTGTGACACAAAAGACATTGTCCAAACAACAAATGAAAGTTGTGATACAAATGACTTTATTCAACATATTGATGAAAGTTGTGACACAAATTATCTAATCCTAGTAATACTACAAGTGAAACAACTAACACTACAAGTGGAAATAAGCACAATCATGCTTAATTCATTGGGCTATGGAGTTAATCAACAAATAGACAATAAATTTACTCCTCTCAGTCCCCTGCAAGTCATTGCACTCAACCAAACGAAATTTCATACTGAAAACTTGAAACACAAGTTGAAATAACTGTCGATCTACTACATTAATCCATAAACCAAAACTCACTGATCTACTGCACATTGAATCTAAAAATAACTAATTCAATACCACACAACCTCTACCTAATTGAACTAGAATTTTGCACTGTTAGGTGTAGTCAAGTTTCCAGTGTAACCACATGGGAAGCCTTGGAAATTGAAAAGAGGTCGGTTAACCTTAATAGAGATGATGTGTGGAGTGTTAGTAGATGCTGGATTCCTGCTCTTCACTCTTAGTTTATAATTTTTTATTTTTCTTATGAATATTTTCATTATTTTTATTAGTTTTATTTTATTTTCCATTTTTATTTTATTTTATTGTATTTATTTTGGATTATTTTATTTTATTTTATTTTTGTTAATTTTCATTTTTTATTGTGATTTTTATTTTTATTTTTATTTTTATTTTTTTTTTATTGTATATTTTTATTTATTTATTTTTAATTTTATTTAATTTTATATTTATTTATTTGTTTTTATATTTATTTATTTATTTTTAAGGTTCCATGTTAAAAATAATTTTAAATTATTTCAAAAATTATTGATGATTAATAGTAAATTATACTCAAATATAATTAAATATAAAAATGATTTTAAATTATTTTTAAGAATTATTGATTATTAATATTAAATTATATTCAAATAGAATATTTGAGAACTATAAATAAATTTTAATAAAATTTGAAAAAATCTTTTATTCAAGTCAAACTAGTCGTTTTTCCAACGACTAGATGGAGCTGTCCCTTTCTATTTAAATAGGTTTCTTCATCAGATTTCTCATCTTGTCTTGATGATGAACCACACTGGCTGGTTCGAAACGCGTCGACACAAATTTCTTATATGTGATTTTTACCAAAAATTTCTGATACATATTTTATGGATCACAGAAGCCAAATTCCTAATATTGAAACCTTGTATGCAGCTGAAAACTTGAAAAATATTTACAATGTGAAACTCAAATTTCCTTGGAAATCGATACTTACAACTGAAATTTGAAGACTGCATCATTTTTTGATGTTTGAAATTTTTGTTCATCATCAAGAAGAAGAAATATATACTGTTGAATGCAACTGACCTAGTGGAATCACCATGTAAACAAAGTGGAGCTACTAGGTGAAGGAATTGCAACCAATATCAAACACCCAATCCTTATTCACCAGCAAGGAATATAACTAGTCTTTATCATTCTCTGGGAAATATTTCTTCATTACTTTGCTCCCTGACAACAATGCCAAATGTTGTAGTTGTTTCTCGAAGGCAGTTCTTAGTTGCGAAGATACACCGATAAACCAACTCGACTAGTCTTTAGGTTCAAGGTAGCCCTTCAACCAGAGGGGGCTCCCTCAAATGTTACGAGGCCTTTTTTAACGTTTTTCATTGTCACTGGACAACAACCTATTGAACACAATGGCAAGATCTATGATTTATTGTAGGTGGTTGTTGATGATTACCATTCTCTGCTAAAAAATAAAGCCCTCTCTTGCAGAAACTTAATTAATGTATCAACATCCACCTTTTACATAATGAAATAACTTAAAAGAGTTTGGTGGATGAATATAAGAGACTATATGATAAGTAAGTAGTCATCCTGAATACTTCAACAACTAGATATAGTAGATACACGTAGAAAAATTCTACAGCAAAAAAAAACACATTCATAGATGACATAAGGAAACAATTAAAAGATGTAGAGGAGCTATCTTAGACAAACTGTCCAATAAAATAATCTGTTTAAAGGATTATAAATTTGTAGGGGATTTCAAAGAGATTGATACTCAATATATTCTTACCCAGAATCTCCTATGTCACTTTGAACATGTGCAACAAAATAGATTATGAAATTACTGGAAAAACATACAGAAGAAAAACAAATCTGTCATGAATTGGAGCTAGAATACTTCAATTAAAATTCTTGTAATAAAAGTCTTTTACATAAAATGGAAGAGTTTTGGGATAAAAATTCCTCCCTTGTTACATTACAATAAAAAATATATATATAATTACATTAAGCTATCTGTGTCTAGCTTTCTAGAAAAAATATGAACAATAAACTAAAAATAAAAGTATCTTTGAAAAATTGCAGGGAATTTGGAACTCCTAGAAAATACTCTACCTCCAAATATGGAAACGAGTTCATTGATGCTGGTCCTATGCCTTGGAATCTGGAGTGGTTGATTTTCTTTCCACAAAATCTGTTATCTGATCTTCAAACTTGGTTATCTCTGCCACCTGTATTAACTAGTTGTCCTTTTCATTGTTATTTCTTAAGTCTAAAATCTAAAAATAATCTCACTTCTATTTATTTTTTCCATCTAGTTGATCAAGGAATTATTTTCATTTTGGAGTAAAAAAAAACTATATGTTGACTTTTTTTCCCATAGTCTTTGCCTTCATAATCTCTTAAGTTCTTAACCATTGTCATAAAATACTTTCCGAATATTTTGCTTAAACCTGTAAATTCATATTTTCTATTTTCATGAATTTCATAAATGAAATATCAAAATATTTTCTCAAATGATTTCATCCCCTAAATCCATCCAATGCTTGAAATCCATGTCTTGTTTTACCTAAATTTATATATTTATGAATAAATGAAATTCATAAACATATTTCATAAAACCATCGACTGATTTCTTTCCCATGCTTTTTAAAACCATGTCTTGTTTTTCCATGATTGGTAAAATATCTTTTAGTTTCCCTTTTTCACTCTAAAATATTTGGATAAGAATTTAACCAAATTTTATGTTTTGTTGATTTCCTCTTTATGATTTCTTTCATCCTTAAATTCATAGCATAAAACATTTTTTCTCTGCTATGTGAAATTCCATTTTTACCTTTGTAAAATTATCTCATAAAGAAGAAACATTTCTTTCTAGCATTGGAATATCCATCCTCATTTTACCTCAATATTTTACCCGTAATCTCATTTCATAAGAATATGAATGCAAAATCTGATTTTGTACTTAATAATACACATGATGTTTCAATCATGATTTAATCCTTCTCTCAATGCATTAGATCTGCAATCAAAGGAATGTAAAACTAAATAACTGAGAGCTTTTGAGAAATTAGTATAACGCTACAAGATTCAAAATATAAACTCAATTCAGATTTATAAAATAGAGCAGAGGTTTAAATATGAAATCGAAATCAGAATTTAGAAATTTAAGTAATTACACTATCAAATAATTAATTAAACACAAATCTAAAATCTATGCTGGTTGAAAAACTTGTTTCCAGGTGTGGTCGGCCCGTAGCACTCCCGGAGCAAGTTAGATTAACTCAATTCTATTAAAAAATCAAACACCATAAGACTTACATAAATTGATGCCAAATCAAAACGATATATTAAGGCTTAGAATATGAATGGCGTATACATCATCGTTGCTGCTCCTATTGCATACACGTTGCTGCTCCTATTACATACAACTGCTATCCTTTTCTCATTCTCCTCTCTTCCCCCTTAGCGTACTTGCAATGTAACCTTCAACTTTATACATAATTGTGGATAAAAAAAATACATAACAATTAACTATCGAAAGAAAACAACAATCATCTAGAGAGCCTTCGAATAGCCTTTCGTTAGATTCATTCTGATCAATGCATGGATTGAGGAACCACTTCCATGTTTAGCACAAAGGCGTTCAGTAAAAGGCGTTCAGAACCAACCTGAATTGACCCGTTCAGATCGAACCTGACCTTGCACATTCAGACCGAACCTGACTTCACCCGACACATTCAGACAATCATGTACTAAAGAAGTCATTCTATACTTAAGAAGTGGTTTTACCTTAACTTCCTTTTGGTGATGATTTTTTCCAAGAAGTTTCATTAGGGGAGTTTTGAGGTCTAAAATGGGCCTCCTAAGGAAATTATAAAATAATAGTGGAAATAATAAAATAAAATTTGATTACATCATCAAATTTTAGAGGGAAAAATGGAAAAACTATTTTTTCAACTTGTATTTTGAACTTATCTTCCTATGGGTTTACTCAAATTTCAAGTGGAAACACTCATTGGATGCATAATTTTATTTCCTATCCAAGGAGTACCCATGTTGCATACTTTCGATGGACACTGCTACATGAAAAATGAGAAATACATGAAAAAAGTGATTGTAAACACATTTTTTCATGTATTTCTCATTTTTCGTGTAGCAGGGTCCATCGAAAGTATGCAACATGGGTACTCCTTAGATGAGGAATTAAATTTTGCATCCAATGAGTACTCCCGCTCGAAATTTGAGTAAAAAAATAGAGAGATAAGTTGAAAATACAAGTTGAAAAAAGTAGTTTTACTATTTTATTATTTTTTAATATTTTTACTTTTTTACTCCAAAAATGGTGAATCATCCCCCATGGTTGAAATCATCATGTTGAATCCTATTGGTTCTTATAAAGTTTATTTTTTTGTACATTTTATTAGGAGACCCATTTTAGACCTCAAAATTCCCCTAATGCTGGGTTACTTGAAATGGGGTATTTTGAACATGATCCAAGCCTCAAAATGTCAATATTCTTCACCATTTGATAAAAAAATTGATATTTTCACCGGCAAAAATTTTATTCCGTTCTCAACCTATAGTAACTAGTTTAACTTAGTTATGAAGAATTTTGGCGATGGAACCCTGCTACAAATGAACTTAGTGAAAACCTCCAGCTTTATACATAATTGTGGATAAAAACAAGAAATAACACTTAACTATCAAAAGAAAACAACAATCCTCTAGAGAGCCTTCGAATAGCCTTTGGTTGGATTCATTCTGATCAATGCATGGATTGAGGAACCACTTCCATGTTTAGCACAAAGGCATTCAGTAAAAGGCGTTCAGAGCCAACTTGAATTGACCCGTTCAGACCGAACCTGACCCTGCATGTTCAGACCGAACCCGACTTCACCCGACACATTCAGAAAATCATGTACTAAAGAAGTCATTCTATACTTAAGAAGTGGTTTTACCTTAAATTCCTTTTGGTGATGATTTTTTCCAAGCAGTTTCTGGGTTACCTGAAATGGGGTATTTTGAACATGATCCAAGCCTCAGAATGTTAATATTATTCACCATTTGATAAGAAAATTGATATTTTCACCTGCAACAATTTTATTCCGTTCTCAACCTATAGTAACTAGTTTAACTGAGTTGTGAAGAATTTTGGCGATGGAACCCTGAAATAAATGAAATTAGTGAAAAAATCATTAGAAAATCATGACTAAATCATCTCTAATCATAGAAAATCTTAAGAAAACTAATGATACTTAACCACAATGTGTAGGATATGTATTAGCGACAAATGATGGAATTATGATGTGAAATGAAGGTAAGATTATCAGAATTTAGGTTATGAATGGTGGTAATATATAGTGGAAAATTGGGCATATTTGAGGCCCAAAATCGCCCCATTCCTTACAGTTTTCATGTCCTCATGCAAAAAATCTCTTGCTCATTGAAATATTCTTAACATTGTTTTGTAGATGTTGGTTCTTGTGGGACGACATTGCTTCGATATTTGAAGGTTTTGGTTCTTGTCGAGAAACATTGCTTGAATACTTGGAGATGCAGGTTTTTGTGGAGTATCACTCTTCAAATTTAGTATATCACATGAATTTACTAAGAAATATAAATTGAGGACAAGAAAGAGATGGATGAGGGAGAGATGATGGATGAAATGAGGTGGTGATAGAGATGGTGAATGGGTGCTTGCATACTCTGTCTTCGTAAGACCAATGTATATAGGTGGTTTTCCTTTATTATTGCATGGCAGTAATGGCTTCATCCCATGAATAGAATTCTTGGAGAAGACACTATAGAGACTTATTTTATTAATAAATAATAAGATTTTTGCTTTTATCATGGTCTTGTAATCATAGTATATGCATAATGAATATAAGGAAACAAAAGGATAATTGTTTATGAAAGATGAAATGTGTGGAATGAGAAGTGATGAATCATTAAGCTTCTTTAATCTTCTAATGAATTAGATAATCATAAGCAAAATTTACCTCAATTTTTACCTTTTATGTTGATGTGCTCGATGATGCAAGATGAAGTGGAGGATGGAATGGCTAGAGTTGATGTGACAACTAATCTAATCTGCTGAAGAAGGTTGAAGGACGAGTTGAAGAGATGAACTGAAGGGTTGAAGGATGCGCTAAAAGCCTGAAGAATGAAATGAAGGTCCCCTTCTACCCCATGGTTGAGGAGTTTTATGTCCCCAAACAACTAAGGAAAGGTGACCGCTACTAAAAATGGAAATGTTGATTCAAAAATCCAAACTGGTGCAAATCTGTGTCGAGATCTCAAAACCATATAGTCTTCAACCGATACCCACCCATGTGAAATCTTGCTTATGTGAATAAATGGTGTCGATGTCAAACATAAGCAATAATCATTGGATTACCAACCATTGAGGATGTCATTAACCAATGTGAGATATCCCACCTTTGATGTCAATAGGAATCAAGGCATTAGGTACATTCTACTAGCCATGAATGGATTTTTTGGAGTCGAATGGATTACTTAATTCATCCACCAAGAAACATTATATATTTCCTTAATAGATGATAAGGATACCTACCATTAAGGCATGTAGGCTCCAAGGTATGTTATCTAACCCTAACCTTGGTCCCAGATAATGTGATGATGTCGATGGGACAAGGCCTATTGGCAGGTGAGCCTTAAGGAATCCCACATCAACCAACTCAAGTAAAAACATAAAAACATGATTTCAAGAGATCATACAAATTTAAAAACTTTATTGGAAACCTTGCCCGCTAGTTACCTGGTTTTCAAGCAAATTCCTCGTCTAGTTGCGCTAGACAAGCTAGTTTTCACAAAAAGACTTATTTTTCTCTTTATTATTTTATTTATTTACAATACTAAATTTCCTACTACACTAAATAAAACACGTCCTCATTCAAGTGAAAGAGGTCTTCCAATGAAGCCATGTGCGGATCCGGTACAAAGATAAATTCATGCTCAGATTTAACATATAAAATTTAGAATATACATCAGCATGAAAGATTAGAAGTTTTGAAAGATGTGATACAAAGAGTATTTAAAGATGAGAGTGGTACTTTGACTGGATTGTGATCTGGAACCAATTCTCGATGTAATCCTAGTGGTATTGGCTAATTTCTTCATTTGGACAACTCTAAAAGTCCTCCTTGGTCATGCTAGGAAAACTTGGATAATTGGTATTCGGAATGCATACAAGGCTTGCTGCTGGGCATGGTGAAATTTCCCTGATCTTAGGTTCAGTAGGATCCTCCTCATCATATTTGGTACATTATTGCTCAATATCCTTGGTAGATAGGCAAGAGGAATCAAGGGATACTTCCAAATCCTTTTGTCGCTGTGGAGAGACAGATAATTTCTTGAATGTGGTCAGGATGAACTCTTCCTGAGAGGCATATATCCCACCTACTGCTAGGATTTGAGAAATTACTTGAGGGACATCCTTCAAGCTCTTAATCATTATTGAATTTCTCATGCTGGTTGATGATCCCTGTCTTGCAACATGGATTAATACCTGGGGGTTCTTACAACACCCCAAAAATGTTTTGTATTTAAAGAGCTTTGAAATTTTAACCTAAATGAATTAAAAATGATAATTGGAATAAAAATTACCAAACTATAACTCTTCACTTACTTGGAAAACCAAAATTTGGAGCAACCCCACCATAGTGTATGCATGGCTCTTCACTCACGTCTTATCGTACACTCTCCGCCCTCTAATTTCCCTGCAACTAAGATCACACAAAAAAACTTGTGAAAGAAACTAGGCTCTAATCCCTTTAGCACCTCCCCAAAAACGATGCCAAAGATGTTTGGGAAATTGTATGTGTTATAATTCCAACATTAAATTATCAATCCAGGGTCGTAAGACTTAGAGGCGCAACTGTAGGTAACACGCGTCTAACCTAAACTAGAGTAAGAAATCAACTTTTTGTTTAAGTACAAAATGCTATTTCTAGTTTAAAACTAATCAATTGACAAAATAACATGCTCAAGAAATAAAGATTTCTATTCCAAAATAACATCAATCAATATTCAAATAATCTAACCATTTTTTTAAACTGAACAATGATATTAATCCTATTGATAAGAATGTAAACAAAGGATAAATGATTGCGCAAAATTTAAAATAATAATCTATTCAAGATTTAAAATAATAATCTATCTACTTTGGAAACCCATTCAAAAACAACCCAATACAAATATCAAAGTTCATATTTGTAAAGAATAACACTACCTATCAACTTAAAGAACTCACTCACTACAAAACTTAAACTACCATCTCATTCCTTACTAATCACTACATTTAAATGTATGAGGAATCATTATTTCAACAAATAAATTCTAATCTTTAACTATGACAAGCTTGCTATATATTACCCTTATCACCCAAAGCTTTAAAACCAAACAAGACAAATCATTATTTCTTAACAATAAAATCACAGTGTCATATTGATTATGAAATGTTATGAACTACTTACAAAATTAAACTATGACAAATAATAGAAAAATTAATCACACTCTAATGCTTAGAGAATCTCAATTTAAAATATGAACACTAATCCTAAATCCTAGGTCGCACACAGATCTACTACTTTTAACGTCAAATTCATACTCGTTCCCACATCAACTATATTTAATGCAAAAACCTTAAATTCGATTCTATACTTAACACACAAAAAACTTAATGAAAAATATGATTATGTACTTAAGGCATAGAAAATTCATAATAATACACATGATGTTTCAATTATGATTTGATTCTTCTCTCAATGCATTAGATCTACAATCAAAGGAATGCAAAACTAAATAACCCTGAGCATTTGAGAAATGAGTATAGCGCTACAAGATTCAAAATATAAACTCAATTCAGATTTATAAAATAGAGTAGAAGTTTAAGTATGGAATCGAAATCAGAATTCATAAAATTAAGTAATTAAACTGCTAAATAATTAATTAAACACAAATCTAAGATCTATGTTGGTTGAAAAACTTGTTTCCAGGTGTGGTGGGCCCTTGCCACTCCTGGATCAAGTTATATTAACTCAATGCTATTCAAAAATCAAACACCATAAGACTTATAGAAATTGATGCCAAATCAAAATGACATATTAAGGCTCAGAATATGAATGGTGTATACATCATCGTTGCTGCTCCTATTGCATACACTCTATTGCTCCTATTATATACACCTGTTATCCTTTGGTCATTCTACTCTCTTCTCCCATAGCGTACATGGAAGGCAACCTTCAGCTTTATACATAGTTGTGGATAAAAACAATACATAACAATTAACTATGAAAAGAAAACAACAATCCTCTAGAGAACCTTTGAATAACCTTTGGTTGGATTCATACTAATCAATGCATAGATGGAGGAACCACTTCCATGTTTAGCACAAATGTGTTCAATAAAAGGCGTTCATAACCAACTCGAACCCGAGTGACCCATTCGACCCAGAATTCGCGCTGACCGACACATTCAGACAATCCTGTACTTAAGAAGTCATTCCGTACTTAAGAAGTGTTTTGACCTTAACTTCCTTTTGGTGATGAATTTTTCCAAATGATTTCTGGGTTACTTGAAAGGGGGTATTTTGAACATGATAAAAGCTTGAAAATGTCAATATTCTTCACCATTTGATCAAAAATTGGATATTATAACCTTCAACAATTTTATTCCTTACTCAACCTATAGTAACTAGTTTAACTGATTTGTGAAGAATTTCGACGATGTAACCCTGTGACAAATGAACTTAGTGAAACCATCATTAGAAAATCATGAAAAAATAATCTCTAATCATTGAAAATATTAAGAAAACCAATGATACTTAACCACGAGGTGTAGGATATGTATTGGCGACAAATGATGGAATTATGATGTGAAATGAATGTAAAAGTGTTATAATTTAGGTTATGAATGGTGGTAATATATAGTGGAAACGTGGGAATATCTTAGGCCCAACAGGTAGTAGATGGAAAATGGTTTAGGAAGGGGGGGGGGGGTACGAAATGAAGGAGAGGATGACAATTGTAAAAAGCATTAAAGGTGAAAAAAAAATTCAGAGGGGGTGGGGGGAGAGGGGGGTGGTGGGGAGTAAGTTAAAATTCGAATAGGACCCCCCCACCCGACAAACCAGTGATTTGACATTTCACAGATATTGATGCATTTATATTATGGCCATTTAATGTGTGAATAGGAAGCCCACCCCCACAAACCATCGATTTGAGATTTCACAGATCTTGATGCATTTAGATTATGGCGGTTTAATGTGTGAAGTGCGGGGTGGGGACATAAGTTTAATTTGACTTTTAGATTTGAATTGGCTTTAATTGCTTGAATTTTTGTGGCTATATGTGGCATGAATAGGAATAGGGATATAAAATTAATATTTATTTTTTTAAATATATCATTTTTATATAAAGTATAGAAATATATATTTTTATAAAATTAAATTTATTTAAAAAAAATTAAAATCAATATTAACTTTTGACCCAACTATTCATATAATAACGATTTTTCTCCAAAATATGCATATGCCTCCAAATTTAGACGGAAAATTAATTGGCAAAATTTTAAAATATTTTGTAACTTTTAAAGGTGTCAAAAAAAAGTTACAACAAGCACAAAAAATAGACATAAGATATTACAAGTTTAATATATCATAAGCTAGGATCTTAGATTTACTAGCCTTTGGAATTAAAATAATGAAAGTGGTGTTAGGTCCAAATCATACCTTCTGTAACTAGCAAGATTCTTCCACTAATGCATGAACTTCCAGTCCAAAAAAGGGCCAAAAAGCCTGAAATAAATATATAGTGAAACCATCAGGGCTTGGGGCTTTATTCTTAGGCATTTCCATTACCATTTCATCCACTTTAGGGAATAATAACTCCCTTATTAAGGCTTCATTATGTTTAAGAAGAATGAGATTAGGGATATGCGTTATGATGTGATGAATAACGAAAACACTATTTGGGTAGGATCAACAAGAAGGGCTTGATAAAATGAGACTAATTCATGATCCATCTCATTCTGTTTAACCACACGCTAACTATAATGTGTTGAAATTCAACAAGAAAATGCACCACACACTAGTGTGGGATTCCAGGTCACACATGAGTGAGGAGTTATAGTGACACATTAGTGAGAATGTGGGAAACCAATTTTTAAATAAATTGGAAAATAAATTGTAATCTGATCTCATAACAGCTTGTAATAGTTAACTAAATGTGAAGACTTAGTTATCTCAAGAATTTCGAGTTGAGGGTCAAAAGATAGGGGTGTAGAGTGATTCTATTAATTACAAGGTCCAGTTGCAGTTGTAGCACTAGTGCAGTATGAGTGCAATCATTTAACTCAAATTAATTGAGATAAAATCAATTTAACTAGTTCTAACTGATTGATGAGCTAGTGGAAGATCAAGTAAATTAAAATAGATTTAATTTACAAGTAGTGATCTACCAAGTAAATGATGATTCACTATTAATAGCTACATGCATGTCAATTCTGATGGAAACCCAGTTGAGACAAAGGTTAAAGGAAAGTAAACTATCATTTGTATATTTAGCGAACTACCGAGGTGAAGTTATAAAGCCATAGGAAGCCCATGATGGATTGCGCAGTCAAGGAAGGTTGGAATTCCTATTTAATAGGAATTATTTTTCCTAGGGATTTCTTGAGAAAGGTAGGCTGAAGGTGGGCAGGAAATTGGCTATGTATTGGTCCAATATTTCCTGGATCAGTGTGAGACAATTGGTAGAGTGTATGAGGTTATGGTGAGCACACATGCATTGTATTGTTTCATGATTCCTTCATTTATTATACAATAAAGATAGAGGGGTTTTGAGCAGTTTATTTCCCCAGGAAAAGCATGTGTTGTGTGATTGATTTACTTCTTTCTCTTACTTGCATGTGATTGAGAGATTGTGATTTATACTCCGCAAATTTTGTAGAATGATTCAGTATCTTGTTTTAGTACATTGCATGATCAGATTGAATCCATTGGTGTACTTTCTACATGGTATCAAAGTGCTCGGAATCACAAGAGTGGAGAAGAAATTGAGTTTGTGTTGAACAATATTCAAATTTGCAGATACTTTCTTTGGAGCTAGAAGAAGATCAAGATGTATTTCAATGGCTTGAGACTCGAATATGCACTCGATGGTAATTCGAATTATATTGCAAGGAAGGACATGACGGAGGTAGTGTTGGAGGACAATGGGTTGAAGTAATTCATAGATAATGATTTTCCCAAGCCTGCAGCAGCAAATGCCCAACTTCTTGATGCATGGCAGAGGAAGGTAGCAAAGGCGAGGAGGATCTTATTAGAGGGAGTTTGAGATCATATTGTCTCAAGTCTCCATGGAAAGGAAACTCCATGTGATATGTGGAAGGCCTTGAAAGATCCGTTTCAAAGAAGCAGTGACCTGCATAAAAAATTGGCACTCAAAGACAAGCTTAAGAAAACCAAAATGGAGAAAGGTGACACAATCCAGAAATACTTGACCAATTTCATTCGATGTTGATATGAGCTTGGAAGTGTTGGGATTACTGTAGTTGATGATGACTTGGTGAGCCTAGCACTTATAGGCCTTCCCAAGAGCTAGAATAGTTACTAGGAATCTGTGAATGGGAGGGAGAAGTTACCAGATTAGGAGAAACTATGGTCATATTTGGTACAAGAATAGTTTTAGCAGAATATGAGGGATGGATCCTCATCCAACACTGATGATGAGGAAACCTGTGCCTTGGATGGTGAGGAAAAAAAGGGGAAGGGGAAGAAGTCCCATTCCAAATCTGTGAATGGCAAAGAAGGCAAGAAGCATGACATGTAAAAGGTGATTTTTTTTCACTGTCATGATCATGGACACTATGCCCCAAATTGTCCACAAAATAAGAAGAACAACAAGAAGCCTCCGGGAGCTGCAGTGGGTGAATATTTGGCCTCACAATTTGAGTTGGACTTATCTCTCATCACATTCATGAGGTCATCTGTGATGGGATCTATGTGGTACTTGGATAATGGAGCATCTTTCCATATGACGAGAAGCAAAGAAATATTTAGTAGCTTGTAGGAGAAGGATCTTCAGATGCACATCAAGATGGGTGATGAAGGGAGGTATAATGCTACCAGGATTGGTATAGCTACTTTATAGAGACATCCAAGTAAACCTTTCATCTTAAAATATGTCATGCATGTACCGGGCTTGAAAAATAATTTAGTTTCAGTTTCTATGTTGGAGGATCTTGGATATGATGTGTTTTTCAGTAAAAGAAAGGTTTTCCTTTGTCACAAAGCCACAGGATAGGTAGAGAAGATTGGGGTTCGTGTGAAGAACCTCTACAAAATTGATGTAGATGGATACACAACATTGAGAAGTAAATCAGGTAAGAAGGTGAGCCAGGATATAGGTGAGTTATGGCACAGGAGATTGGGCCATCTACACCACATTTCTTTAAGGATCATGCAACAGATTTCTACAGGTCTTCCAAAGGGTACTCTTGCGCAAATAGACACATGCAAGGGATGTACCATGGGGAAGTATAATAAAGCCACTTTTCATGAGAAGGAGAACTGAGCAACAGAAATCCTTGAGAGAGTTCACTCAAACTTGTGTGAACCATTCTCTACACCTTCCACAACAAAGCACGTGTATTTAGTGATTTTTGTTGATGATTTTTCTAGGAAGTGTTGGATCTTCTTTCTGTAGAAGAAAGATCAGATGTTATCCAAGTTTTGTGAGTTCAAAGAAATGGTAGAGAAAGATACGGGGAAGAAGGTGAAGGCTCTAAGGAGCAACAATGGTGGTGAGAATAACTTTAATGAATTCAAAAAATTCTGTGCCAAAGAAGGAATTCAGAGAGAATTGATTTCACCTCATAACCCACAACATAATGTGGTTGCAGAAAGAAAGAAAAGAACAATTTTAGGAGAAACACGAGCTATGTTACATGATCAGGGCCTACCATTGCATCTATGGGTAGAGGAATGCAACACAACAGTATTTGTGCAAAACTGTATTCCTCATCAGATACTTGGCATGAGTATAAAAGAGGAGGCTTTTTTCAGGTAAGAAACCAGATGTTTCATATTTTAAAATTTTTGTCTCATCTGTCTATGTCCATGTGACTAAAGATGCCAGGAAGAATCTAGAACCAACAATAGAGGTTGGGATATTTTTGGGGTACATTGATACTCCCCACAACTATCAGGTGTATTTTCTAGCTAACAAGATGAAAGTTGTTAGGAGAAATGTTAAATTTAATGAGGAGAAAGCCATGCAATTTTCCCTTGAGAGGGAGATTGACTTGCATGAAGATGAAAAACTCTTAGTTCCAAATGATGAACCTCATGATGTGGAGCAGCCACAAGCAGAGGATCATGGAGTGGCAGAAACCACTCATGCAGAACCATCCACTAGAAATGGTAGGAAGCACACTAGAGAGGCTAAAAAATTGATGCTAGATGAGACAGAGCATGTAGGTGCACCTACATCATAACGTAGGTAGAGAAGGTCCCCAGACATGTACACTGGATACATGGCTCTTATGAGTGAGTGTATTGTGACAGAACCACCCTCTTTTGGGGAAGCTGTTGGCAATATGATGCTAAATGTTGTCCTTGATGGCAACCCACTTGATGAAGATGATGGAAACCTGTTATTAAAGATGTTCTTGATGCTTGATGAGTTTATTAATGATGTAAATCTGATGTTCTACAAGTAGCTCAGAAGTACCAGAGAAGGAAATATCAGTGAGGGCCAAAGCAATGATGAAAATGTGTGTTACAAGGCATACACGGGTTTGTCATGGAGAAAGCGCATATGCACGTGGAAAAGTATGTGCCAAGTCGCGTATGGTCTTTCGCGCTCCAAAATCAGAATACCAAGGGGCATTACCATGGTATTAACCCATTGTATTGAGCGTTGGATTGTCTATTTGATCTCGTCCAGGAAAACCATCGGAAGTAATGTGGTTTTGACTCATGGTATTGAAAAAGGCTAAATCTATATAAGGAGAAGAATTTCATTGTGCAAAGGGTGTGCATGTGTCTGGGCTTTAATGAATACTTCACTCTGAAGTATATCTGCATGGTTGAACTCTGCTCTTTAATTGATAGATATGATTCTATGATGCATCTATGAACATAATGAAGGTTCAAGATCTCTAGATCTTGAAATGGTCAATCTCGTGGATGATCTGAAAAGAAGTGATGAAGACCTGGCGCAAATCTATTGAAGAAGTTGAAGAAATCTGGTAAGTTCATAGATCTGTTCTGATCTGCAAAATTTATCTTTTATAGATCTATACGCAGGTTCGTTTCATGAAAAGCGCATGTATACGCGGATCTATTCAGACAAAAGCGGGTATGCACTATTAGGGTTTTTCTAATAAGTTGCACAAATGTATACGCGGGTTCGCTTCAGTAAAAGCATGTGTATACGCGGGTCTGTTTAAGGAAAAGTGCGTATGGTATTTGAGTTGATGGTTGCTCAAAAGATAATTGAGGTTCTGCATATTTGTTCTGAAGTCTGGGCTATTTCTAATATTCTGGTTACAGTGGTTTCACTGTTCTAACTGATGAAATGAAAAGGGATGTTTGTTGATAAGTGAAGAATTGTGTTGTTTGCTGGATCTGGAAAGGTGGAAAATTAATGGAATCACGGCAGATCCGAGAAGGTTGAAGCCTTCTGCACCCGTAGCAGAAGCCGTCGTTAGCAGGTCGGTGCTGTTACCGGGTAGTAGCCCTTCTGTGAGGTCGGGTAACCAGGGAGCAGAAGTTGTGCTCCTTCTGGCAGGAGGTCGGTAAACGAGAGAAGGCTGCTGCCTTGCCTCCCAGGAGGGTGCCTCGTGATGGTATAAGTCCTGATTTCAAAGAACAAGGACTGGGGAAGTTTTTCTTTATAATAAATATTGAAGACTGAAACGACGGCAGCAGTGGTTTTCTCCTGAATTGGGTTTCCACCTAAAAATCCTGGTGTTCATGTGTGTTGCCTATGTGTGATGATTATTCTGTTCTTTCTGCACCTGTTTACTGTTTTCTGAAATATCTCATAAATGAATAAAGTAATGATCTGAGTTAAGAATTGAATGCATAATTAGATCTCTAAGCATACACGAGTTCAGTAAAGGATATCCACGTATATACGCTGGTTTCCTTTAGGAAAGTAGCGTATGGGTTTTGTGAAGAAAAAAAATAAAAAGTTTCATTGTCTGCCCTAAATACTGATTCACCCCCCCCCCCCTCTCAGTATTTTTCCCAACAATTGGTATCAGAGCAGGTCCTTCTGAAAAGGCTTAACCGCTAGAAGGAAGATCAAGCAAGATGAGAAATCAAGAGGGAACAACATCTATCAAGCCTCCACTCTTCAACGGAAGTAATTTAATCTTCTGGAAAATAAGGATGAGATCCTATCTTCAGTCTATGGGAGCAGATATATGGGCCATTGTTGAAAAAGGATATCAATATCCAGCTGCTACACCAACAGATCCAACTGAAAGGAAGAATTATGAATCAAATGAAAAAGCGGTCAATGCTATAACAGGAAGTCTAACTGAATCAGAATTTGTCAAAGTCATGCAGCTGAATACAACAAAGGAAATATGGGACAAAATCATTCTAAGTTATGAAGGCGATGCAAAGGTAAAAAGTGAAAAACTCCAAACTCTCAGAATTGAATATGAAAATTTAAAGATGCATAGTGATGAGAGTATTGCCAGTTTCTTTTTACGTATTGATGATGTTGTAAATCGTATGAAAAATCTGGGTGAAACAATATCTAGCACTACTTTGGTTGAGAAAATTTTACGATCGCTAACGGCAAAATTTGAATCAAAAGTTTCTGCCCTTGAAGAAAAACAGGATATTCAAAATCTTTCTGTGGTGCAAATTCATGGCATACTGACTGCATATGAAATGAGAAGAGGAGGACCGTCCGAAGTCAAAGAAGATGTTTTTAGAGCTTCTACAAAAGGGAAAGAAGTGCAAGAAGCAGAAGGATCATGATATATTTCGGAAGAAGATGAGGCAAATTTTGTAAAGAAACTTCAACTTGGTACAGGACGGTTTAGAGGTAATTTTCCTTTCAAATGTTTTAATTGTGGAAGATTTGGTCATTATGCTGCTAAGTGTTCTTACAAAGAAACACCTGCAAAAGGAAAGGAAGTAGCTAGAAATAAGAACCGGTCTAGCACTAGAAGAAGTTACTATACTCATGATGACAGTGATGGAGTATCTGATAGTGAGGAAGAATGTGAACAAGATCTTAGACTTCTCATGGAATTTGAATCTAAATAAGAAAAGGATACTTTTGTGGATGCTCTAGAGGACAATGATTTTCTTGAAGAGAACAACCAACTCAAAAGACGCTTAGAAGAAAGAAAAATTCTCTTATAAGAAAGAAAAATAACCATCGAGACTCTGGAAAAGCAGGTTGAAGAAGCAAAGAAACACAATGAGAAATTAGAATGTGAAGTGGTAAGTGTAAGAAAAGAATTTGAGAAAGTAAAGACTCTGAATTTTAGATTTGCTAAAGGATCTAAAACCTTAGATGATATTATCAAGGTTCAACGTTCTCCTTTTATAAAGACAGGTCTTGGATACACTGGAGAGTCCTCTCAAGCTTCAGCACCAAATTATCTAAAAGCAGCTACAACTGGTTTACAAAATTCTGCCACTCAGCCAGGGAATAAAGAATCTTCCAGGGAATAAAGAATCTTTACAGGTAAAGCATGATCATCCTAATGCAAGGAACACTAACAGGAATATCTTTCAAAAAGGCACCAATCAACAGGTAAATTCAAATAGAAGATTTCATGATCACAGAAATTTCTTCTTCAATGGACATTGTTTCTCGTGTCACAATTTTGGTCATAAAGCTGCTCAATGTGTTGCATATAAAACCATCATGACAAGAGAAGAAAGAAAGAAAAGGATTGATGTTGAAACAAAGAAGAATACCTATAACAACTTTTCTCCTCTTCTAAATGAAGTTGAATGTGCTTATTGCAATAACTTTGGCCATGAAGATTCTGAGTGCAGGAGCAAAGTACAGCCAAGAGAGCATCTTCCTTCAAAATCCAAAATATGGAAAAAGAAGGAACCACAGGTTGAAAATTGGGGCATAGCATTATTTGCGGAAGGTGAAGAAAATCAATGGTACATTGATAATGGATGCTCAAGACACATGACAGGTGATAAACACAAACTTCGTGCATATAGTGCTCTAGAAAAGGAAAAGAAAGTTACTTTTGGAAATGATACTCCTGCTGTAATTAAAGGAAAAGGGTCCGTGTTTCTAAAAGAAAAGGTGAAGGCTAATGATGTCATGTATGTGGATGGATTAAGGCATAATCTGTTAAGTGTAAGTCAAATGTGTGATCAAGGAACTGAAGTTGTCTTTAGTTCAAAAGAATGTGTGGTTCGTGATCTTGATATAGGTAAAACAATTATAAAAGGAAAAAGAACTCCAAGCAATATGTATGTATTGAAGAATTGAAAAGAACAATGTTACTTGAGTAAATCTTCAGAAAACTGGCTATGGCATAGAAGGTCGGGGCATCTAAGCTTCTCTCAAATCAACAAATCTAGCAGACTTAATGCTGTTCGTGGTCTTCCCAATATTACTCTGCCTGAAAGTATCATATGCAAATCCTGTCAATTTGGTAAGCAAACCAGAGTGCAATTTAATGCCAAGGAAGGATCATCAAACCTCTTGAACTCATTCATACTGACATATGTGGACCTATGAGGAAAAAGTCACCACGGGGTGAAGAATACTATATCTTATTTATTAATGATTTCTCTAGAATGTGTTGGATTGGGTTGATCAAACACAAAGATGAAGCATTTGAAAAATTTCAGGTCTTCAAAGCACTCGTGGAAAATTAATTAGATCTAAAAATCAAGTGTCTTAGATCTGATCGAGGAGGAGAATATACATCAAATGAATTCTTTGAATTTTGTGAACAACATGGCATAAAAAGACAGTTTTCTGTAGCAGGCACTCCACAACAAAATGGCGTAGCAGAAATAATGAATAGAACGATTCAACAAATGGCTAGAGCTATGCTTGATGATTCTGGAACACCTGACACTTTCTGGGGAGAAGCAGCTCACACAGAAGCAAATATTCTTAACAAGGCACATGTTCGAGTAAATAGTGATAAAACTCCGTATGAACTATGGTATGGTAATCCTCCTTCTGTGAAGCATTTTAGAGTTTTTGGAAGTAAATGCTTTATCAAAAATAATGATGAAAATCTTGGCAAGTTTGAACCCAGATCAGATGAAGGAATATTTCTTGGTTACTCATCTACAAGCAGAGCATACAAATGTTACAATAAAAGGCTTCGAAAGATTGTTGAATGTATTGATGTTGTTATTGATGAGTTTCCTGCAGCTCCTAAAGAAGAAAAACACACAACAGATGAAGATGATGGTGACTTTTTTCCTTCTGCGTCAAGTAGAAATGATATAGACAATGGATCCAATGAAGAACCAGAAGATGATTTATCTAGAAAAGCTCCATCCAGATATGTTCAAAAGAATCATCCTGAATCTCAAATTTTGGGAAATAAGGAATCAGGAGTACAAACAAGGAGGAGTCTTTGTGGGATCTTCTAGCTATCTGGCATTTCTATCCACAATTGAACCACACAATGTCAATCAAGCTAGCAAAGATGAATTTTGGATTCAATCCATGAATGAAGAGCTTGATCAAATTGAAAAGAATCACACTTGGGAATTGGTACCAAGACCACATAACAAAAATGTCATTGGAACCAAATGGATATTCAAGAACAAGTTAAATGAGAATGGGGATGTTATAAGAAACAAAGCTAGACTGGTTTGCAAAGGGTATACTCAACAAGAAGGTATAGACTTTGAAGAAACTTTTGCTCCTGTAGCTAGACTTGAAGCCATCAGAATGTTCCTTGCTTTTTCAAGTTATCAACAAATCAAAGTTTATCAAATGGATGTTAAATCTGCTTTTCTTAATGGTGATCTAGAAGAAGAAGTATATATAGAACAACCGGAAGGATTCATTTTGGGAATGATGAAAAACTTGTTTGTAGACTTAAAAAGGCTCTATATGGTCTCAAACAAGCTCCAAGGGCATGGTATTATCGTCTTGACAAATATCTTCATCAACAAGGATTTTCAAAGGGGTCTGCAGATAGTAATTTATACACAAAAACTGAAAATAATAAACTATTGATTGTGGTTGTATATGTTGATGATATCATTTTTGGAAGCAATGAAGAATCTATGAGCGTAATTATTTCTCCGTCATGCAACAGGAATTCTGAAATGTCCTTACTTGGGGGAACTAACATTCTTTCTTGCTTGCAAGTAATCAAACTGTCAGGATGGTATATTCCCATCACAAGAAAAATATCTTAAGCAAATTTTGAAGAAGTATGGCATGGAAGAATGCAAATCAGAAGAAGGCCACATCAGATAACCGGGATACAATCTCGCCTTTATGATGAAATGAACACAAGAATCAACCGCAATACGTATCAATGACAGGGAAGTCTACTTATCTCAACGTATCTAACGTATTATTATGCATGCAATGATCATTTTTCGATGATTCAAGCCAATTCAAAAGAGTCTCAATTTTGTGCCATCAAAAGAATATTCAAATATCTACAAGGAACTCAAGATTTTGGACTTATGGCATTCAAAGAATGCTGATCTTACTCTTCATGCTTACACTGACGCAGATTGGGCTGAAAATGTTGATGATCGAAAAAGCACTAGTGGTGGTGCATTCTATATGGGGCCCCGATTAGTATCTTGGTTCAGCAAGAAGCAAAATTCTATTGCTTTATCTACAGCAGAAGCAGAATATGTGGCTGCCGCATCTTGTTGCACTCAACTCCTTTGGATGATGCAAACCTTGCAAGATTTTCAAATCAAATGTACACCTCCTATCTCCATTATGTGTGATAATACAAGTTCCATTAGTATCTCAAAGAATCCTATTATGCATTCGAAGACCAAGCACATTCCCATCAAGTATCACTTCCTACGTGAACAAGTACTTGAACAAAAGGTGAAGTTGGAGTATGTTCCCTCTAAGGAACAAATTGCTGATATATTTACCAAACCTCTGCCCAGGGAAACGTTCGAATATATCAGGCAGAAGTTGGGTGTTGTCTCTACCTCTCAGAAGATCAGATCCGATTAAATTCAGAATATTAAATTGGATACACGGGTTTCCTGAAAGACAGTCGCGTATATACGCGAGTTTAAACACATAAAGCTGCGTATGGTTGGTTACTGGAAATTTTTGTTTGGGGTCAGCATTTTTTAGCACAACTGTAGTGCTGTTTGGTATCTTTGATGCTGTTTGGAGTCATTGGTGGTATTTCAGCTCGTATATTTCTGTTTCATTCTCTCTTTTTTGGGTGAAGATGCCTTGATGATTTGTTGTTGAAAGTATTCAGGATGCACAAGAAAAGGGGGAGCTTTTGTCATATAGAAAGGATGCATTGGATGCACAGTTTCAGGGGGAGCAGTAGTCTTGCTGAGTATAATGCATTGTTGGCATTATGATGGTTCTGAAATGTGATCTCTCTTGAGGTCCTTCTGGTATTGGTCATGAAAAGTCATTTTTGTAATTTGATGAAAAGGTCATGTTGAGACCCATGATGTAAAAATTGTAATATTCAGTCATGTAAGGACTTATTCAAATTTGTAAACCCAATTGGTTGGGTAGTTGAGTCAAAATGTGTAAACCCACTTGGTTGGGTACTTGAGTCACTTATGTAAATCCACTTGGTTGGATCATTTGATGTAAGTATGAGTCCTTGGTGATAGGAAGGTCATAGAGTCATGTATTTCAATAAAATAAAAATAAAAATAAAAATATGTTTGAACATTCAGCATGAACTCAGGGGGAGCATGATATCTTCAGTGCACATCAGATCTACAACGCTCTTATTTCTACATAAGGAGAAAAACCTTGTGTTGGTTTTGATCCACCCTTTGCCCTTGATGTCAAAGGGGGAGAGTGACATGGTGTTTGAATAGGGGGAGAATATCATTCTGCTTAATGTATTTATCTGTTTTGGTGATCAAACACCATCATGGTTGCCATCAAGTCCAAAGGGGGAGATTGTTGGCAATATGATGCTAAATGTTGTCCTTGATGGCAACCCACTTGATGAAGATGATGGCAACCTGTTATTAAAGATGTTCTTGATGCTTGATGAGCTTATTAATGATGTAAATCTGATGTTCTACAAGTAGCTCAGAAGTACCAGAGAAGGAAATATCAGTGAGGGCCAAAGCAATGATGAAAATGTGTGTCACAAGGCATACGCGGGTTTGTCAAGGAGAAAGCGCGTATGCACGCGGAAAAGTACGTGCCAAGTCGCGTATGGTCTTTTGCACTCCAAAATTAGAATACCAAGGGGCATTACCATGGTATTAACCCATTGTATTGAGCGTTGGATTGTCTATTTGATCTCATCCAGGAAAACCATCGGAATTAATGTGGTTTTGACTCATGGTATTGAAAAAGGCTAAATCTATATAAGGAGAAGAATTTCATTGTGCAAAGGGTGTGCATGTGTCTGGGCTTTAATGAATACTTCACTCTAAAGTATATCTGCATGGTTGAACTCTGCTCTTTAATTGATAGATCTGATTCTATGATGCATCTATGAACATAATGAAGGTTCAAGATCTCTAGATCTTGAAATGGTGAATCTTGTGGATGATCTGAAAAGAAGTGATGAAGACCTGGCGCAAATTTGTTGAAGAAGTTGAAGAAATCTGGTAAGTTCATAGATCTGTTCTGATCTGCAAAATTTATCTTTTATAGATCTATATGCAGGTTCGTTTCGTGAAAAGCGCGTGTCTACGCGGCTCTATTCAGACAAAAGCGCGTATGGGCTGTTAGGGTTTTTCTAATAAGTTGCACAAATGTATACGCGGGTTCGCTTCAGTAAAAGCGTGTGTATACGTGGGTCTGTTTAAGGAAAAGTGCGTATGGTATTTGAGTTGATGGTTGCTCAAAAGATAATTGAGGTTCTGCATATCTGTTCTGAAGTCTGGGCTATTTCTGATATTCTAGTTACAGTGGTTTCACTGTTCTGACTGATGAAATGAAAAGGGATGTTTGTTGATAAGTGAAGAATTGTGTTGAAGCTGTTTGATCCAGTGTGAAAATTAATGAAACGTGGTCTGCAGTGGATCTGAGGGTTGAAGCCTTCAGTCTGATAGTAGAAGCTTTCTGTCAACAGAGGCTGGTGCTAATATCAAGGGGTAGTAGCTCCCTTCCAGGTGAGGCTGGTAAAAGAGAGCAGGGGGTTGTAGCTCCCTTCCAGGTGAGGCTGGTAAACGAGAGAAGGTTGTAGCCTTCTGCAGGAGGGTGCCTGCGTGCTAGTATAAGTCTGCACCAGTACATGATTGTAAGAAGTTTTCTTTATAATAAATATTGAAGACTGAAACGACGGCAGCAGTGGTTTTCTCCCGAATTGGGTTTCCACCTAAAAATCTTGGTGTTCATGTGTGTTGCCTATGTGTGATGATTATTCTGTTCTTTCTGCACCTGTTTACTATTTCCTGAAATATCTTATAAATGAATAATGCAATGATCTGAGTTAAGAATTGAAGGCATAATTAGATCTCTGTGCATACGCGAGTTCTGTAAAGGATTTCCGCGTATATACGCTAGTTGGCTTCTAAAAAGTCACGTATGGGTTTTTAAAAGGAAAAGTAAAAAGTTTTATTGTTTGCATTAAATACTGATTCACCCCCCCTCTCAGTATTTTTCCAACAGAAGCAATGGAGGATCTAACATGGGTTGATGCCATGGTTGAGGAGTATGACTCCATTATCATAAACAGTGCATGGGAAGTGGTCCCATGACAAGTGGGGAAGTCAGTGGTTGGATTCATGTGGATCTACAAGGTGAAGCAAGTAGTAGATGAGAGTGTGGAGAAATACAAGGCTATATTTGTGACTCAATGATTCACACAGGTAGACTAGGGGATTGACTATGAGGAGACTTTTGCATCGGTTGCAAGGTACTCATAGATTAGATCTATCCTTGCACTCTCAATGAAGTTGGGGTGGAAGATACATTAGATGGATGTAAAGAGAACATTTCTTAATGGAGTTATTGAGGAAGAAGTGTACATTGAGTATCCAGGAGGTTTTGAGACATTTGCTAGGGAGTCACATGTGTGCAGACTCAAAAGAGCACTGTATGGGCTGAAGCAAGAACCTTGTGCTTGGTACACCAATATCGATAGCTATTTCACCGGGTTGGGATTCACAAAGAGTGAAGCATATGCGAATCTATATCATATTGTGGTTGATGGTAAAGTTTTGATTATTTTACTTTATGTAGATGATATTATATTGAGAGGTGATGAGTAGCTCATAACTTCTTCCAAAGAGGATCTTGCAAGAGAGTTTGAGATGAAGGACACGGGACTCTTGCACTATTTCCTTGACTTGGAAATATGGAAAATAGATGGGGAGCTATTTGTATCTTAGGGAAAGTATGCCAATTATATTTTGAGGAAGTTCCACATGGAGGGCAGAAAACCCATGGAGACTCCTCTTGTAGGTAATTGGAGGAAGGAGGATGTTGCTTCAGGTGAGATAGTGGATGCTACTGTTTGGTTCACTTATGTATTTTGTAAACACATGACCAGAAATATGCTACGTAGTTGACCAACTTAGTCAAGATGTGGTTAAGCCTACCAAGATATTTTGGAAGGCAGGGAAGCATGTGTTGATATATCTCAGGGGCACTATAGAGTATGGATTATGGTCATATAGATAGAGGGAGTGAATATTCAGGGCTTCACCGATGCAGATTGGGCAGGTAGTCTATTAGACAGGAAGAGCACATCACGGGGCATCTTCAGCATAGGATCAACAACATTTTCTTGGTACAAGAGGAAGCAAATATCAATTGCACTCATATCAGTCGAGGAAAAGTACATTGCAGCTAGTCAGGCTGCATGTGAGGCCATCTGGATGAGGAAGATACTTGTTCATTTGACGTTTGGTTATCAGATGGATCCGACGGTGATACATTGTGATAACCAACGTTGCATAAAACTCTCGGTTAATCGAGTATTCCATGACAAGTCCAAGCATATTGACATTAGTACCACCATATCAGAGATTGTATTTAGAGACACATTATGTTGTTACAATACATTCCCACAGAATATCAAGATGCAAATATATTGATGAAGGCACTTGCGAAGAGAAAATTTCAATACCACAGAGGCAAGATCGGGGTAGCAGATAATCCATTTCTTGTTCTGAGGGAGTGTTGAAATTCAACACGAAAATGCACCACATACTAGTGTGGGATTCCAGGTCACACATGAGTGAGGAATTCTAGTGACACATTAGTGAGAATGTTGGCAACCAATTTTTAAATAAATTGGAAAATAAATCCTAATCTTATCTCACAACAACTTGTAATAGTTAAATAAGTGTGATAGACTTAGTTAGCTCAAGAATTTCGAGTTGAGGGTCAAAGGAAAGGCATGTAGAGTGATAATATTATTTACAGGGTCTAGTTGTAGTTGTAGCACTAGTGTGGTGTGAGTTCAATAAGTTAACTCAAATTAATTGAGTTAAAACCAGTTTAACTAGTTCTAACTGATTGATGACCTAGTGGAAGATCAAGTGAATTAAAATAGATTTAATTCACAAGTAGTGATCTACCAAGTAACTGATGAATCACTATTAATATTTGTATGCATGTCAATTCTGATGGAGACCTAGTTGAGACAAAGGTTAAAGGTAAGTAAACTATCTGTTGTATTTTTAGCAAACTACTCAAGTGTAGTTATAAAACCACAGGAAGCCCATGATGGATTTCACATTCAAGGAAGGTTGGAATTCCTATTTAATAAGAATTATTTTGCCTAGGAATTGCATGAGCAAGGCAGACTGAAGGTGGGCAGGAAATTGGCTATGTATTGGTCCAATTTTTCCTAGATCAGTGTCAGAAAATTGGTAGAGTGTATGAGGTTGTGGTGAGCACACATGCATTGTATTGTTTCATGATTCCTTAGTTGATTATACAATAAATATGGAGGGGTTTTGAGCTGTTTCTTTCCCTAGGAAAATCTCCTGTTGTGCGATTGATTTAATTCTTTCTCTTACTTGCATGTGATTGAGCGATTGTGATTTATATTATGCAAATATTGTAGAAGGATTCAGTATCTTGTTTTAGTACATTGCATGATCGGATTGAATCCATTGGTGTAATTTCTACATCCTGAGTTGAAAGGGAAAAAAACATGTTATTGTGATGATGTTTAATCATAGACTTATGAAAGAACTTAGTGTTTTTCTCTCCCTCCTTCAACCATTGCACGTGGGATTTTTGTTTCCATAATATTTAATCATGTTCTCTATGTTTCTCTAGTTGATTGATGAGAAGCCCCTCTTCCCTAACCAGGTTGTCTTATTAATCATTAGAGATTTTTTATTTTTTTTGTATTTGTGTCATTCACTCTCCAAGATATGTTTCTCCTCAAGAATATGTCTAGATCAGTTCCTATTCCACTCCTTAATTTTTAGTTTCAATTCCTTGAGTTTTAGTTGGAAGGTATGCATATCATTGACTCCCTAGACTTGCAACTCCTCCCACCATATTTTATATTTGTCCAGGAATTCAAGGTTCTTAAAAAAAAATTTCAAATTTGAATGGTCTATTATGTAGGGCCGCCTTCATATCAAGTTTGATCTGGGTTAGATAGTGGTCAAAACCAAGACTAGGGAGAATAGAGGGTTCAACAAATAGACCCCCACCCATTAAAGCTTAATAGAGAAGGATTTTTTCTAATAAGCTAGCAACTTGATGTCCCTACTCCCCCTTATTATTAAATGTGTTTTTTCCATTAATGGTATAGATGCCCACTACCTATAAATCCATAATCAACTGTCTAAATTGTTTCCCCTCAAAATCTAGTCTCTAGAGACCCCTGTTTTTCTTTTCTTTTCTCGAGTAGGTTAAAAGTTGAATAGGAACCCCCCCTGAAAAACCATTGATTTGACATTTCACATATATTGATGCATTTATATTATGGTGGTTTAATGTGTGAATAGGAATCCCCCCCGCAAACCATCGATTTGAGATTTCATAGATCTTGATGCATTTAGATTATGGTGGTTTAATGTGTGAAGTGCGGGGTTGGGACATAAGTTTAAATTGACTTTTAGATTTGACTTGGTTTTAATTGCTTTACTTTTGGTGAAATTCGATCCTTGGTGGCGATATGTTGCACGAATAGAAATAGGGATATAAAATTAATATTTATTTATTTTAAATATCATTTTTATAAAAATTATAAAAATATATTTTTAAAAAAATTAAATTTATTTAAAAAAAAATCAAAATCAATATTAACTTTTAACACAGCTATTCATATAATAATGATTTTTCCCCAAAATTTTCGTATGCCTCCAAATTTAGCCAGAAAATTAATTAGAATTTTTTTTAAAGATTTGTAACTTCTAAAGGTGTCAAAAAAGAGTTACAACAAGCACAAAAAATAACATAAGATACTACCAGTTTAATATATCATAAGCTAGGATCCTTATATTTACTAGCCGTTTGGAATTAAAAAAATGACAGTGGCATTATGACCAAATCATACCTTCTGTAACTAGCGAGATTCTTCCACTAATGCATGAACTTATAGTCCAAAAAAGGGCCAAAAATCTTGAAATAAATATATAGTGAAACTATCAGAGCTTGGGGCTTAATTCTTAGGCAATTCCATTACCATTTCCTCCACTTTAGCGAATAATAACACCCTTATTAAGTCTTCATTGTGTTCCAGAAGAATTATATTATGGATATGTGTTATGATGTGATGAATAACGACAACACTATTTGGGGTAGGATAAAAAAGAAGGGCTTGATAAAATGAGACTAATTCATGCCCCATATCATTGTGTTTAACCAGACGCTAACTATCCTGAGTTGAAAGGGAAAAAAACATGTTACTGTGCAGATGTTTAACCATAGCCTTATGAAAGAAATTAGTGTTTTTCTCTCCTTCCTTCAACCATTTCACATGGGATTTTTGCTTCCATAAGGTTTAATCATGTTCTCTATGTTTATCTAGTTGATTGATGAGAAGCCCCTCTTCCCTAACCAAGTCGTCTTATTGATCATTAGAGATTATTTTTTGTTGTATTTTTGTCATTCACTCTCCAAGATATGTTTCTCCTCAATAATATGTCCATAACAGTTCTTATTTCTCTCCTTGATTTTTAGTTTCAATTCCTTGAGTTTTAGTTGGAAGGTATGCATATGATTGACTCCCTGGAGCTGCAACTCCTCCCACCAGATTTTATCTTTGTCCAGGAATTCAAGGCTCTTCAAAAAAAAATTTCAAATTCAAATGGTCTATTATGCAGGATTGCCTTCATATCGAGTTTGATCTGGGTTAGACAATGGTCAAAACGAAGACTAGGGTAAATAGAGGCTTCAAAAAATAGACCCCCACCCATTAAATCTTAACAGAGAAGGATTTTTTCTAATCATCTAGCAACTTGATGTCCCCCCTCCCCCTGATTATTACATGTGTTGTTCCCATTAATGGTATAGAGGTCCACTACCTATAAATCCCTAATAAAATCTATAAATTGTTGCGCCTCAAAATCCAGTCTCCATATACCCTCGTTTTTTTTCTCCATAGATTAAATTAAATTAAAATCTCCTCCAACTACCCAAATTTCATCCCAACGAATTAAATGGATTGTTAAAATATTTGATAGAAAAGCCAATTTTTTCAATGTTATATGTGATCCTTAAATATATTGGAGGTAACCAGTTTATTTCGATCCTATATAAGGAAATTGGCCAAAGGATATGCAGGATAAAGATACCCAATCCTAAAAAGAAACTTCCTAAAGATTTCAGAGAAGAGAAATTTCGTTAGCACTTCCTTTAGCATCCAGAGTTATTTACTTGCATCCCTTCCAACATCGGTCAAATATTATTCGTAAATTATCAATGGGAATTTTAGTTTATTGAAGCATAAATATAGAGGGTTTTTCCTATCTTATTATTTCTTTGAGATACTATTTTTTACTTTGGCTATTGAGGCTGTGGGAATTCAAAGAATTGTATTCATTGGAGAAGATGTTTGAGGGAGGAAAACACCTTAGGAAACATTGTGACCTAATCAGAATTCACCAGGTACTCTCCTACTACCTAGATCAAGGCTATGGTCGCATGTTTATGATTTTTCTCGACCTCCTTATATATCTATCCTTTTCCCTTACTTCCTTGATTTTGGACTCAAAATACCTCAGTTGACGATGTTGAATCTCCTTCATTTTCCTCTTTCTAGTGTTGCAGTCTAAGATAGGTGTTCTGAAATTGGATTACCTGGAGTTCAAGGATGGTTGTGGGATATTTAATTTTCCATTATTTCAGTAGATTGGTCAACACATATTCTTCATGGCTTAAATTCTCTATTTACTCTTTGACATCCATTTCTACTTCTTCCTATACAGGGACTTCCTCCATTATCAAGGTTTCAAGCTGGGGCGTTTCTAGAGTTTAGTTCTTTAGATTATCTTGATTTTGAGGTTGTCCCTCTTTCAAGTCAAGATTCATGATATATTTAGTCAACTTGATGTCCTCATTGGGGTTTGACATAGATTTAAACTGATTTTTATCTAGAGTGATATTTTTCTTCGATGGACCTTGCGAGTTCCTAGGGTTTCTTCATTTGGCGACCACTGTTTGAACCCTTCCAGATTGAATTTCTGAAATATATTCTTTAAGTTATATTTAGTGAATCAAGAATTCTCTAAATATATTCCCATACTCATGACACATGCAACAGTAAAAGGGAACATGCTCATAATATAATTATTGGCTCCAAGTTTCATCATTGAAGGGAATCTCAATGGATTCTTGGAGAAGCTTAGATATGTTCATATACACACATATTATGGTAGATGATGTATACCAACCTCACATGGTTACCTCAGAAATCTTGATGGAAATACCAATAGAGTTTCCAATGCCTTCAAGGATCTTTGGTTCCCAAAATTATTTCGTGAGAGAAAACCATATCACCCATACTAGAGCTGCCAGAAGTTGTTATTTTTCATGGTTTTAACGCTCCTCCTAGAATATAATGAAAAGGCCCACACTATTATACAAATAGGGTCCATTTTCAAACACCATAGCTCTATCTTCTATATTAGAATAGATAACCGTAAAGGAATCCCAATTTTAGGTTGATCTAGCCCTTTGATTTCCATTTGATTTGTATCCACTTCGCCAAATCTTTCTCCATAAGCCAAACCCCAATAAATTTGCAGATGAGGGAATGATTCTTCATGTAATGGATGAAACCTTTGTCTTGTTAGGTTGAAACTCATAGCTTGTGTTAGATTTATCTCAAGGAATACATCTACTTTTGAATTGAGCTTGCCATTGAGCTCTTAGGACTACATTTTCCCAAACATTTCCATCAACTTGATTAAATCTTGACCCGCCAACATGTGGCTGATTTTCCCTTGTGACAATTTGTTTATAGGAGGATTTTGCACCCCTCTCCACATGGGCACTCATTAAAAAATTAAAATCACTCACAAATATAGTTTCCAATTCTGGTACAAAAATTAGCTGAAAATAGATTACGACTACAAAAACAAGGTTTGAAACAAATCAGAATCCTAACCATATCAAAGCTTAAGTCTACGAATATGTTATCTCTAAATTGGTACTGATGGGCTGCTCCACTAGACAACTTAGAGTAAATCTTTCAAACCAAATTTTGATTGAGGATTAGCCTCTTCAGCCTGAGAGGGCTCTCTCAAATTATCAAAGGAATTACTCAATTAGGTATTAAAACAGATGGCTAAATCTGTGAGTGTTTTATTTTATGTGATTGTAGGTGAAAAATGGGGAAGATTCAACTACCATTGGGCTCATGGATTCAGTAAAAGGCATTCAATGACAAGCATTCCTACTTATGGAAACTGAGGCTTTTTATGTTTCAATGATAGAACAACATTAACACATGGGAATAATCAGTAACTCAATGCTAAAAGGAAGTCATAGCATGTATGGAATGAATTCTGAGTAATTTAACATAAAGACTACTAGAAGAAAGATATAAAAGAAACACATAAACTCATTGAAAACATATCAAGAATCTTAGGTGAAGCAGGAAATAGTCACTGTCTGTCTATTACTCATATGAAGAAATTTACAATAGTAGTTGTGTCAAAGAATTCTCCAACCCTTTATTATTTTATCTCTTGTCTATAAATAGACCCTCTTTGCTTTACATAGGATCTGCCCTGCTAGATAGATCATCGAACGATGACTTTGACACCTAATCATAACTAAAAAATACATTTCGGCACTTAAAAAGACACCTATCCATTTAAGACTCACTCTCCTAATAAGACTCTACTTACATTTATTTCACCCATTTCTATAATAGTGAAAAATTACATAGATAGAGATGATATGTTCGAGTGGCATTCTCCATGACCAAGACATGAATGTACTCCCCAATAATTTAGAAATAACTGTCCTATTTTTCAGGATAAGATTAGCATTATCTAGAACTTTGTCTTCATGCTGATTTGTATGAATGACACACATGCCAAGTAATGGATGCCTACTAAGATGGCCCACTATCTATTTCGATGCCTCCAGGTCGCTGGTTGGTCTTCCATATGCCTTTCAAACCTTCAAAAACCCTTTAAAAATACCTTGCTGCAAAACAGAGCATCTTTAGGCAGTTTCGTAATGAAATTTCGTAGCTTGCCCATTTATGCCCTTTAACCTTTTCATCAACCACCTATGCTAGTCAAAAAATGTTTTTCATGTCAAAATAGCGAAATACCATTGAAATCGCTCCTTGGAACTTCATAAAACTGATTTTAAAGACAAATAACATTCTTTAGAAATTTCGTAGAGAATTTCAGCCTTGAAGCCTGAAGTTCACTACAAAACTGCCTGATATGGCTAAAATTGCAGATTGGGTAGTTTTCTTCAAAAATTGACCTTCTGACCCAAAATTGGTGTCACCTGCAAGCTGTGAAGTAAAAAAAAAAAAAATTAGCTCAACTTCTCAGTCCTTGGGTGCTTCATCTTCATTAACAATAGGTTGGCTTTCAGGTTCCTCTACCACTTTCATTTTCAGTCCTCTCTTCTTCATTTCATCTTAAATCATGTCCATTTGGTGTTCCAACTCTTTGACCTATCCTTTGAGTTTCTTCCTTTCATAATGTAACCGAAAATTCCTTTTCCTTGTGATATTTACCACCCTCTTCAAGGGAAGGCTTCTCTTCATCATCTTTTTGGCCTTTGACAGAGTCTTATCATATTTATCCAACTACTCCTTCATCCCTTTCTCAAAATATGCCATTAGTTGTATGTCCACCTTGTCTTCTTTTAATTCCATCTTCACTTCAACTACCTCTTCCTTGGCCTCTCTTAACTGTTCTTGCATAATTTGCACTTCAATCTTTCCTTCAACATGTTCTTTCCCTTTTATCTGTAAAAATACTTCTTCTGCTGCTGGAGATAAATCTATGATGTTCTCTAGCTTCTTACCTTCACTGACCTTTTCTACTCCTTTTCTTTCCTTGGCATCCTTTGTAATCTGTGACCTAGTCATTGGCTTCCTTGGCTGAAAAATGAAGCCAACATCCTCTCCTGCAAAATCCAACTTCTTGACAGACTTACCTTTATTTAATATTCTTCTATCTCCTTCAATGTCTTTTGCCTGTACAATTGGCGATTCTTCAATATCTATTGCCTGGAGGATGTCTTCCAGGTTTCCTTTGGCAAATGTTTGGCTCCTTGTTACCCTCTTGCTACTTTGTTTGATAATTTTGTTTTTTCTTTGTAGGTGATGGTTGAGGGATGTTAGTTTCTTGCACAGGTTCAACTTGAACATCCATTGGTTCTACAGGAGGTTGTCCTCCTTCTTTATCAATCTCTTCTATTACAGCTGGAGATGGAGTAGTGTTTGGTTGTGAAACTTTCTTTGGAGTCACTACATCTACTTCATATCCACTCATAAAAAGAAAAGAGTCCTAATCTCTATTTAACCTTTTCAATTCCTCCAGTACTAACAATTTGACTAGACCATGGTGAAACACTGATGTTTCACTACCCTATGCCTTGACCTGGAATTTATTTGACATCTCTCCCAAACTTCTATATAAAAATAAAGGTGGGTCAAGTGGTTTCTTACCAACAAAATGCAGAAGGAGTCTAAAATGATAAGACTAAACAATGTGGAATCTCCCTTCATAGGTGAAGTATTTTTGGACCACCAAAAACAGTTTTTCATAATTCTCTTTAATATAACCCCTAGGGATGCAATTTTTCATTTCAGATCCTCTGTGCTTCTGTTTGAGAAACTCTTCATAGCTTTTCATTCTGAATTTTTTTCCTTTGAACCATTCTTCACCACCTCTGGGTATTTCTATATCTTGGGAGATGACCTCTGGTGACATTGTGAGGTTCAAAACTCCAACTTTTGAGGTTGTCCCTGTAAAATTTGCTGCAAAGTCTTTGGATACTTGGACATGGAAACCATGCAGTTTTGTTATGAAAGCCTCCATCGCACTGGGATCTTCATCTAACATCTTCAAATCCATAGGTTCATACCTTACGCAATAACCACTCTTGTTTACTTTCCTCTTTGATGCCATTGATCCTTTATACTTCTCACTGCCTCCTTGCTTATGACACCTTCAGAATGGAAACTGAACAACAACCTATTTTGTGTAGTGAACCAGCTCTTGAAAATTTACACTAAGATGCTTTCCATGCAAGAATTGGATGGTGAATGACAGAGCAGCTTGAGGGCAAGGTTTATAAAGGTAATTTGACAGTTCAAGGGAAAAATATGACACATGTAACCATAAGAGGAAATGATTACAAAAGATACGACCTTGCATGCTTGGGAATTATGATAACTAACTCACATGACCTCACCTTTGTCTTCATCCATAAACATTTGACACCTCACACCGCACTGTCAATCTCTGCAGGAAAAAACCCAGTTTCGTAGCGAAAACTGTTTAACTGGTGACAGATTCTCTATGGAACTGTCAAGTAGTTTCATAGCGAAATTTGTTGTTTTTCCATATAATTCGCTACGAAACTGTGTAAAACTGACAAGTGGAATATTTTTGTGATTTCAAAGCGTGGGAATGAAAACTTAATGACATGAGGTAGACTTGACTGATATGACAAGGCTCGAGGTGGGTTTAGACTTAGGGTAGACATCACCATATGCAATTTTTTCAATAATTTCATGAAAATGACTATGAGACAACATGAACCTAGGCAAATGACATGTAGAACTCTATCAATAAAAGTGTTAAAACTAATGAGTGATAACAAAATCTATAACCAAATTGTAGTTGAAATTTGAATGTCTTTTGTAATTAATATTTTTTAGAAACTACATATATCAATCCATATTAAACATACAAATAATTATATAAACCTCTTACACTAAATTACAAAAAAAAAATTCTATATAAAATTTTAATTTAACATTAAAATATTTTAATTTTATTATTTATATTTATTATAATTTAACATTAAAATATTTTCATTTTCTTATTTATATATTCTTTAAACATCACATGACAACTTTATATAAAGCAAACAAAAATTTACTTCCATATTTCCAAAAAAATACATATTTTCTCTAAGAAACTTAGGGTCTATAAAACTCTAGAGGAATGAAGGACTGCCATTTTTAAGACATTCTAATGTGTAGTTAAAACATTTTTGTGATGAATTGATTAAATAAATATTATAAAAAAAAATTATTTTAGGTTTTTGTGATTTATTTTGTTTTTGACATTGTTTTTTGAATTAATCATATAAATAATTTTTTGGTCGATGTTTCGAACCAATCAGAACAAAGATGAAAATATTTCAGAAATAAACATTCGAGAGACTCAAATAATTTAATATTAAATTAGTAATTAAATGTTATGATATAAATTGTTTAATAATAAAAAGTAAGTTTAATAATGTTTGAAAATGAAAAGTAATATCAAGATTAATTTCAAAAAAAAAAAAATTAAAATCCAAATATTTATAATAACAATTTAAATATATTTTTTTAAAGTTATTTTATATTTATATTATTATTATTCTTTTATATATATATAATCCAATCAGAGCCAAACCAGACACTACATTGGTGTATGAGACCCCTTTGTTTGTGGGACAAGAGACCCACTTCTGCACAACAATTTGACTGCTAATTTTACTAAGACATACATACAATGATATGTGGTTTAACGAAAATTTTTGTTGGGTGAAACCAATGAGACCAAGGTTCAAATCCCATTGAGTATATGGTCTGCTATGATCTTGGCTCAAGGAGTATGCTCCCCCATTTCCGTTGGGTCTCGGCTCTTGCTAAATCATAAGATTCAGTGTATCTGGCTTGCAGGTTGCTGGATATGCTATTGGTATTATAAGGAAGCCATGAGGATTGATATTGGGACCTCCCTTAGATTAGTCTAAAGAGTTACCGATTCACCATTGTCAAAAAAAAAAATTTACTAAGACATACATACTCTATCCTCTCTAGTTATGAAGTTGTAGCCTTTTAGGAGGAAACACATGCTCTTAACCATTAGACCAAAGAAAAATTATTATTTATTCATTGAAAAAATAAAAAATCTATTTTTGAAGATAATATTCAATAATGAATTGTTAAGTTTTGGAACCGGTTCATTATGAGATAAAAATTAATATCTAAAAATAAGACATAAAAATATAAATTAAAAAGAAAAATATTTAAAATATAAGTATTTATAATAACAATTAATAATCGTTTGGTAAAAATGACGCGCGCGCTGCTCTGTTATGAGGCGTTCTGATTAGGTTTGCAGCCGCCTTCAAGCTTTGCCGTCGCCATGAGCGGCCCTGGGGGCGGGGAGTCCTCTCCCACCCCTCCATCAACTTTTGAAGTCGCATTCCGTTGCCTCTTAACGCAGAAAGGGAAGAAACGCCAGATCTCTGAAGTGCCGAAATTCATAAAAAAGCTCGATGAAATACCAGAGATTGCTCTTCCTGAGGAACAATCGATCAAAATCACTCTTGTTCTGGCTGACAGAGGCTTGGTAGGGAAGTTTATGGGCCGCTGGCCTTCCACAAAAGCCACGGACGATTGGATTCAGCGAAACTGGAGACCTCAGCTAAAACACAACGTGATTTTTTATGCTGTGGGAAGAGGCTATTTCATTTTTGAATTTACCTCCAAAGAAGATCGTGACCTGGTGTTCAGAAATGGGTCGTATTTTATGGGAAATCAGGGACTGTATCTTAACAAATGGAGCCCCGATTTCGATCCCTCTATCGATGTCCCTAAGGAGGTGCCGGTCTGGGTTCGTCTCCCAAACCTCCCGATTCACTGCTGGAGCTATCAATCCCTGCAGAAGATTGGTAATGGGCTGGGTCGTTTCATTGACAAAGCTGATCACAAGGGCCAATATACCTGCGCTAGAATCTGCGTGGAAGTCGATCTGGAAGCCGGACTGCCAGAAGCGGTCAAACTGACAGTTGGAGAATGGCAGCATTACCAGAAGCTGGACTACAAGCAGTTGCCTTTCAAATGCCGAACCTGTCATGAGCATGGACACTTCCAGCGAAATTGCCCAAAAGCTCCAACAGGAAACAAGGTTGAAGAAGAAGGATGGAAAGAAATTAAAAAGGGAAAGGTTGTTCCAAAGCCCCCGGGGCAGAATAACTCCGTGCCATTGGGGAAGCCACAATCTAATACAAAGGCCACTGCTGCTTCTAAAGATGGCTCCACCTCATGAGAAAAGGTGGATGTCATGGAGACCCAAGAGGATACAAAAAATAAGTTGAAGCAAGTGAAAGAATCTGAAGTCGAACCAACTGTTCCACCAGTTGATGATGGTCAGAGGGGAAACGAAGGCAACGAAGAGCACGTCAGTCTCGCCTCCGATTCTGAGGGAGAAACAGAAGAGAGAGATTCCGAATCTGACAATTCGCAAGTCACTCCTATCAAGACGACTCGGGGTCGGAAATCCAAGAAGAAACAAAGAGAGGAAAAAACTTATCTAGATGTCCTTCAAGGTTCCCAAAAAACCCTCAAAGGAATGATGAATACCAGATCTGGGCGCAAGAGTAACAGGGCTCCAAAAGGAGCCACAATCCCCCAAGTCAGTAAATAATGAAATACGTCTCCTGGAATTGCAGAGGTTTAGGTAGCAGGTTGAAAGAGGAAGCCTTGAAAGACATAGTGAGAATATATTCGCCTGAAATCCTCCTCATCCAGGAGACAAAGCTAGAGGATCTTCTTCTTCTCCAATCTAGTAAAGTTTTTTGGCAAAAAGGTCATGGAAGAGCGGTTAGTGCTAGAGGAGCTTCTGGTGGAATAGCCACCTTTTGGAACAGCACCAAATATGACCTTATTCAAGAAAACAGTAGCCCCCATTGGCTTTTCACTCAGCTCCTCCACAAAGACTCTGGTCAGCAAGTAAGTATGTTTAATCTTTATGCTCCGGTATTGCCAGGCGAGAAAAAAATTTGTTGGAATTCGCTTCAATCCTTTCTTTTAGAGCAAAATCCAGGAAATATCATTATTGCAGGTGACCTAAATGTCACCCTTGCTGTTGATGAGAAAAAGGGAGGCTCCACTGTCAGGGACCCTGCCAGAGAATGGGTTGAATATATTATGCTGGGCTGGGATCTGGAGGATATTAAACCTTCTTCAGGGAAATACACCTGGTCCAATAAAAGACTAGGCCCCAATCACATTGCTGCCCGTTTGGACAGATTCCTTGTTCATTCTTCTTTCCTGACATGCGGTCTTATGGCCACTTCTAAAATTCTACCAAATCTTACTTCTGATCATAAGCCCATCCTCCTCTAGCTTTCCATGGATGGTAGTTTGGGCCCCATCCCTTTTCGTTTCAGCCCTCTGTGGATTCAGCAAGAAGGATTCCAAGAGGTGGTTTCTGAAGCCTGGAATAGGCCTGTCCATGGTTCTCCATTCTATGTGTGGGAAGAGAAAATCAGGGGCCTGAAAAGAAGTCTTAAGGAGTGGTCTAAAAGATTGAAAACCCCTTCTGCCAAAAGGAAAGAATCTCTTAATAGTCTTGATGTTCATCAATTAGCTATGGAGCACAGTCCTGTAACACAAAGTTTGCTCCAAAAAGAAGTCGATCTGCAAAAAGAGGTTCACAGATCTAGCACGGAGGAGGAAGAATTTTGGAGACAGAAGTCTAGGAACCTATGGTTACAATCCGGAGATAAAAACACCAGCTTCTTTCATAAGCAAGCCGAAGCTCGAAAGCATTTCAAAACAGTTTCTGAGATACACTACCAAAACACTGTGGTTAAGGATTTCGATGGCATTAAGAGAGCTGCTTACTCCTTCTTCAAAGATCTTTATTCGGCTCCTGAAGAACCCCCTATTGATCCTCATGCCTACCCGATCGACTTAATTCCCAAGTGCGTTCAGGAATCGGATAATGCTATGTTGACTGCTCCGATCAGTATGGACGAGCTTCAGAAAGTTTTGGAATGCATGGAGCCTGATAAAGCCCCAGGCCCTGATGGGTTCTCTGTCAGGTTTCTATTGACTTGCTGGTCAACAATCAAAAAATATCTATTGAGAATGGTCAGAAAATCCCAGAACTGTGCAAAGCTGGGCGGTGGCATCAATTCGGCCTTTCTCGCCTTAATCCCAAAAGAGAAAGGTGCCTCCGACTTCAGCAGATTTAGGCCCATTTCCTTGTGCAATTCTAGTTATAAGCTGGTCTCCAAAATAATTGCCAACTGGCTTAAGAATATATTGCCAGCCATCATCCCTGAAAATCAAGGCGGCTTCATAAAAGGAAGAAAAATATTGGACAACATTGTGCTGGTGCAAGAAGCAGTTCACTCTAGCTGCCAAAGAAATGAGAAAGGAATGGTGATTAAGCTCGATCTGGCTAACGCATTTGATAGGGTGAGACATGAATTTTTGTTCATTGTGATGAAGAAGTTAGGCTTCTCAACAGCCTTCATAAATTGGGTGAACGCATGTATTACCTCGCCATGGATCGCGCCTCTGATCAATGGTCGTTCTACTGACTTCTTCCAAGCCTCTAGGGGCCTTAGACAAGGCTGTCCTTTGTCTCCGCTCCTCTATGTTGTTCAGGCCTCGGTGCTCAGTTTCCAACTCGATCATAACCAGCAGATTCAAACCCTGCCTGGCCTCAGAACGACTCACAAGGTGAAAGACATTAATCATGCCCAGTTCGCCGATGACACCTTGCTGCTTGGAGGAGCCAGCATAAACTCTGCCAGATCCTTCAAGAAGGAGCTGGACATTTACAGGTTGTTCTCGGGCAGCATGATTAACCATCGAAAATGCTCTATCTATGGCTGGAACTGCTCGCTCAAGGAGCTGTCAGATATTGCAAGGCTCTTAGAAATGGATGGAATTCGAAATTGGGAGTCATTTAAATACCTCGGGATCCCAATCTTCAAATCCAAGCCTAAAGTTGCTCATTGGCTACCTCTGCTTGACAAGCTAAAGATCAGAATCCAAGCCTGGGGTGCCTCTTGGCTGAATAATCCAGGGAAAGTCATCCTTATGAAATCGGTCCTTATAAGTATGCCTCTATATCAACATACCATTCTCCTTGCCCCTAAAACTTTTCTCAGTAAAATGGATAGTCTGTTGAGAAGATTTCTGTGGGAAGGTGGGAACAACAACGATAGAAGGCTCCACTTAGTGAATTGGGAGACTCTCAAGAGACCTCATCTGGAAGGAGGCCTCCACCTGCGTAACTTGGCTGCTCAAAACCTTGCTTTGGGATCCAAGATCCTATGGAATTTAGTCTCTGGAAACTCTAGTTGGAGTAAAAGAGTCATTTGGAAGAAATATTTCCATGGGCAACGCTTGAGATGCTTGGATAAGCCCCCAAGATCGTTAAAAGGATCTCCGATCTTCAATCTGTGCAGTTCTGCTTTGGAGAAATTCAGCCACTATCTCTACTGGATCCCAGGTAATGGGAGAAAAATCAAAATCTGGGAAGACTCGATTATGGGTGATCAACCTTTGATTCAAGTGGAAGGTCTAGCAAATATCAAAGCTTGGCTTCAGTCTTGCAATTTGAACACTCTGTGGGATATATCTAACTGGAAGGATGGTCCAGGTACACTCTGGGATAGTTGGAATCTGGGGGAGGTTCCCCTTAGGTTGCAGGGGGAAGCTTCTTTACTGTTAGATCTGCTTCAAGGAAAATCTCCCTCAAAGGCCACTTCTAAGGACAAAAGAGGATGGGGTTCCCTTTCAGGCTCCTATACTGTTGCCGAAGGTTATAAAAGAATGATGGCTATTCCATATGCTCCTCCTGACCCAGCTCAATGGAAATTCATATGGAATTTCCCCTCACTCCCCAAAATTGACTTCTTCTGTTGGACTGCAGCGCACCAAAGCATTCTTACCAGAGATAATTTGCGTAGACGAGGGATGGAAGGGCCTTCCAGGTGCCCCTTGTGCTTGTCTGATGAAGAAACTGCCAATCATCTGCTGTTGCTTTGCCCTTTTGCTCTGGTAGTCTGGAGGGGTGTTCTGATGTTAGGCCCAGCTAATCTTGACCTTCCAGGTAACATTCCTGCACTGTTCCAAAATTGGGCCAGTTTATCTCCCTTTTGCCTCACAAAAAAAAGTCTTCTTAAAACAAGCTGGATGTGGATCCCTAAATTCATCTGCTGGAAGCTGTGGTTGGAGAGGAATAATAGAATTTTCAGAGGAGAAAGCTGCACTTCCACCAGAGTTATTTCTAAAATCAAAGCTTTGCTGGGCGAGGCTTTGGAAGCCAATACTTCCTCAAGGAATGAAATGAGTCTGGTCAAAGCGGAGGAGCTTTGGCTTAAATAACTGGTTCCGAATCTGAAGGAAAGGTCCATTCCTCCTGCACTTGCCCATGCCAACTGGGAGATTAGGCTGGAGGAACTGGAGTTTATCAAGTGGAGATCGGCCTTGGATGATCACTGTTTATTCTTCGATGGGGCCTCTAAAGGTAACCCTGGGGTTGCTGGCAGTGGTGGAGTTATTCTGCGTCCTGGAGGCTCATCTGAATTGCGGTTCCATTGGGGACTGGGTATCGAATCCAATAACAGAGCGGAGGCTCTCGCACTGTGGCAGGGATTGAATCTGGCGATTAATAGAAATATCCTCTCTCTCTCTGTATTTGGAGATTCCAGAATTATCATCCAGGCATTGACCTCTCATAAGAACCCCCATCAGGTTCACTTAGCCTCAATTATCAAAAAAATCCGGCTCTTATTGCCCAAGTTCAGTAAAATCTCCTTCTTCCATATATTAAGGAATCTCAACTCTCAAGCTGATATGGAGGCCAATCTTGGCTCCCTCTGTAATCGGAGATCCCTGGTGGTCAATTCGACTGAATCCTCCTGTTCCATTCCTTAATGCTCCTGCTGATCGGACTTCCTATCCTAATCGATCCTATGGCTATCTCTCTTCTCCTCAGTACCCTGCTCTTTGGGATCTCATCTCAATGGATTATCAACCTATTTAAATATGTGGTCTCAGGCCTGTTCTCATCCCCTGTTAGTCTTCCTTTCAAGGGCCTCTGTTTCTTGTCGGTACCCTCTGTTTCAAGAGTCCACAAAGGACCTCCAATATGCCACCTCAGATCCAGTATTGATGTTTTCTCTGATCTAAAATCTGAAGTCCATTTACACCATTATCAAAGTTTCTCAGCTCCGAAAGGCGGCGATCTCGACTTGTATATCAGTGCGCTGCAAAATCTGGACCTTGCGCTGGAGCATTTCCTTTACAGCTGCAGTATCTACAAAGTAGAAGCAGATAATCACTACTTTCATCCAAACACCTACATCGCTGTTTTAATGTACTGCATGAAGGAGATCGACACAATCATGAAACGCCCAGGGAAGTCTCCTGGCCCTTGTGCGATGCTTCGCCCAATGCCCTACCGCTTCTCATTCAGATTTGAGGGGTATTCTCTTATCAAAATAGGCGAAGCGAACAACTCTATGAACCTGATCAATTGTCTGCCTGGTAATATCACATTTATCCCTAAAGAGAGGCGAACCATTCCTGGTGATCTGTCTCCCGGTTTCTTTGACAGCAATTTCAAACAGCTAATCACGAGAATCTATCTCTGTCAGTGCTGGAATGTAAGAGCTTGTGGCAGCTAGTTTGCTGCCCTAAATAAAATATCCGTTATTGTAAAAAAAAAAAACAATTAATAATCGTTTCATTTTATTATTATATTATATAATTAATAACCATTATTATATTATATAATTAGTAAACAATTTAAATGTTATGATATATATAGCAATATAAATTGTTATTATATCATTATGCAAAAAAAAATCCAAATATACTATATATTTATAATTTATATTATAATAGAACTATTATATATAATGTTATTATATATTATTATATATATTTATATATTTATGATTTCATTCTTATTAAAGAAAGAGATGTTAAGTCAAAGTATATAGTAATATAATGAAGCATTATTATTAAATGAATAAAGTAATGAATTAAGGAATGAATAAATATTTATGAGAAAAAAATAGGGAACCTAACACAATTATGACGGAAAAGTGGGAACCCAACCTTTAATTAATTTCCAATTATCATCTTTATTAAGATTATTTTTCTGCTTCTCAATTTCGATGAACTCCCTTAACTTCTTATGATGGAAATAATTAATCTTTTCAATTACTTGGAAATCCTCAATGTAGACACGATGTTTAGTTTTCTCAGCATGCTCGGCTAGAGCTAAGGAGCGAGATCGATTATGCTTGATTTCTGCAGTGTGCTCTTGAATTCTCTGATTGATGGAGTGACCATTCTCACAAATGTAGCGGATCCCATAGGATCAAGGCATTGAGTAAAATCCTTTCATGTCCATAGGGTTTACCAGGTCTTTCACTGATCTAAGCGAGCTACGAATGGTATTTAGGGGCTTAAAGGTTAAAAAAATTTATTCTTCTTAAGAATATGAGTAATATGATCTATGTTCCCATGGATGAAGGAAACATGAACATTGGTAGCGTGATCATCGGTAACATTTTTAATCCTAGGTCCTTTACTAGATTTTTGAAAATTTCCAAGACCTTGATGTTTTCTATAACCGTTATTTTTAAAAAAAAATAGGAGATGGGTTTTCTCGTCTTCTAGGTGGTCATCATTTGAAATCCTTAGAGCCTAGGTAGCTAGTGTGTTAAGGACTCCGATTTTTTGCGCCAGAAAATAATTAGAACTGGCATGAAGATATAGCTCCGTGTGTGTTTTTTTATCAAATATATAGTGCTATAAGGAACCATCACCCCTTCTACAGAGGAGAACATCAAGGAAAGGAAGGCTACCATCAAACTAAACTTCGTCATGAATTTTATGGAGCCAGATTGAGAATTAAGATGTTGAAGGAACAAATTTAACTTCTCACGACCATGGGGCCAAATGAAGCAGGTATCATATACAAACTTCTTCTAGAGATTAGGGAAAAATTAAGCAGAAACTAAAGCCTTCGTCTTAAATTATTCCATGAACAAGTTGAAAAAAACAGGCGAAAGAAGATAACCCGTGATGACTCCAAAAGTTTGTTCATATAATTCACCCTGAAAGCTGAAAAAGGTAGAGGTAAGGCATATACCACCCAATTTGGCCGTGTCAGGATCCGTAATGCGATTGATAACATATATAACTTCATTTATCGGGATATTAGTATAAAGAGAGACAATTTTGAAGCTTACTAAAATATCCCATGGATCTAGCCTCATATCATTTAACTCTTTAACAAAGGATGTAAAGTCCTTAATGAAGGAATTTGTCCGACCAATGAGAGGCCTAATTTTTTGTGCTAAACTTTAACTAGAATACAAGTGCGCCCACATACTGTGTTGACAATGGGTCTTAGCGGTGGGGCATCCTTATGGATCTTGGGGATCCCATAGATTATGGGGGTGAGAGGGTTTATCTCAATACTATTTTGCTAAGGGGTTTTAGGGCATTACTAGATTTTATAGTGCAAGCAACCTCTTTTGGGACCATTTTAATGTGATTCTTATTGAGCCTTTTGTAGTTGTCACTATTATATAGGTGATCCATCATCTTTCTCACATAATCAAATTTATTTAATATTATAACGACCACACCTTTATCGGCCTTAAGAATGACAATGTCAATTCCCAGGTTATCATTTAAGGCTTTCTGGGAAAAAACTTCATTTTTGCTAATATTACTCTTACGAGGCTTAACTTTCCTATGAAAAATTGAGCAATCATGTCTAATAACTTCTTTAATATTGTCAGACATATCTCTTATCCAAAATATAGAGATAAATCTTTGTGTGACACTATGAGATAGATATAATTGTTTAAATATATTTTTATAGAATATTTTTTTCCATTTTTCTTTACTATCTTATTACACATCTTCATCTTGGTGGGTTTTCTATTATGGATTGTCAAATCACTAAAATAAGTGCTAAAAAACACTTTTCCTCTTTTTAGTTGTGGTTTGAAAAAATTATTACCTTTAGAAAACCCTTGGAAACATGGTTAACCAAGGTGTTTGGATCACTACACATGAGTGTGCATTATCCTAGGATAAAAATAATTCTCAATGTTGTTTTTATCCTAATCTAGGAGGTATAATTATGGTTGCATCATTAAATGAACTTTGAAAATTGAAAATAATATACAATTTTAAATAGGAAAGAAATATGGGATATTGCAAATAAAAATTGAAAATCAACAAATTGATTATTAAAATAAGTGAAAAAATACTTCAAGTACACACTTATATTAATAAAATAATCATGAAAGTACATTGTTTAACCAATGCCAAATCCTATGGACCATGGAGTGGGAAGAAGAAAATTAGCAAAGAAATAATGAATCTTAACAATTATGGGAACCCAACCATCTAGGTCAACAAATAAAATAAAACACTTTATTTTAAAAGAGGTCTTAAAATTAAGTCCACCTTGACAAACTGAAAAAACTCATCTATTATTAATTAAAAATTCCCTAACATAGTTTCAATACAATTCAAGAGCATGTTTATCCTAAGGAATTTGAGGGGAAACCGAAAGAGACCTTAAGAGCCTTGAAACCCAACTTAAAAAATTCAAAATAAGAGAGGAAGATAATGAGAAGAAGAAGAAGGATAATGGACAATTTGAACCAATTCTCTCCATAACCATTGAATATTTATTAAAACATTTATGCTTTTAAGTGGTGTTCCCTCCTTCTAATTATCTCAATCACTCATGCAAACCTCCATTGAAACTCAAACTAAATTGGAAGTAGAGAAGCCTCTCATGAAAAATGCAATCAACTGGAATTAGGGTCATTATAGACCATATACATCCATATAAACTAGTGTACCATCATTGTGGATAAGAGTTAATTCCTTTGTCATAAATAATCCCCACCCGAGCTACTCCTTGCATGGATAAGACATAATTTTTTCCATATATATATATATATATATATATAGAAGAGATATAATTATTTTTATTAACTATTCATATATTTATCCACACCATGGTATGTCAGTATCTTCACACTCATCAAGTTATAATTATAGAAATGATGGTTTTTTCACAATCCAACACATAACACCTTCTCTTTGACCAATCATCACCATGTAAGAACCACATCACTACTTAAAAAACTATGTACTAATAAAATAACTTGACACCTTCTAAAACATAAGAACCTCAAATGTTGAGCTAAGCCTCCTAAATAATAAGAACCTTAGAATGTCAAAGTGACCCTTGTGGGAGTATGTAACACCCCCTTCCCACATCTACCGAAGTAACCGACCAAATGGGGTAAACATGCGATGAGAGGCTACTAATATGAGATTCAACCTCCTAGATGACCTTAAGGAAGTGGAACCAACTGAAACAAGAAATCACACCTTACATAACATCAAAAAAATCCCCAGTAGGTAACCCAACCTTTTATATCCTTGACTCGTAAGGGAGGCTAAATTTTTGACCCTTTTTGACCACAACCATAGGCATGCCAAGGCAACGTAGGGGCTCAGAGCCTATAGCCACAAGCACAACACAAAAAACATGTATCTAGGGCCCCAATTGGTCAGTTCTGTGCCTGCAACTCTGGTATTTGTGCCACCTTTTCAGCCCCAGAGCCTAGGTCACTGCCCAAAATTTCATGAAACTTTAGGAGATGATAAATAACATTAAAAAAAGGTACGGGAGCCACATGAAATACCATGTATGCCAAATCTAGCAAGGAAATCACAAATAAAAATCAATACCTGCAAGGAATCCTACTGTAGTTGCTTGATTCCTGCTCCTCCTTGCTTGCTTCCTTCTTCTTCCTATTTTCTCACCTTTCTTGCTCCAATTCCAAAGTTCTCCAAAAAATCTAAGTGTCCAATAGTTAGAGAGAGATAGAGAGAGATAATAATGATAGAGCTCTAAAAAATGCACTAACAAAAGGTACCAACTGATCCTCAGAAGCCCTTTTATAGATGAGGCCTCTATTTTCTTCATTTTCCAATATTTTCCTTCATTTTCCTCCTCACATGCAACCTGTGACCTTTCATCTCCCTTTTCTCCTAATTTTCATTATTTTCATAAATAAATGAGCAAAAATTTCCATTTGGCCTTTGCCTTTTCCAATTTCCTTAGCCATAATAAACCAAATGAACATCCACTAGGATGTTTTGCCCAACATTCGGCTTGGAATAAGTGTCCCATCTACCGTGGTTATTATTTTTAACTTTATTACATGGAGTTTTCACTATAGTTGTTACAGAACCCTCCCCCTTGGGGAAAATGGTCCTCGATGTTTAATCACACATATACCACATCAAAACCACTAAAAATAAACTATACTTCCCATGGATCTTTATAACATGACTCGATGTAGCATTTACAATGATCACCCTCCTTAAAATAAAACCAACATGACATCATAACAACATGAAAACTATAATGACATGACACCATGCTGCTTATTGGAGCTTTATAACATAGCTCATGGTGGTATTTACATTTATACACATATGTACATACATCCAACCATTGCATCAAAACATATACCAAAACATCGCCAAAACATATGCTAACAAAAACCAACACCACACCAAAACTACTTTACCTCAACCAGAAAAAAGGGAAGGATGCATTACCTGCATCTGATTTTCCATCTCCCATGTAGCTTCATCAGGCCCAAAGTGATTACATTTCACTTTAACTTGCTCTATTTCTTAGTTACGGAGCATGAGAAAATTTATTGCATAGCTCATGGAGGTATTTTCATCCATACACATATGTATATACATCCAACCATCACATCAAAAAATATACCAAAACATATGCTAACAAAAACCAACATCACACCAAAACTGCTTTGCCTCAACCGAAAAACAAGGAAGGATATGTTGTCCACATCTAATATTCCATCTCCCATGTAGCTTCAACGGGCCCAAAGTGATTCCATTGCACTTTAACTTGCTCTATTTCTCCGTTCTGGAGCATGAGCACATTTTTTTGTAATATACATTGATGCTCCAGTTGGAATTCTCCATCAGGTTCAACCTGCAATACAGATCAGTCAATCACATGATCATCATATTTGAGAGGATAATTGAGAGGATAAATAGGCCACTGGTCTTATCCTCTCAATGATCCTGAATGGTCCACAAAACCATGGTGCCATCTTTGAACATGATCCAAACCGCAATGAGATCTTCTTGGGCTTGATGCGAATGTACACCTAATCCCCAACCTAAAACTCCTTGAACAACTTGTTCCTATATGCATAACTCTTATGCCTATCCCGTGATGCCTTTAGGGTATTCTTAATCACTTGCATTTCCTATTCAATTCCTGCCAACATATTTGGTCCAATCAATACCATGTTAACCGAATCACTCCAACTGATAGTAGTGTTGCAACTCTGCCCATACATAGCCTCAAATGGACTCATCTTAAAGGACTCTTGATACTCTCTTTTGTAGGATAACTTTGCCAGTGGAAGATACTCTTCCCACTTGTGTTGTTGATGCATCACATATATCCTAAAAATATCCTCCAACATATTTTTGACCCTCTCAGTTTGTCCATCTGTATGCAGATAATAAGTTGTGTTGAAGGCCAACTCGGTTCCCAAACTTGCAACAACTCCTTCCAAAACATGGAAGTGAAATTTGATTTTCCCTGGAATGAAATGTGAAACCTTTGTTAACATGTCCACAACAATCATCATGGAATCATGTTGTCTAGCTATCTTAGGAAAACCTATGATGAATTCCATGAAATGACCTCCAATTTCCATTCTGGAATCGCAATCGACTGTATCAATCCACCTGGATGTTTACACTCTTCCTTAACCATCTGACAATCTAAACATCCAGCTACAAAATACGCCACATCCATCTTTATATTTGGTCAATAGTAGAATCTCTTCACTGCTGTCAAAGTATTCCGGTAGCCTGGGTGACTTGAGTATGGTTTCACATGAAACTCCCTAAAGATCACTTTCTTAATATCATTGTTGTCCGGTACATATATCCTATCTCTAAATCTAACCAATCTCATTATAGGAATTTTGAGGTCTAAAATGGGCCTCCTAAGGAAATAATAAAATAAAAGTTAAACCAATAAAATAATATTTATGAATTTTCATTTTACTTTTTACACCGCAATCCATGTAACTATGGTTAAATTCAATTGACAAGGTGTACCAAAATAAAATTAATAAAAAAATTGTATTGATGTGACTTTAAATAAAAATGGGCTTTTCAAGAAAAATGTCATTATCATTGAACAACTAATGCATTTGTCATTTGTACTTAAATATCTTAAAATAAATTATAAATATAAATACATAAACTCTTAATTGTATAATATACTATTAATTAAATTTATATTATTTAAATTATGCAATAACATGTAATTAATATACTATATAAATATAAAATAAAATAATATAATAAATGTAATATATTATTTTATCTAATTTTTTTATATTACATTTAATTTATAATATAAGAAAAAATAATATATAATATAAAAATGAATATAATATATATTCTATAACATTTAGATTATTTTTCATAATATTATGTATAATAATATATAATATTAATATAATTATAATGAAATTAATTTAATTGCATCTAAAATTAAAGAAAAAAAAATATTGAAATATATTTAATTTATATTTATAAGTATAATATAAGATTTATATACATTGAAATTTTAGAATTTTTTTGCCCCAAACTATGTTGAACCTAATATACTTTTTTTTTTTTTGTAAATTTGGTAGTACCTCTCTATTTTCTATTTTTAAACAGAGCAAGTTGCTTTACATATTTTACTGTATACAGTTGCCTCAACCTGCCGAAAGGAAACTTGGTCTGTTGGCCACCTCAAAGAGTTAAAAGCCAACCAAAATTGGTATTGCCTTTTCCTTCTACTTACAACTATAACCACCTTGTGATGTCCATAAAATTTGCAAATGAAACAGACACTCTACGTATTATCTATCAAAAACATAACAGATTATATCCAAAAATATGTTATCCATCCGAAGAATCCACTGGTGTTGGATCCTTTGCATTGGATCCTGGTATTTCTGCTTGCTGCATTCTTTGAAGCTGTTGTTCAATCCTCCCAATGCGATCAGTAGCTTGGATCTGAGCCTTTGCCATCTCCTGAATATCCTGCTTTATTTGTTGGATTTCAAAGAGCACTGAGGGGTTGGCTTGCTTTTCTTGCATGCTTTCCATTTCCTTTGTTAATACACATTTCAATTTCCAATATGTTTGGACTGATTGTTGAAAGAGAGAGACCCTGCCTCTTGTATTTCCTGGGTCTGATATAAACTCCATTCTGGCCTCTTTCTCTTTGTGATCTTCATCTTCCGCATCACTTTGCCTCTCCCATCCCTGGATAGTATTCCGGATATGAGCTGGATTCCCTGAGTCATACAGATCTGCAATATTTTCGAGAAGTTGCTTGTTACTCTTTCTGCCTATTTTACTTGGGCCTGCTATCTGATTTTCTTCAAACTTTCTGCTTCTCCCTGTTGCTTTACAATTGCCAGTTTGACCTCTTGCCATTATGGTGTGACAGTTAAGTTCTGTTATGGACAGGAACAGAGGTCCTGTAGAACGAAAGGAGTCAGTTACATGAAACGTAGAGTCAGTATGAAGTTCCTCTAGAGTCATCATCCTCTGGGCAACAAAATATTTCTTACCCGAATCAGGTTTATCAACCTGGACTAACATTCTCCAATCTTGGTTTAACGAAAAGAGTAATTTAAGGAAAATACAAATATGATCGCACAGATGGAGTGGCATACCTTTTCCCATATCTATCAGATGAGAAACAAAGCCCCAACTAGGAAGCAGAGTATAGACACAACCATGCATTGATTTCCCTATCCTGCCAGAGGCGCATGGGAGTTTTTGGGGTAACCTGGTTGGACTGTCAACACAGTATTGCATGCAAATTAACCTCCTAAACCTCATGAAATGTAGATAGGTCTCCTGACTTTGTTTTTTTTGAATGATTTTCCAAACCGGTAAATGACCTTTCTTGACTTTAAACGAAAACAACCTAACCATGCTTAGATCCAACTGTAAAAAACTCAGATTTAACCAAAAAAACTTAAATATGTTGAGCCTATGGCTAACATGAGTGGGTGGGCTATGGAAACATGGTTCAATTTCCATACCAAACACCTGTGATAAAGCATAAAAACCCAACAACAATAAAATATGAGCAATTTCTGGCCATTTCCATGTTTATAAGACAGAGTTCATTGCATGAACCCCGGTAAACTCTTGATTTTCCATTGATGGAATCATAACACGTAAAGAGAATTTTGAAGTGAGAGTGACAAGAGCCTTTACATACCAAATGCTCCTCCACTCGCTCAGCTGTATTATTTCTCCTTGCAGACCTTCCGTTGCTTCCTTCGCTTGGATTTCGTCTCCTGGATGAGCTATAGCCTTACTGGAATAACAAATTACCTTTTTAATTTCCTTTCCCCGTTTTCGGTGTTCCTCCATAGCTTTTGACATTCCTTGATTACTCGGAATGACTTCCTTCATTTCCATTAATGGAGTTCGTGGCTAAGATCACCTTCTCCTCTCCATGATCTTTTAGCTTGCTGGCCGTCAGATCTATCCTTCCACGTGGCACAGACCCCATCTTGATGCCCTTCATTTCCAAGTGTGCTGAGTACCGACCTTTTACTTGTTTTTTCATGTTTAGGACGGTTGGTCAAGTGCACCGACTTCTGTTCCATTCATATGCCTGACACCCTGATCGGGGTTGAGAGCCTTTTATTTATCTCTTTCAATGATAATTTGCAGCGATTGCAACTCCACGTTCCAAGCTAGATGGTTTTGATTTATATCCATTTGTCTTCCTTCATTCTTGTAGCCCCAGTTGGCTAAGTAATCTGCAGCTTCATTTCCTCCTCTGCGGACATGTATGGGGATCATATAGCCTATTTTTTGGATAACTTGGCCAATCTCCTGAATTAATCTTGTTGTTCGCCAACTCTTACTTATATTTTCCCATGGAGTTCCTTGTTGCAGTTTGTGTAATATCCCTATTACCATTGCTGAGTCATCTTCGAAGATAACTCTTTGGTAATTTTCCTGGACTGCGATTGTTAATCCTAGTTTGATCGCCATTAGTTCCGCTTCATTGTTTGTAGAAAATGCAACCTCCATTGCAAACACCTTGCATATTATGCCTTGGGAATTTCTGAATATGCCCCCTATTCCTGCCTACCTTGGGTTTCCTTTAGAAGCTCCATAATAATTTAATTTCAAAGATCCCACTTGTGGGAGCTGAAAGCTATCAGATTGGTTTTGCCTTTGGGATTTAAACTTGCATAGATATTTTGCTAACATTTTTGGTTTTAAGCTGAGTCTTTCCCATATAGCTTTCCATATATCGGCTCTGCCCTGTAACCATCCCCACCATAGCTTAGCACCCATGACCTGATCTAAAACATAAGGATATCTCAATCCTAGGCCGCCTGTTTTTTTTTGTTTTAATGACTTTCTCCCATGATAGGAGAGCCCATTTTCTGCTCTCTTGTACTCCTTGCCATAGGATATTCTTGAAGATATTTACCATGTTATTACAAACTATTTTCGGTGCTGCTCTTCTGATAATTGATATATAGGTATGGCTTGGAGAACTTATCAGAGAAGAACTATCCTTCTTGGTGCATTCAATGCTCATAATGTCCAGTTTTGGAGACTTTTCTGGACATTGGCCATTAATTCTTTCCATCCTACTATCCTGAGGGATGATAGGTTCAATGTAAATCCTAAGTATTTCATGGGGAATGTCCCAATTTTAAACCCCAGAGATCTGGCTAGAAAGCGTTGGGTCGCATTATTAGCATTGAAGAAATACACATTAGACTTATCATTGTTTATCACTGTACCTGATGCATCCATGCAAATTTTTAGAGTGTTCAGAATCCCTTTTGCTTCCCTTAACGTCGTTTGAAAAAATATCATAATATCATCTACGAACTACTAGTGCAAAAGAATAATGTCAGGTCCCCATAGATTCAAACCTTTTAGGCATTCTTTTGCTATATTATATTTGATGAGGCAGTCGAGGCCTTCCACTGATATGATGAACAAAAAAGGTGAAATAAGGTCTCCTTGACACAATCCTTTTGTTGCATTGAATGGCTGAGAAGGGCCTCTGTTTAGGAGGATTGAATAATTAGGGGAGGAGATGCATGACATCAAATATTGTATCCATCTGTCAACAAATCCAAAAGCAGAGAGTACTGCCTTCAAATAGGACTAGTTTAAGCGATCATAGGATTTCAATAAGTCTAGTTTGATGAGCATTCCTTTAATTTTTCGGGTTCTGAGTGTGTGCATTGCTTCCTAAACCGTCACTATCCCATTCAGGATTTTCCTTCCCTTCACAAAGCCTATTTGCTCCGGAGATATGATGTTGAGGAGAATTGGTTTTAGGCAGTTTACCATAATTGTAGAAAGGATCTTGTAAATTACATTATAGAGTGCTATTGGTCTAAACCCTGCTGGAGTATCCGAGTTAGCTTGCTTAGGGATGAGAGAGATAAACGTAGCATTCAGAGTTGGGTACACATTTCTTGTTCTCCTGGATTCCTCTACCATTTCCCAAATCTCTTGCCCCATAAAATGCCATGTTGCTTGATAAAACTCTGCTATAAAGCCATCCAGACCTGGTGCTTTGCTTTTGGGAAAATTTTTGACCACTTCTTCCACTTCTTCTATGGTGATCGCATGCATTAGCACTAGATTTTTCTCTCTGCTTACCTTGTATGGGATATGTCGAGTTATTCTCTCTATGGTTGCTTCTCTGTCAACATCTGGTTCTGTTAGCATATCTTTGAAGTGGTTTACTACCAAAGCTTCCATGTCAGTTTGTTGATAGATTTGATTCCCATTTTCATCCTTCAATGAAAATATTCTATTGTGTTGCCTCCTCTGAATTAGGTATTTATGAAATAAATTTGTATTTTTTTCCCCTTCTTTAAGCCACTGTACTTGATATTTTTGTTTCCATAGTATCTCCTCTTGCTTACGTTTCTCCTTTAGTTAACTTAGGAGGTTTCCTTCTTCTAGATCTAGCACTTCTGTTTGGCATGTAAGATCATGTGTTGTTGACTTCGTTTCATGTCTTCTTGAAGTTGATGTGCCTTTTTTTAACATACAAACTAATGTACATTTTTTCATCATACAAAAGTAATATAAATTTTTTCTTTAATTTTAATATGTTTATATTGTTATTAATATTATAATAATATTATTCATAGATTTGATTTTTCATAAAATGACAAGGTTACATTTTTATTTATCTTTATTTCATATGTATAATATATATGTATAGATATTAACTTATAATTAATTTGAAATTACAATATTAAAAAAAATGAGATGAATATATAATTTAAAAATAAAGATATGAAAATATACAAATATAATATTTATTGAAAAATGTGTAAAGACATGAAGATTATGTAAGGATATGCATTATTTCTTTCAAAAAATATGAAATGACAATAATAATATTTTATTCAAAAAATGTGAAATGAAATTTATTATTAGTACTTTACTTTTTATTATTATTACTTTACTTTATGACTTTAAAAGTACTTAGAGCACTATCATGGTTAACCATTAGTTTTTATCCACCATTGAGAATGTAACAAGTACCTTTAACTAAAGCAATGCCAACTAAACCATTGGGGACGATGTCACCCCCTAAAACGTAATTGGTTCTCATAAAGTGAATTTTGATTGTACAGTTTCCTTAGGAGGACCATTTTAGACTTCAAAATTCCCCTAATGATCTGCCATGAGATGATAGTCCAAAACCTGTATACGTTTACCTGTACCACATGTACCTGTACATATGCCAACACCTGTACCTATACCAACACCTATACCTATACCTGTACCAACACTTGTACTTGTACCTATACTCTGTTGTAACCTGTGCACATTCTCCATATACCTGTGATCCTGTTGACCTGCCTATAAGATCCTATCTTGTAAGCTTGTTCCATAGGGTTTCATAGCTGCTATGTGATTTACTTGTACTTTCCTGTTAAGAGCATCTGCGACCTTGTTCTCATTTCCCTTAATGTACCTTATCTCAAAGCCAAACTTGTTGATTTTGCCCAACCATCTAGCCTGACTATCATTCAGATTCAACTGGTCAAACAAGTACCTCAACCATAGTGGTAAATCATCAATACAAACCGCCTACCAAGAAGGTAGTGCCTCCACTTCTTCAATGCATGTATGATTTTTGCTAGCTCAAGATCATGTCTCGATTAGTTATTCTTATGCTTGTTTAGTTTTCGTGACTCATAGCATACCACCTGTCCATCCTACATAAGGACCCCACCAAGTCCTCTCTTGCAAGCATTTGTACACACTACAAAATCTTTGTTTATATCTGCAATATTTAACACTAGAGAATGTGTCAACAACTGCTTAAGATGCTCAAAACTAGCCTCACACTGCTCTGTCCAATTAAAATTATTACCTTTCCTCTGTAATGATGTAACAAGATAAGAAATTTGTGAGAAGTTCCTGATGAACCTCCTGTAATAACCTTCCAATCCCATGAATGATCTCACCTCATGTACATTCTTAGGAGCTATCCACTCCATGGTGGCTCTTATCTTCTTTGGATCTACTGCAATTCTCTCCTTGGAGATAACATGTCCCAAGTAGTGTACCTCAATTTGGAAGAAACTACATTTTCTAAGCATAGCATACAACTGATTCTCTCTCAACAACCTCAACAATGCTTCCAAATGCTCGACATGCTCTTCCTCATTTTTAGAATATACCAATATGTCATCAATAAAAGAAATCACAAACTTGTCCAAATAAGGACATAACAAATTGTTCATCAAACACATAAATTTAGTTGGGGCATTGGTCAATCGAATGGAACTAAAAAAAACTCATAATGCCCGTACCTAGTCCTGAATGTGGTCTTGTAGATGTCCTTCTCTTTAATGCATAACTGATGATATCCAAATCCTATGTCGATATTAGAGAACATTGATACTCCCTTCAATTGATAAAAAAAATCATTGATCCTCGGTAATGGGTACTTGTTCTTAATGGTCACTTTGTTCAGCTTCCTGTAGTCAATGCATAGTCTAAGAGTGCCATCCTTATTCTTCACGAACAATACTGGTGCATGCCATGGTGATACACTTGGCATAATGTATCCCTTGTCAAGCATCTATGTCAGCTTCAACTTTAATTCTACCAACTTAGGTGTGCTCATCCTGTAAGGTACTTTTGATGCTGGAGATGGCCTTGACACCAACTCAGTAGAAAATTCTACCTCCCTGTGAGGTGGAAACCCATAAATCTCTAATGGAAACACATCTTGAAATGGATGCAAAACTAGATACCTACTCAAAACATCTACATCCTCAACCTCCTTACCTTTGTCACTAGATATATGGATTGCAAATCACACACACCCTTTCCTGCGACTGTGCTTGGCCTGCATGGTTGTCACCATCCTAACTGATGTGGCTTTCTTCTTTCCCTGTAATACTCTTGGTTCCCCATTGTCATCCAAGCATTCAATAAATTTATCATATCAAACTACCTTGGTCTTGTGAAGATATAACCAATCCATACCCAATAGCATATTGTAGGAACCTAGTGGAAATATTTTCAAGTGTGTTGCTGTGGGAATACCATTTAAATCAAATGAACAAGCTCTTATCCAATGGTGAAATTTTTTATTTGTACCTGTGACCAACTACACTAACTAATATTATGCATGTATTTCCTTACTCCACCAAGTTAGGATTAACATAGCTATAATTAGATATAGGGTCAATCAAAATATAAGTAACTTTTCAAATAGAGGAATAACTTGTTCCAAGTATTTTTAACTTGATCACAAAGCTTACCATCCATCTCAATGATAGAAGCCTGGTGATCTTCCTACTTGTTGTCCACTATTGTATAAATGCGAGGAATGCTCTGCCTAAAATCCCCATTAGTCCGTGCCTCTTATGCACTATATATCTTAGGCATACATCCCTAATTATGTGGACAATATTTCTTAATATGCTCCTCCCCACATGCCCAACACTCCAATAGTCCCATACCATTACCTCCATGTTGTTGTTTTGATCTATGTTGTTGTCGTGGTCTATGTCCTTGTCCACATGCATTAAAATTATTTTGTGGTGCCACATTTTATTTCTCTTTTGAATTATAAGGCCTTGATCTTTTTGGTTTTCATTTATCTTTACCTTTTTCCTTCCCTTTCAATCCTTGTTGAGACTCATTCTTGCACTTTGACTGTTCATAGCAATGCTTCAGCTTCCTAATGACTTCCTCAAGTGTATGAGTCTCATCATACTCAATTCGATCTATGAATGCTAATGGAAAATCACTAAAAATTCATTGAAATTTAGCCTTCTCCTCCTAAATATATTCCAACGTACCTCAATAGCTCCAAGAACTTTTTCATGTACTCCTGATCTGTCATTGATCCCATCTTTAGCTCATAAAATTCTTTGGCCTTGATTTCGTAGTACATATCTAACAAGTATTTCTTCCTGAAAATTCTTTTGAACTCATGCCAACTTAAGTCATCTCTGATGTGCCTAACCTACTTCACATCTTCCCACCAGATGTCTGCTTTACCTATAAGGCTGAATATAGCAATCCTTTCCTTCATGTTATCTGAGTACTCATGCAACTCAAAGAACTTCTTCATCCCAAACATCCAAGATTCTACATCTTCTGGTTTCTTCAAGTCCCCATCAAAAGTAGGTGGATTTTATTTCTTAAATTCTGGCATGTATTCCCTGTTACTCCTCCTATAAGGATGATACCAATGACGATCATGATGTCTATCTGAGCTAGAACTAGGATGTCGCCTTTACTCGACACCCCTCCTATCCGAAGTGTGCAACAACCTGCCATCTCTTACTGTATCAAATCTATCTGACCTATGCCTACTAGGATACCTACAGCAATATGCCCCATTATTTTTTTCCTCCTGTCCATATATGATCCTAAGTTTCCCTTGTTTCTGCAAATCTTGACAATATTTGAAGAAGTATTGTATTCACCTCATCTTATTTCTCTTGTGCTTGTATGAATCTTTCATTATATGCCTTACAACTCCCTATTTCTTCCTTTAGGCTTCTCAATGTGTCTTCCAAATCATAAGAGTTCCCACCATGCTTCTCATATAACACATAGGGAAAATCCTTGCAGTCTACTATCTTTCTATCCATGTTGATATTTCTCCTACAAGGTATAATGTGTAAGCTAAACCAAATAACAATAAACCAACGTACATTAGTGTATTTTAGGGAGCATACTTTATACAAGATCAACAAATCAATGTAATACATGTATATACAAAATCATAACATCATATAAATTCATAACACATGGTATACTAGCGCATAATCATCATTCTAGTTGAAGTCCAGTCATCAATGCATGGCCATACCAAAGACACAACATGACATAATGCATAACCATACCAATGCAACTTGACCACACACCATCATAAGCATGGACCATGCACTAGCATAAGTGACATGTAACCAAGCATGAATGACCAATGCATGTTCAGGATATGGCATCACACAAGAAACCATACACGGACAACACACAATGGCATGACCAATATGTGAGCTAATATAAGCAAGCAATGCATATACAACATGTAACAATATGTAATCAAGTGTGCACAGACAATACATAAGCATAAAAAACACACAATCAACCATATACACATGACAACATGTTGATAATGACACCATAAGCACTTCCATGGTGGCACCACTTCCACCATGGCCAACACAACATGGATGCAACAAACACATACACCATAGGTATGGAAAACACATAAAAAATCAACATAACACATGATAAGCACACTACCCATATAGTCTAAGAGTTGAACCATGCTCTGATACCACTCTGTAACACCCCCTTCCCACATCTACCTAAGTAACCAACCAACCAGGGTAACACATGCGACAAAAGGCTAATAATACGAGATTCAATCTCCTAGATGACCTTAAGGAAGTGGAACTGACAGAAACAAGACAAACACACCTTACACAACATCAAAAACATCCCTAAGAGGTAACCCAACCTTCTATACCCTTGATCCCTGAGGGAGACTGACTTTTTTACCCTTTTGGACCATAGCCACAATAATTCCAAGGCAAGGTAGCAGTTGGGAGCCTATAGCTGCAAGAGTAACATGACAAGCATGTGGCCAAGGCCCCAATTAGCTAGTTTTATGCTTGCAACTCCATGATTTGTGCCACCTTTTCAGCCCCAGAGCCCAGGTCACTTCCCAGAACTTCATGAAACTTTAGGAGATGATAAATAACATTAAAAAAAGGTATGGAAGCAATCACATCATCGAGAACTCATATGGACCCCTCTTATCCATGACAGGCATTTTGTCAAACATGTCACCAACATTGCATCTATAGCTGTAAACAACAAATTTTAACATAGGGTTCTCATACTTATCTCAGAATCGCTAAGAAACATTTCTCCCTTACATCATAATCTACAATACAATCTATTTTCCCACATATACATTGTGAATTCATTTACAAGTAAAAATATGGACAGAGCCATACATCATCACTGATAAAATACATGCTTATAAACAACATAATAACAACAGAAATACCATGGTTACAACAACGATAGAAACCACATAATAACCAGTGCAATTATACATCAAATACCAAAGGAATGATCTTTTTATTAATGAGTGTAAGAACAAACTGGAGATGGGACTTCCATGTTCCACCCTGTTAGTGTCCAATAGTCACAGTGATCAAAATTACTCTTTCCACTGTAGTTAGAGTCTTATGGTAAATTTTTTATATTTCCAAATAAAATTTGACATCTCTCTTGGTTTTCAAATGGTCCTAAGTCATTGTATAGGTGTAATGCTACTCTCATAATACATCATATGTCATGGGAAAGCTTCTTGGAGGCAACTTCTCTCTTACCTGTCTCAAGCCATTCAAAAATTCAAAGCACTCCTTCATCATTTTCCAGACCACAAGGAATTGAAACATCAAGCATGTCATCAGTGAAAAAAACTTAGCCTAGAGTAGAGATTTCAAAGACAAATAAGAAAGGTAAGGAGTTGGTTTTTGTTACTGAAGAAGAAGTGCAGGTTGAAGCCATGAGAGAGGAATCACCTAGGATCAAACATGATTCACCTTTGCAAAGTGAAGAAAAAGTACCTCCTAAATTTGGGATGGCTGACCTTGGAGAAAAACATGGAAATAAGGTAGCAGATGACATAATCAAGGAGAAATATGCTTAGATTAGAGAGCTCAAGGACGACCTAGATAAAGAGAATTTCATGGTGGCTTTCTTGCAACAAGAGAATAGACAATTCAAACTCAGCATAATGCAGAAGAGAAAGTCACAAGAAGACCCTCCATCATCAATCCAAGAAGTTTTTTTGACAACAAAGAATAAAGGTAAAGCAATCATTGATGTAGAGCAATTGAAAGAGAAGAAGATTGAGGTACAACCTAGGAGACCTAAAACTAGAGCAATGGATAGAAAGGAAAAGCATGTAGAAGATCCATATCGTCCTCAAGCCCAAAATTCCATAGATGACACCATAGCTTCTAAAATTAAAAAGGAAAAATAATATTGGTTTGAGAGAGTGAATGCACACTTGGAGAAGCTATTTAAAAATGAAAATGGGTATACCACCATGTAAATAAAATACTACTATGCTAGGAACATGGTTTGAAAAGTTAGGGTGAAAAATATGAAGAAGAAAATCAAAATAACCCTAAGGAAACTAAAAAATAAGGACAAAATTGAAATATTAGCTGATGCATCAATGGTGATATAAATGCATGACAGAGAGTAGAGAAGAAGGAGACAAATTTTGAGATTTTGAATTTTTGTGCACACAGCCAAAAGCATCCGATTTTTCTCAGAGGGTCAGAATCAATATTTTAAAACATGAAACGATATAATATGACATAAGGATACCAAAAAATTACCTGGGGATACTTGTAGAGTCATGATTTTGAAGAAAATGACCAAAAAATGCCATTTTTACAACTTGCTGCCACCTTTTCAGGACTCTTGCTGTGTTTCTGGCCCAAGTCTGTGTTTTTCCCTTTTCACCCCTCTTTTCTCAATCATTTCAAGAAATTCCACCTAAATTGTATTCCTAACATATATCCCTACCCCCCATAATTTTATTATAATTTTTCCTACCACTCTTCCCTCTCATTTCCCTTCTTTGAAATTCGTTGCGCTTTTGACTCTGTTTTTGGTAATCATTTTCAAAAGAAGTTTCTAACCCAATGAAGATGAATTTTGGAAACAAAAAAGAGGAGTTTGTTAAGGAAAGACCCAACCACAATAACCTCGTACAATTTCTACACAGGTATCATAGATTGGGAGATATGCAACTTTCTTTAAGACCTATTGCAGAAAATAAAATTCTCCATTTGTTCTTGTTTTTTTTAGTCATTATTTGGTGGCACGGATTTTGACCAAATAGAAATGAATTTCCAAATCATGAGAGAGGTTTGTATCCAAAACCACCTTATCTAAAAAAATTTCTCCCAGTTTTGTAAATAGTGTTATGGTTAAAACGATATCAATTCATCTTTGACCCCTATTTTTTCATTGTGCTTCTCGATAATTTGCTACATTTTTGGACAGTCTATTTTGAGATCAAGTTTCAAGAGGTCAAAATCATGTTTTTGGATGGTTGAAAGGCTAAAAGGTGTAGTGAACATCTAAAAATTTCTTCATAGGTATTCAACAAAGCTTAGAACCTCATCCAAGTCATCAAAAGATCAAGCCAACTATTCCTTACACTTCTACTAAGGAGTTGCAGCGTTTCTGGGTTATTTGATGCATTTCTGTGCTTGAAGGTTTTTACTGCAAGTGAAAGGGTTAAATGTTGATTGGTTTGATGTAAATAGTTTTCTAATGAGTTTATATAATATAAATGGTTTTTTTAATGATTAATATTGTAAGGAATCTTGTAATTAATGCTTGGAGAGATAAGCTCAATCAATTAGCTAGAAAGGGGAAAGTTAGTTTTAACTCCCCTAGGATTTTCCAATGGATAGGATAGGTTCATGAATTGGTTCCTATGAAGAAAGATTTGATCTTTAGAGGGGATTTTTGTTATTCATATATATGTACCGAGAGACAAGTCAATAAGGGGGGTTGGATACTTGAAGTTCATACATTTTGGAGCCGGTGTACTTGATTTTTGGAAGAAATAATATAGAGTTGCGGCTATTTTTATGGGATTCATGTGTTGTGGTTAGTGGCACTATTTTCCTCAGTTATGATTATGCATTTTATTATTATATTTTTTAGTAGCTATCCATTTTTCTTCTCATGATTAATCTCTTAAGTGTTAAGAAAATTTCATTACCTGTAATGCTCTGTTTTGGCTAAGATTATCATTTAAGTGTTTTATCCTCTAAGCAAGTGAATTCATTATGCTCACTTAATTCCTTCTATATGATTTTCTCCTCACCACACTACAATGATAGATCAAATTGTGTCATTTATTACACCTAACTTGCCTCATTCTATGCATGCAACTGATATTTTAGAATACTTGGCGTAGTTCATAAACCTGGTGCTTCTTATCCATCAAACCCTAATGAAAAACCTATTGAGATGATAACTAGCCTAAAACCCTAATACTCTTTAGTTACTTCCATTGGCTATGAGGTTGATTTTGAGAGATTCCTCTCTAATTTGGTAGGGCTAGCTACCAATTCAAAATTTGGTATGTAACCTCTTTGGTTTCCTTTCTCAGCCTTGGGAAACCAAAGAGTGCTAACACACCCGACCATAGAATGGATGAGCCAGATATATCTTTAGCCAATCACCCCCATGCCATATTCCAAGCATGAATGTGGGACTCAAACCAAAAGTGTAAACCAGAGCATCCCGAGGCTAAAACACCTCACTCTCTTCAATCATAAACCAGGCTTTGCCGTGATCTACACCCGATCACTAGGCCAACACAAGCATGGATATCACCATATTCTCTCTGCCTAAACCATGAGGAATTTTCAAGTCTCCTAGTCTCTCAGGATTTACCGTAACCTGTAATCTCAATTAAGGGTCACTAGGACCTAAAACAAGACATACACTCCATTCTTTACTGCATATTCCAAACCTGGGATTCTTATGCCTAAATGGAGAGCAAACCACCTCTCAGGATTTTATGCAATCTAAATCTGGATTACTAGGCCTTAAATCGAGGAAACACATGAAATGGTCGCATAATCATTCGGACGGGGCTCTCTCTATGGGATTCTCCTTGGCTCAATCTTCTTTATAGTGATTACCCAACTATAGTATCTCTTCTCCAAGTTCAGCTTCTTGGCTATATGTTCAGCTAGCTTTTGTAAAGGGAGAAGGCTTGTTTATATAGAGGGAGAAGGAGAGGTTAGGATCCCTATAATCATGGAGGGCAGTCCTATATTCAAAGAATGTTCCATCAAACATTACCTAAAGGAAGAGATTTGTGGCTTATCGAGTTTAACCACTTGAACTGAGTCATCCCTGAGGTGGTTAAAGGAAACTTCCACCTCTAATTTGCTAAAAAAAATTCCCAAAAAGGCTGGCGCAGGCTCTAGTGTACATCCTCCACATTAGCGTGAGGGGTGAACTAGCTACCCGCACCAAGGCCAAACTATAGGTTTTGTGGGCTTTCTGAGGAAATGTTCAACATGAGAAATAATGTAATTACGCAGAAGGATGCAAAGAAAGTGTTTACAGAGTATGACACTACTCACAGGTCATAGGAAAGACCCTCCAATATGCGGGGTGAGGGATTGCAGGGATGGTGACAAAATGTTGTGTAACAGATGCCCCCTAAAGCATGAGGTTCGAGAGAGAGGGAGGGGTGAAATTCTTTATGAGAATGTGTTCGACCCAAACACTATTGTCAGAAGACCTGCAAGTACAAGTACAATTGATACATCTGATACATGACATGTGGCATGGGCACAACCATCCAAAATAGAGTACATAAATAGTAAGATCCGAGGTATGGACATAGCCATCCAGCAGTAGGGATCAACAAAAGAGACTTAGGTATGGTCACAGCCATCCAATCAGAAGAGCCATGTAATGAGTCATAGTAATCCACAACGAACCCTTAACCTGGATTTCATCAAACAAAATCCAGGGTCTTGCGCTCCATCTCGACCCGAACAAAGTAAAAGTTTGAGCATGCGAATATGTGAGCTAAAGTCGAACATGCAAGAAAATCGTCTGATTACCAGCCAATGATGAAAGCTGTTAACAGACATGGGAGAAACCACTAGTAATGATAATGGCTCTCAAGGTATGGAAGGTACAATCCACGGAGTGTGAATAGTGATCTGACTTTGAACACTCATAGAATCAGTCGATCGAAGGCCAATGATGTAAACCTTGCGTCGAATGCGAAGAACCTGCCATTGAGGCATGCAGGCTCCAAGGTACCTGAAGGGAGTCTCTAGATCAACTTCTTCGATAATGAGCTAGAGTCAACAAGAAGTGACCTTGATTGAAGGTGGGCCATAATGTTTCCCACATCATCGACACGAGATGGAGGAATGTGATGTTTATGAATCAAGACCAACAGAGAATCATAGGGAGGTTGAAAACTTCAGAGGAAAACTTCTGTTGAACATATCGGCGGCACGACACTGGATTTGGCAGTATTTGACATCAAGGGATTTGAGGTCATGGTGACGTGGAAAAGAGCATATGAGCGGTCAAAAGAGATTACCAAAACCCATGGAGGCAAAAAAATAACGAGATGAGATGTCCCCAACCCGACACGAATGCAGACAAGTGCCATGTTCAAGAGTGACATACTGCCAACATGACTACGATCTTGGTTCCATTCCCCCCCCACCATTTCTGGCGAGTACCCCAATTATTTTTGAAAAACAAGCTTGAAGGGGATAGCATGTGCTTGCGATGTAAGTTTGTCCTTCATAAAAATCCAACCTAGTACATTTTACGAGCCCTAGGAAGGAGGAACTTGGGTAACGTCATGACGACAGAGTCCGATGTCATCAGTTTTAACGAGTTTGAAAAAGGAAGAACTCGACATCTTTTCATGTTTAGAGAGTTTGAAAATAAAGTGGAAAAGAAAACTCTAGCAAGGCCCTTTTCGTAAATAGTCTCTCAGATCTGAAAAGGTAGAAAATTGTGTCTAAGAGAACCTCTTAGTCGCGATCGTCTAAGGTATTCCTTTTTCGTAAATAATCTATCCCAGGTCAAAAAAGGGGTAAACATATACTGGGTAGATATCGATTCGCAGCCAATTTAATGAGTTCAAAATGAGAAGCGACTCGACGATCTTTTCAGTTTTAGAGAGTCAGAAAAGAGCTCAAAGATGACTCCAGTAGTGACTTTTTCATGTTTTTACCGAGTCCAAAAAAGTATAAAATACAACTCGTCTCTTCATCATAACCATGTGAAACCTGTCGCTAAACAAAAAGACATGTGTAAAACATATTCCTCGAAACTAATATGAAAATAATCAAAAAATATTTTTTAAAACCTAATTTCATATTTTGAAAAGTTATAAAAGACCATAAGTGGTAGAAATTATTTACTTTTCACATTTACCTCTTTGTGGAGCAACAATGGTCCATTTACCTTGTGATCTTGTGGTGACGATTACGGGAAAAACAGTGAATCAATCCAGATTTTTTCAGTTCCAGGTAAGAGCCGACACCATTTGCTATCTTTTGAGCTATATTTCATTACCTTTAATTTTCATTTTGAATCCCTTAGGGGAGGATTTTTAAAAACTAGGGCATTGCGGTTGGCGCGGGTTTCAAGTACGGACTCACACCAATCGGACCTTTTTTACACAGGGGTCGCGCCAACCGCGCAACCCAAAATCCACTTTAATTTCAAGAAAATGCAACCATTTGATTAAAAATTTTAATGCCCAAGGGGACTTACAATTTTCATATGGACAATGCATGCAGGTACTAAGTAGAAAAAGATGGAAATTGAGTGGAAAGAGAGAGAACACAGTGAGGAGGATGAACAGGCCATGGAAAATGAACAATGCATGAATGCCCTCAGAAATTGTGGGCTGAAGAAGCTCTTCCTGATACCATGTCTCCGAGCACAACCCGAATTGCTTCAATATTTAATAAGAATTTGGGACGAAGATCAAGAAAATCTTGTACTTCGGGATCAGAATCTTGAACTCAAAGTCTCTGATGTGTATTTCATCATTGGATTGTCGTGTAGAGGTGCAGTCCTTATCTTGATCAGTACCCGTCCTTCTGGGGAAAGCATGGGAATGGTAATGGATAGGGTGTGCCCAGGGGCACGAAAAGGAATAGGGAGTGGAAAAGTGGACATCCAAACCGTCCCTGATCTAGCACTAAGAGTAGTGCTGCACACTATCACGCGAAATGCGGGATCGCAAGTATCGCATGAGGCCACGAAGACACAACTACTTCTTTCCTCAGAGTGCATGAACCCGACCATCTTCAATTGGGCCGAGGCCGTGACTGTCAACATCAAACGGAAACTCACCAAGTGAAATAAGACCAAACTAAATCAGTTTGGGTATGGATCAATTCTGGTATCATTCTTCTTGGAACGATTACCCATATTCCAGCATCAGGAGGTTATTGTCCTGATGCTGCCACCCACAGAACCACAGATGGCCTGATGGGCCGCACTGATGCCTAGAGCAGGGGGTGGCCAACAAATTTCCTGGAGGCCAGAGTTTTTTGATTGGCACCGGTGACAAATAATTGTTGTGGAGGACTGGCCCTACGCCAGTACAGACTTCACCGGAGGTCTTGACCTCCCGCTCCCGGAGGGAGAGGATTGGGACGAAGAGCTAGGTGAGACTCATTTTTTATTTTCATGATTTTATGATCTTTTTTTTTTGGTATATATGCATGTTCTAACAGTTATTCTTATATGTATGCAGATTTCAGCCCAGAGCATCTTACACGCATGTCACCAGTAGCGAGGTGGATTCCTCACAATTTCGATCCTCATGGTGAAGGTGGCGAGGAGGAACTAGTACAGAACTTGGAGGGGATCACTCGTGGGGTCCCAGAGTATGCTCGCTTGGATGATGTGCCTCAGGCCTATCAGAGGTACACTATAGGGGTGCCAAGTTGTATCCACCACTAACTGAGGTGGTTGGTACGAGCGGTGACATGCTATCATGAGCACCACACCAATTAGGCACTTAAGCTTTATTTCCGTACATTTTGAGAGACATGTTGTCTCACGATGTAATTGAAACATACACATATTATTTTTTGGGTTTTATGATGCACACATTGCAAACAATTGATATATATATATATATATATATATATACATCTATTTTCTACATGGGTATATTTACATATGATGATGTTTTTATAAATTGCGCAAATGTCTATCTAGCACAATGTTAGATATTGCATCAGTTAATATATTCATTCGTCTTGGTATATGTTGATATGTAATGAAATCAAAATGTCTTTAAAGTAAACAAATACACAAACACAATATTAAAATTTATGGGTTTCAAAATGAATAATGACCGTTAAGTTGAAGAACAACAAGTTGCGAATCCAAATTCACAAGAAACGTGCATATGCCGAGGTTAACTGCCTCGATTAATAGTTCCAAAACAAAACTATATTCAGCGACATTGTTTGTAATTGGTCCTAGACAAACACCTTGTAAGTTAATCAACTCACCAACAAGATCATAAATTACCCAGGCTACTGAAGACAAGTTCCTGGTACTACAGGAAGCACCATCTGCGAAACCGACATAAGGGGAAATAGATATCTGCATAACAAACACGACCCAATAAGCAGAAAAATCTCACAAAGCACATCAAACCAAAACATGCACAAAAATGAAAAAATCACCTGTTTACACATATCATGCATGAATGACTCAAGCATAATACTTCTTGAGGTACAACCCATTTCTGGGCTATGATAAAGGATAACCTTCATAATCAATGAGCTCATAAGCCCCATTTTGTAGCACACATTTGACGATGTAGGGCCCATGCCACATGTGTTGGAATTTTCCTGCCCCCAACTTGTCATGAGCTTGGTCGTATAGGAGAATGAGTTCACCTTTGATGAAAGAACGATGGGAACTTGTTTGGTAAAAATGAGCTTTAACTCACTTCTTCTCTGCTTCGATGACCAAAGAAGCTAAGCGATGAGTTTCATCCAATCTCTCTAAGTAGAGGAGACGTTCTTCTTCAAGCGAAGTATCAAGTAGTAATTCCACAACTATTTTGAGTGAAGGGATTTCACATTCAATTGGAAGAGTGGCTTCCAGACCGTAGACCAACTAGAATGGGGTAAAACCGGTTGCACTCTTAATCGACGTTCGATAAGCCCAAAGAGCTGAGAAAAAAATGAGATGCCAATTTGATTTATGGATCCCGATTGCTGATTGAAGCATTGTAACAAGGAATTTGTTGACGGCTTCAACTTGGCCATTAGCTTGAGGGTAATAAAGCGTTGAGCTATCGTGATGGAGGCCCAACTTAGATGTTAGCTCTGCCATCATATAGTCCCGAAAATGAGAACCATGATTAGTAACGATGGCTTGAGGGACACCAAACCGAGTAATAACATGATTGAATATGAATTGTGTCACTGTCTTACTGTCCACAGCCAGTGTATGCATCGCTTCGGCCCATTTCGTAAAATAATCGACAGCAATGATAATATAGGCATGCCCCCCGCCTGAACGAGGTTACACGTCATAAAATCAATGCCCCATTTGGAAAAATGACCTACAGTAATGACAGGATGTAAAGGAACCGACAGCGCACGCATCTTGCATTGATATATCTGGCACACATGGCATTTGCATACTGCGACAATGCTGTTAGGTCCCTATATTACTAGTATAGTCCCTTATTGTTGTTAGTGTAACCCCCTTATTGTTATTATTGTACCCTTGTAACCCCAATTTTGTTATTATTGTGCCCTTAAATTATTATTGTTAGGTCGGCTAAGATTACATTGTGGCCCACTAGGATTACATTATGGCCCCATGGACTCCTATATATAGAAAGGAGGTTTTGTAAATTGTATCATCCAAGAATTGTTCATTTATGTAATGTATTGGAGGTTGGCCCCTCGAAGTGGCTTATTTCTAAGGCGTTCATATCTCTTTTCTTCTATTTTTGGAGCTGGTTACACAACATTTGGTATCAGAGGTTGGGATTCTAGGGTTTCGCTACTCCAAACAAGTCATCGTGGAATGTTTGCTATAACTCTTTTTCTACAAAGTTTCAGAAGCTGAAATTTTTAGGGTGCGAAGCTGAAATCCTGAGGAATATTGTCTAAAAATTTCAGAGCTTGGTTCACAATATTTTCGGAGATATCATCTGTGGAAGTTAGGTATTTTTTCAAGCTCCTAAACAGGTCATCGTGGAATTTTCGCTATAAATTTTTTTCTACGAAGGTTTAGAATCTGAAATTCATATGGTGCGAAGCTGAAATCCTGAGGAAATTCATCAAAAAATTTCAGAGCTTGGTTCGCAATATTTTTGGAGATATGATCTGTGGAAGGTAGTGCTTTTTCAGGCTCCTGAATTTCATCTCAAAGAGGTGATCGTGGGAAAAGTTCAATAACTCTCTCTCTGGGAAGTGGATTTGAGTGCCGTAAAAATTGGTCGCAAGTACACGGACTGTAGTTTCTTGGCTATCAATTTCAGAGACAAAGGACGAAACAGTGACACGTGGCAAGTTCTACAAGTGCGCTCTACTGAACCAGTCCAGAATTAGGTCATTGTGGGAGATTGGACACAACTTTGTCTTGGAAAATCAAAATCAGATCAGACCTGTTGCATTCAAAAGAGAATTCAGAGGGATACTTCAGTGATGAATTTCAGATATTGAAGATCTGTAATCACAGAGATAATACAATTTCAATATCGAGCTCCTCAAAGCTAGTAAAAGGTGTGTATTTGTTTTTCCGAATTGCATAAGTCTTGTTTGAAGAATCAAGTTGAATTGATTGCAAGGGCCTATTGTAGAATAGATATCAATATTGGAGTCTGAAATGGCCCCTAAAAAGAATTCAACACCCATTAATCCTTTATAAGGCTCTACTATTACTCATGAAGATGAAGAATGGCAACATGACATATCAAAATTACAAGAGCAAATGCAACAAATTTCGCTCTCGCAAAGAACAACAAAAAATGAAATGGAAGTTTTGAAGAAAGGCATGGAAACTAAGTTGGATGGTTTGAAGAAAGGCGTGGAAGCTAAGATGAATGGTTTGGAAGCTAAGATAGATGGCATGGAAGTCGGCATGGAAGCTAAGATTGATGACATGGAAGCTAAGATCGATGAGAAAATGGAAAACATGAAGAATTTTCTAAAAGCAGATATGGAAGGTTTGACAAAGTTTATACAAGAAAGGTTTCCTAATGGTGAAAAGATAGTAGAAGAACCTCATGATGAGAACAAAATAAATTTTAATTGTGATTTCATAAACTCTAATGTTGGCGGGAAGAACCACCATATTCCAAAGATGGATATGAGGAAGTTTGATGGAAAGGATCCCGTAACATGGATACTACAAATGGAGCAATATTTTGATCGCCATAATGTGAAAAACACAAAAAAGGTACGCATTGCAACTTTACATTGAGAACAAAATACATTTGTATGGTATCGATGGCTTTGCTCCCGTAAAAAAATTGTCACTTGGTCAATTTTTACGGAGGAAATGATAGCACATTATGAGGATACAAAGAGCAACACCTTCTTTAGCCAATTGATAAATCTCAAACAAAAGGGTTTAGTGGGGAAGCACATTGAGGACTTCCAAAAATTGAATATAAGGGTAACTGATATTCCAGAGGAACACAGGATCGATCTCTTCATAGGCACTTTAAAGGATAACATCCAACATGAAGTTCGTGTTTTGGAACCCGATTCATTGGAGAAGGCATTCAGGTTGGCAAGAAAAGTTGAATGTAAAATTATGGCGACAAGGAAGCCTACCACTCAATTCTATAAAGAAGGAAGTGTTTCTATGCCTAGATTTCCACAACCTACAAGGTTGACACCACAACAATTGGAAGAAAAAAGAGCAAAGGGCTTTGCTACAGTTGTGATAGAAAATACACTAAAGGTCATAAGTGTGCTGAGAAGAAATTATTTTACATAGATTGTGAAGAGGAAGAAGAAAATGAACAAGAAGAGGATATACACCAGAAACCAGCCCTAGAAGAGGAATAAATGAATCCGACCATATCGTGTAATGCACTGGCAGGAATTACCACTCCTCAAACTCTCAAGATAGAAGGACATATCAAGAAGAAAAGGGTAATAGTGTTGATTGATTCATGTAGCACCCATAATTTTATTCATTATAAGGTAGCCAAGGAATTAAATTGTTTCCTATACCCAGCACCAGAATGTCAAGTGATGGTTGCAAATGGAGGAACTATAAATTTCTCTGGAAAATGCCATAATATTAAGCTAACCATGGGGGAATATGTATTGACTAGTCCAATGCTTTCCATTCCTATGGAGGTGCTGATGTTGTACTAGGAGTACAATGGTTACAATCTTTGGGGACGGTAGCTTTTAATTTTCAAGAACTTTTCTTGAAATTTTTTTCAGAAGGAAAGGAAGTCGAATTACGGGGTATTGAAGGGAAGCTGGGAAGGATAATAAGCTCTAATGTCATGACAAAGCTTCTAAAGAAAGAACAACGAGGTGTAATTGCACAATTATGCTCACTAGAAGTTCGAACATCAAAATCATCTATTTCTGCAGATCTCCAACAAGTCTTGGACAATCATTCCAAGGTGTTTGAAACTCCCAAAGGACTCCCACCTATTCGTGATCACGATCATGCTATTCATTTGATTCCAGGAAGTGTTCCTCCAAACATCCGGCCTTATAGATATCCTTACTTCCAAAAGAGCGAAATTGAACGCATGATTGCAGAAATGTTAGAGGCGGGTATAATTCAACCTAGTCAAAGTTCTTTCTCTGCTCCCGTAGTATTGGTACACAAGAAGGATGGATCATGGCGAATGTGTCCGGATTATAGGGAGCTCAATAAGCTCACCATTAAAGATAAATTTCCCATTCCTGTGATTGATGAACTATTGGATGAATTACATGGAGCAATTTATTTTACCAAGTTGGATCTTCGTTCAGGATATCATCAAATTAGAATGAAGACTAAAGATATTCCAAAAACAACATTTCGAACTCATGAGGGTCATTATGAATTTTTGGTCATGCCTTTTGGCCTTACCAATGCACCTTCTACATTTCAAGGGTCGATGAATTCCATTTTCAAACCCTTCCTTAGAAAATTTGTGCTAGTATTTTTTGATGATATACTAATCTACAGCAGGTCTTGGAAGGATCATGCTGAACATGTTGACAAGGTGCTCAAACTATTGCAGGAGAAACAATTATATGCAAAAAAATCCAAATGTTTCTTTGGAGTACAAGAGGTGGAATATCTGGGTCATATTGTATCTCACGAGGGTGTTAAAGCAGACCCTAACAAAATTAAAGCCATTAAGGAATGGAAAGTTCCCACAACCATAAAGCAGTTGCGAGGATTTCTCGGGTTAACAGGGTATTATCACAAGTTTGTTAAGAATTATGGGAGAATAGCAGCACCTCTAACAACATTATTGAAGAAAGATGCATTTTCATGGACTCCTGAAGCAACTAAGGCCTTTGAACATCTTAAAGAGGCAATGTGCCTAGCACCGGTCTTAGCTACGCCAGACTTCACAAAAACCTTTATCGTGGAATGTGATGCCTCAGGAAATGGAATTGGTGTTGTTTTAATGCAGGAAGGAAGACCCATTGCTTTTGAAAGTCGTCCAATCAAAGGAAAGTATTTACAGAAACCTATTTATGAGAAGGAAATGTTAGCAATATTGCATGCACTAAAGAAATGGCTAACTTACCTAATGGGAAGACACTTCAAGGTAAAAACTGATCATGATAGTCTTAAACACTTTTTGGAACAAAGACTATCTTCAGAAGAGCAGCAAAAATGGGTCACAAAGATGTTGGGATATGACTTTGAAATAATCTACAAAAAAGGAAAGCTTAATGTTGTTGCAGATGCACTCTCAAGAAAGAATGAAGAGGTGGAAGCATTGTTTTGTGCCATTTCTATTATCCAACCAGATTGGATAACTGAAGCAAGAGATGAATGGAAGAAGGACAAAGATGTATGGACACTCATTCAAAAGTTGCAGCAAGATCCTAGTACATCCGATACATTTAGTTGGAAAAATGATTCCTTATGGTACAAAGATCGCTTATATCTTTGTAAGAATTCCCAACTAAAACAAAAGATTCTTCTTGAATTGCACACTTCTCCTTTAGGAGGACACTCAGGATTTTTAAAAACTTACCACAGGGTGAAGAAAGATTTTTTTTGGGATGGCCTTAAATCTGATATTCAAAAGTTTGTGGTGGAATGTTTGGTTTGCCAGTAGAATAAAGTGGAGACAATTAAGACCCTCGGACTTCTACAACCTTTATCCATTCCAAGTCAACGTTGGGAGGAGATTTCAATGGATTTTATCACAGGTTTACCGAAGTCCGAAGGCAAGAATGTCATCATGGTAGTAGTTGATAGACTTACCAAGTATGCACACTTTTGTGCATTATCTCATCCATTTAAAGCAAGTACAGTTGCTACTACATTTATGGACAGAATTCAAAAGCTACATGGAAGCCCAAGGGTTATTGTGAGCGACAGAGATCCCATTTTTACTGGAAATTTTTGGACGGAGTTATTTTCTCGTTTGGGTACTCAATTAGCTCATAGCTCATCTTATCATCCTCAATCTGATGGTCAAACTGAGATAGTAAATAAATGTTTGGAAGGATATCTTCGTTGTTTTGTATCCGATAAACAAACACAATGGGTCAAGTGGTTACCTCTTGCTGAATGGTGGTATAACACTTCCTTCCATACTGCAGCAAAAATGACCCATTTATGGCACTTTATGGATATCATCCACCATCCATCACATCATATTTAAGAGAAAATTCGAAGGTTCAAGCAGTGGAAGATCACATCGAGCATCAGCAAGAAGTTCTCCAACTCTTAAAGGATAACCCGAATTTGGCACAAAATCGAATGAAACAACAGGCAGATCAACATCGCAGCGAGAGAAGTTTTGATGTAGGAGATTGGGTATTTTTACGGCTACAACCATACAAACAAATGTCCCTCAAGCAAGCTAAGAAGGATATTAAATTATCGCCAAAGTACTATGGTCCTTACAAGGTGTTGCAAAAGATTGGTACTATGGCATACAAATTGGAGCTTCCTGCTTCTTCGCGAGTACATCCAGTTTTCCATGTTTCATGCTTAAAGAAGGTTATAGGTGAAAATCTTCCAGCTCAAACAATATTGCCAGAACTTGATGAGGAAGGAAAAATCATATTGGAACCTGAAGCGGTCATGGAAACAAGAACTCGACAGCTACGGAATCGATTAATTTCAGAGTATCTCATCAAGTGGAAGAACTTACCCACTGAAGATTCTACATGGGAGGATGAGAATTTTATACAGAAGCACCCGGAGCTACTCAAGCGTTGAGAACAACACTTTTTTTGAAGGAGAGGGGCATGTTAGGTCCCTATATCACTAGTATAGTCCCTTATTATTGTTAGTGTAAACCCCTTATTGTTATTATTGTACCCTTGTAACCCCCATTTTGTTATTATTGTGCCCTTAAATTATTATTGTTAGGTCGGCTAGATTACATTGTGGCCCACTAGGATTACATTATGGCCCCATGGACTCCTATATATAGAAAGGAGGTTTTGTAAATTGTATCATCCAAGAATTGTTCATTTATGTAATGTATTGGAGGTTGCCCCCTCGAAGTGGCTTATTTCTAAGGCGTTCATATCTCTTTTCTTCTATTTTTGGAGATGGTTACACAACAATTTATAGTGGGGACCTGAGTGCTAGGAGAAGACTCATTTCTTCCACTCAGTAACATGCCCTTTCCATATCTCAAATTTGCTAAAAGGGCAGACTTGCATTTTTGTAGACTGATGGGGTAGCCGATGCTTTAGAGGTCCCAGGTCATGGAGCCTTAGTCGAGATGTCATACAAAATGCCCGATTGGGAGTACACTAAATCAAGGTACTGGGCATGAGCAATGGCTTGTTCCTCAGTTACACATGCCCCCATAGCGATGTATTTTGCAATTTGATTGAAAAAATAGGTAGTGAACCAATGAGTAAGAAGCTGATCAGGAATTTTGACCTTGATCAGGCGACGACGCCATCTCCATTCATGAATGTGGTCCGAGATATGGGTACCCCAATCCTGTTTCAAGAATATTAGGAGATGCGTCTCGGCTTCATAACAAACCGACAACTAGAAATGGGTAAGGAATTCCATAGCGAGAGTGTTGAAATCTTGAAAGATACCATGAGGTAGTTCGATATACCACTTAGTAGCAACACCGGTAAGAGTGCGCTGGAAAAGATGGAGTCGGACAGAGTCATCCACCCAAGAATTGGAAGAACACCATAAATGGTATGTCATGACGTGTGCTTGTGGGTCTTCTCTAGATTTTCCCTCAAACTTGGGACAATCACCAGGAACCTTCGTTGGAACCGGAGGCCAATATGGATTATGAAGAATTGGATCATTTGTCAATTTGGACACATCCGGTAACTCCAACGTGGTGAGAAAAGGTAATTGAGGATTAAAAGGCATATCAGGTCCCTGATAAGGACCTATACCCATACTCCATCCTGGTTGAGTATAAATTTGCCCCCATTAGTTCTGTCCCGGAGGATTCTGACCATAAGGGGTGTAAGACAGATAATTCGGTTGATATGGCATCTGAGGACCAGGATACGAGGGTTGAAAACTAGGATACTTATTCTTAGTATACGAGGGTCCCGATTGAGCAACATAAGGATTTTGCTGCAGAGTATAAGTATAGCCTGGCAGTTGAGGGTAGTAAGCAGAACCTTGAGGTGGGTTGTAAACCGGTCGATATTGACCTTGAGGAAAATAACGGCTTTGGGGTTGAACGGGCTGCTGATAAGTAGGGCCTGGTTGAGCTGAATAGGTCAGGCGTATAGGTTGATTTAGCTGTGGCATAGAATAAATCAGTGGCTGAGCAGGGTTAACTGGTGCAGATTGTCCTGGCTGAACAAGTTTACCTAACTGATGAGGGCCACCAGGTTTCCCCTGCTGAGCAGGTTGACCTGATGGTTGGGGTGGGCCAGGTTATGCCTGATAACCAAGTTGACCTGTGGCAGGACCACAAGATGGCCCTGGCTATGCAACATTCAGACCAATTAGAAAATATGGCTGTTGTGGTTGCACAAAAGGTTGAGATGAATGGATTTTCCCCCCCAGGACCGTATGAAGGTCTGGGTTGATATACCGGTTGCCTGGATGGTCCTTGAGGTTTCCCTGTTTGGACCACAGATAGAGCTTATAAAGGATTTTAAGGCTTCCCTTGTGGGCCGTAAAACAATCCCTATTGGATCGAAGGTTGTCCCTGTAAGGGTTGTCCTTGTGGGTGGTATGCATTCCATTGTTGGGCCGAAGGTTGTCCTTGAAAGGGTTGTCCTTGTGGGCTGAAAGCATACCCTTGCTGAACTGAAGGTTGTCCCTGAAAGGGTTGTCCTTGTTGTTTAGAAGGTTGCACAGGCAAGGTAGGTATAAAATCATTAATGAACTGATAAGCCTCAGGAGCAGAAAAATAGATGGGGTTGCCTTGCTCGTCATATTAAAACAGAAGTGAATAAATTGGGGTACCATCTGCTCCATAATGAGAAAAATAAGACCAATAAGGATCCCGAGTGGACTGATAAGTCTAGGAGTTATGTTGTTGAATAACCAGTTGATAATCCTTAAAAGAAAGGCCATCAGGGATTGCCATAGCAATCGAAGTCTCTACCGAAGTCGAAACTCCCGACGATTGAGCGGTGAAAATCAACGTCGATGCAGCCACACAAACAGTAGGTCTCGTGAGAATAGACATGAAAAAAGGTGTCGACGAGATAGGTGTCATCGGCGACATCCCTAATGATGGTAGAACCGACCCCCTTGATGGGGTTGAAGTTTCCATGGAAGCAATACTGGCTATAATCTGACCCAAAGACCTATATCCGGCTGGAAGCGATATTGATGGTGAAGATTGAGCAGGCTCTTGATGGATGTCTTCCAGGAAAAGTTGGTATTCTTCATCAGAAACAGGAATGCCCTCACTGTTGTTAAGACCAGACGAGTCCATGTTTGAATCCACCGTGAGATCTTGAAAAAGAGTACGGGGGCTAGGAGGTATGATAGCATACAAAAACGACAATCTCAATGTGAGAGGGGGAAAATGTTCCCCGACCCCAAACCCAAACCAAGCGTTGGAAAGAAGCCAATGGAACTCAACCAGTTCCACAAAGGGGTACTCTAAAGGGATGATAGGCTACTCAAGCTCGGCAGACCTAGAGGTCTGAGAAGTTTCAGATGAATCATCCGTGAAAGTACTACCAGTAGACGAAACCGATGGTTCCACCATTGTGACTGTAGCACACCAAAAAAGGGAAAAAGATCGAAAATGAAGACTCTTGGATCAAAACCAAGGAAAAAAAATACAGGCCAAGTAATCAAACTTTAATGGGCGTGTAATCGTAGGTATTTTATTTTACCACATTGAAACCAAAAATTTGTTGTTTCATGTTTTAAGAGTCAAGAAACAGTCAAAGACGACTCTAGTCTCTTTCAGTTTGAAATGAGCACGAAAGGACAAGTGCTCGATGATATTTTCAAATTTATGGAGTTAGTAAAGATCAAAAATGACTGCTCAGGTAGTCTAGGTAAAAGGGTGTACCAGGTTCCCGTGAACTGCCATATACACCTTGGTTATTGTAATGTTCCTAAATTAGCTTCAGCTAATTTGGAACATTAATTTTTCCTTATTTATTTTGTATTTCATGATTAATGAATAAATTGTAAAGGAGGATCTCTAATCCTCTTGCAAATCAAGAATAAATTAGTGCCTATGTGAAAAGAGACATATTTAGGCCATTGGAATAAAATCTTGCAGGTGTGAAAGGGCCAAGGCCACCAAAGGAGATCCTATTTGACCAAGTCCACAATGTTGTCTAGGTTCATTGAACCTCCTTGATGGATTGCGCTATTCTAGAAGGGGTTTCCAAGTGTGAAATGAACCAAAAGATGAAAGTGTTTTAGGGTTTTCCAAGAGACTCAAATCTTATAAAAGGAGGATGAAGGCTCATGAGGAAGTTGTTGATCGTATTTCATTTTTTGAGCTTGCTAAGGCAACTCCCTTTCTCTTTGTTGTTTAGCAAGAGAAAGAGAGGATCTCTTGTTTAGGAATCCTCCATCCTTCTTTGAGTAGCTCTTGGAGGGAAGTGTGCTAGATTGAACCACTATCTAGTTAGAGGCCAAGCTATGCTTGCATAGATAGTGTTGGCTCATTGAGGGTTTTGCTGCTACTGTAAGTGTAATAAGTGGGGTTCTAGATCTACAAGGATCTAGTTGTTTTTGGAGTCTCCTCTTAGGGAGGGTGTCTTGTGATCGCCTGGAAGAGGGTCTCTATTGTATTTTGATTTCAGATCTGTATATTTTATCTACAGTAACATTCTTCTCAAGCTACTGCGCAGTCTCCTTAGTTATCTGTGTTATTTTCATGTACTTATTCTACTGCTATTTGGATCTCTCATTGTACAAGATCTCAGGTGATTGAGGCTTGCCTCTCATCTTGAAGATTTATAGAGTAGCTTGCTGATATCTATTGTTCAGATCTGATATGCACTATCAAGAAAATCATCTTCAGAAATTCCTAAAGCTTTTTGCAGTTCTATGTACAAAAAGCTAGTTCTACACTTTATTATGCAGTATTTTGATGAAACCCCAAGGGGATCTTGTAAAGAAGGCTATGTAGTTTCTAGATTTGGTATGGATCTGATGTTTCAGATATATATTTTCTGTAGATCTGAGTTTTAATGTCTAACTACTGAAGCACATCAAATAAAATGCTGTACATTCATTTATGCAACTTTACATGTATTACAGCTCTTATTTCTGAAGAATTCTTGCTTCTTGCCTTATGTAATTTACTGTATTTCTTGAGGAATTCCATTATAAGTCTGATTTTCTGCTGATGTAATGAAATAAAATTCTAATGGCTGATCTCTAGATCTTTACAGCAAAAAATGCGCAATTCCTGAAGAGGGGTTTCTCCTACATTCTAGCTCTCTCCTTAGCTGATTTTCAGCTAGTGTTGTTTGTGGGAGATCTGTTTAAGGTCTCTAAACTCATTTTTTTTTGCTAAAATTCAGCATGGAGGTCCCACACAGCCTAATATAGGGGAACCCAGCCCTGGTATACATTATTTATGCACTTAGTTTCTTATACAGTGTTTCCCTTGAGCCTATTGCAGATTTTCCTGGAAGTAGAATTTCCCACTCCTTGCTTGTTTGGGTTTTGCTTCTCTTTTGGATCCATTATTTAGATCTGAAGATATAAGGATCCCAAGGGTTTAAAACTCAAATAGGAGTGTTTTATTTTCACCATTGCTATGTTTCACCAACTTTCTATAGACAGAGTCTGAAACGGGCCAAGTAGCCTCTAGATCTCACCCTCTCCTTAGAGGTGACACATCCAGTAATAGCCCCTTTAGTCTATCTCTGGTTTATAATTTCTGGTGTGTTTCCATACTAATTTTAATCCATAGTGGAATATCTTAAGATATTCCCTACTGAGCTTACTCTTCCCCATTTGGAAAATTACAATGGTATCAAAGCATGATCTCTGGCACAGCCTGTGAGATCAAGCTATCAGTGAAATCAAGAGCAAGGGAAACATGAAGAATATGAGTTTAATATCATCTATTTTCAGATCTAAGAAGAGCCTCCCCAAGGAGGATGTGCAAGAGACTCTTGCACTCTTGCAAAGAGTCCCACAGGATCTCATGCATGAGGAGCATGTACTATCATTGATTAATGATGATGTCTTGGAGATAGGGGAGGTATAAGAGGAGGAAGGGCCTCATAAGGTGGGGAGAATGAACCCTTCTCTACTTCAGAGCTTGGGAGCACAAAGAAGGCAAGAGGACTTATGCATTGAAGGTAGGGACAAATCTGTCTGCCTATTCTACTCTATGCCTTGACACCTCTCTGCAAGGAGGCACTCTACTAGGAACACCTCTTGATAGGAGGAAATATAAAGTGTTCTCTCAACTATGGGAAACATATACATACTTGGCTAAGGAGGGAGCCTTGGGAGAAGCTAGCACAGTGCAGAGAATCTCTCAAGAATTCGGGAGAGAGATGAGCAATTTCCTGAAAGGGAAATTGCAAACTCCCACTCAGATATCTGCGCTAAGAAAGGAGAAATCAAAGATCTATGATGGCATGAGAATGAAGGCACATGGAAACTCCATATCTTTGGGGCAGCACATGATCTCTTCATTCACAAAAGAGATTTCTGAAGATGGCAAGAGGATCCTAACCCTCTTGTATACTTGTGCCAAAAGGAGGAGGTTTTGGAAAACAAGGAATTTCCGAGGGGAACTTGATTTCGATATGCTAAAATCTTGTCTTTTGCAAGAATAACTGCAAATGGGGTAGCAAAAGGAATATTATGATGCTACAACATGTGATATTGATATCAAGGATGTCAAAGATGGGAGCCATGAGAAGACAGGGGCTGCATTTCAGACCTCTACAGCGCTGTCATTCTTGGAGAGCTTGGATCCTTGTTGGGATTCGCAACTCATGATGGAATACTCCAAGGACCTTTTCACATGGGGGGTTCTTGAAGGGGAAGTAAAGGATGAAAGTTTCAAGGTGTTAAATGGAGTTATCTATTTCTATAACCTTATTCTTTTGGCTAGTGACTCCAAACTCAAGGAGGGACTATTTGATGCCATCTATGAAATCCTTCTTTCCAAACCCACTAGTTTTGTCAAAGCATATCATAATCTCTTGGGTGGATTCATATGTGAAGGTTTCAAAGAAGATGTGTACTGTCATATGAAGATGTGCATGGACTACTTGGTAGAGGAGGAGGAACATAACTCTTGGGAGGAGCCACCATTCACACCTCCTTATTCTTTGAGTGTGAGAGGAAACTCACCCATGAGTTACCCCACTGATGTAAAACAAGTATATAGAGAGGCTCATCCTCTTGAGAATTATTATGTATCTCCTATATGCTTATATTTTTTTGACACTCATTTGCAGGACATGGTGCCAAGATGGGGCACTAAGTACGATGGGGTTCATGGGCCATCCAAGGCCATGAACTATGTTGATGTAGGCCATTCCTTGGGGAACCTTGGAAATCTATTATATTCCTCATGGTGTGATTCTTTTACACCAACCATGATGTACATTCTCCAAGCATTCCAAATACATGAGGAAGCAGACAAGTGTTGGGGGAGGGACTTGTCATATCTTATTCTATGGCAGTTAAGGATAAAACGACGCTGGTTGCACATGAGGGAACATCTTCCTTCTCATCTATCACACATGGTAGCTAGCATGATTCTAATCATGATCCCACAAGCTGAAGATGTCCTTATCCTTGTTGGGGGCATAGTTGGAGGAAAGGCACACTTGTTGAATGTGCCCTTGGGGGAAGGAGTTCCCCATTATTTTTGCATTGCATGCTTCCATGGGAGCATGAGATTTTGTATGGCCACTATGATAAATCACTTGTCTCTTTGCAAAGTGAGCCATATGTTGGTTGGTGACATGCCTCTCATATGTATTAGGGAGGAGATATTCTATGGATTGCCAAGCTGGGAGGTGATCCACTTCATTTTGATGACAGCATGGAGATGGGAGTCTTTCATGGATCATGAAAACCCCATGATAGTCATCACTTATATCTTGAGGAGGCCATGGATCAGCAAGAAGGTTTCCACAACAACCTTCCACTTACTCATGATGAGAGCCTTTGAGTTTATTCATTAAGGGAAAACTTGCATATTAAGGAAGGGCCATTGGGAGGAAAAATATATTGCAGAAAATTCAGAGCAATGGAGGAGACTATTTGATGAGGAGGCCACAAGAGAAGAAGGGGAAGTTTTGCATCACCCTTGCAGTTGCTCGAGGACAAGAAAAATTTGGGAGGGGGGGACTGTAATGTTCCTAAATTAGCTTCAACTAATTTGGAACATTAATTTTGCCTTATTTATTTTGTATTTCATGATTAATGAATAAATTGTAAAGGAGGATGTCTAATCCTCTTGAAAATCAAGAATAAATAAATGCCTATGTGAAAAGAGACATATTTAGGCCATTGGAATAAAATCTTGCAGGTGTGAAAGGGCCAATACCACCAAAGGAGATCCTATTTGACCAAGTCAACAACGCTGTCTAGGTTCATTGAACCTCCTTGATGGACTGCGTTGTTCTAGAAGGGGTTTCCAAGTGTGAAAGGAACCAAAAGATGAAAGTGGTTTAGGGTTTTCCAAGAGACTCAAATCTTATAAAAGGAGGATGAAGGCTCATGAGGAGGTTGTTGATCATATTTCATTTTCGGAGCTTGCTAAGGCAACTCCATTTCTCTTTATTGTTTAGCAAGAGAAAGAGAGGATCTCCTGTTTAGGAATCCTCCATCCTTCTTTGAGTAGCTCTTGGAGGGAAGTGTGATAGATTGAACCAATATCTCATTAGAGGCCAAGCTATGCTTGCATAGACAGCACTGGCTCATTGAGGGTTTTGCTGCTGCTGTAAGTGTAGTAAGTGGGGTTCTAGATCTGCAAGGATCTAGTTGTTTTTGGAGTCTCCTCTCATGGAGGGTGTCTTGTGATCACCTAGAAGAGGGTATCTATTGTATTTTGATTTCAGATCTATATATTTTATCTGATGTAACATTCTTCTCAAGCTACTACGTAGTATCCTTTGTTATCTGTGTTATTTTCATGTACTTCTTCTACTGCTATTTGGATCTCTCATTGTACAAGATCTCAGGTGATTGAGGCTTGCCTCTCATCTTGAAGATTTATAGAGTAGATTTATGATATCCATTGTTCAGATCTAATATGAACTATAAATAAAATCATCTTCAGAAATTGCTGAAGCTTTCTGCAGTTCTGTGTACAAAAAGCTAGATCTACACTTTATTATGCAGTATTTTTATGAAACCCCAAGGGGATCTTGTAAAGAAGGCTGTGTAGTTTCCAGATCTGGTATGGATCTGATGTTTCAGCGATAGGTCTGCTATATATCTAAGTTTTAATGTCTAACTGCTGAAGCACATCAAACAAAACGTTGTACATTCATTTCTGCAACTTTACATGTATTACAGCTCTTATTTATGAAGAATTCTTGCTTCTTGCCTTATGTAATTTACTGTATTTCTTGAAGAATTCCATTATAAGTATGATTTGCTGCTGATGTACTGAAATAAAATTCTAATGGCTGATCTCTAGATCTTTACAGCAGAAACTTTGCAATTCCTGAAGAGGGGTTTCTCCTACATTCCAGCTCTCTCCTTGGCTAATTTTCAGCTAGTGTCGTTTGTGGGAGATCCTTTTAAGGTCTCTAAACTCATTTTTTTTTCCTAAAATTCAGCATGAAGGTCCCACACAGCCTAATCTAGGGGAAAAAAGCACTGGTTTGTGTTATTTTTGCACTAATTTTCTTATACAACGTTTCCCTTGAGCCTATTGCAAATTTTCCTGGAAGTGGAATTTCCCGCTCCTTGCTTCTTTGGGTTTTGCTGCTCTTTTGGATCCATTATTTATATTTTAAGATCTAAGGATCCAAAGGGTTTCAAAATCCAATATGAGTGTGTTATTTTCACCATTTTTTTGTTTCACCAACTTTCTATAGACAGAGTCTGAAACGGGCCAGGTAGCCTCTGGATCTCACCCTCTCCTTAGAGGTGACACATCTAGTAAAATCCCCTTCAGTCTATATTTGGTTTAGAATTGATAGTGTGTTTCCATACTACTATGAATCCATAGTGGAATATCTTAATATATTCCCTACTGAGCTTACTCTTCCCCATTTGGAACATTACAGTTATAAAATGAAAGAAAAATCAACCAAGGACTTGACGTACGTGCAGGTAGTCTCCCCGAATGTTGTGTTCGATGTATCATGGTTACAGGGTGATAGACTCAGCTTCCTACGGATAAAATTATTTCAACCTAGAGGGGTATCCCTTTATATACTCGACGGTACGGGGAGCGCAAGTCCGTACTAGCGCTGTCTGAAGCCAAATAGCGAGCGACAGCTACTAGGTTTAAAGACGCCAGAACACGTCTCTAACTTAGACCACTAAATATTTCATTAAGTTTCAATGTTGCCTTAGGTTATTTGAATAAATTTTAAGTTGATCTTGTATTTATGTTTCAATTCCAAGGTCCTACCGAATGTTGGATCTCACAAATCCCTGAATGCAAGCTACATGCCATAAAATACCATTTCGTTCAATGAAAAGCTATCTACGAGAAAGTTATGAGTTTCCAAGCTATAGAAAATAATGAGAACACACAGAAGTATCCACTACAATACCTGATGCAAGCTAATGAAAACGATAAATCTTTCCTAGAATGCCCAAAGCTAGTTATGCGAAAGATTTTTCAATTCCACAACGCAAACAAGAATGCAAGCACGAAATATATTTTTTTGATTTTTCAATGTAATAAAGCAAACAGTGCACTAAATGACATGAAAAATAAACCTTCACACTAGTTCGAGAATGTGAATGTGATAATTGAAATGAAACAATTCAACCAACCCAAAAGCAAACAGAACAAGAACTCAAACCAATGTCACAATCTCTCAAATTGAAGAAAGATGTCGAAACAAACCCATACAAGCAATGTGAGTTATGCTTGGAGTGGCAAGAAGCAAAACTGAATGAAAGAGGCAAGACTCATTCCACCAAATGCAATCACTCAAAACGGATCCAGGGAGTTGAATGCAATCAAGAAAATAATGAAGGTGACCATGAGACAAAAGACCGAAGCTCCTAAAGGAGGCTCAGCATACCAAAGAACTAGAAAACCATAAAGCTATGATGCTGACAGAAATGGAAAAAAAACCGAAGGAAGGAGGCCGTTCACAGTCACAAACAATCTCAAAACGCTTAAATCAAGTCTAGAAAACACCTAGAGAGACAAGTACTGACCAAAAAACTCCAAAACAGGGCAAACCCTAACACCTACAGGAAATGGCGCGTCTGTCTGGCTGTAATCCACGCTAGACAGGGGTTGGCGTGGGTGCTGAACTAGCAACAAGCGCCAGTGGGCGTGAATGTTAGACTGGAAACCGCGCCAATTAAGCCACCCCTAGAAAAAGGCAAATTTTGGAAAAACAAAGGTCAGATATGATCCTCTGGGGCTGAACAAGGGTCTCAGACTCAACAAAACAACCAGAAAAGGAAAGCTAAGAAATAAAAGACCAAGAATAAGACCTAATGGATGAAAGACAAACTCACACTGATCCCCAGCAGAGTCACCAATTTGTTGGTGAGGTAAATCCCCTCTAGGGACAGAGGCGATCCTACTAGCCCTAGAGTGGGTCTAGCCACAAACAAGACATGCTATGACATCAATTCCTAGTTAACGAATGGAAAAATACTTGGTAGATAACTTACCGGAGGTCCTGCACTGTTGTGTCGTCAGGAAGAGTGGCTGCCTCTCACTCCTTATTTGACAGATCACGATCCGCTCGTTCTCACACCCGGATACCTCCACATACACAAGAAACAAAGATGATACACAACATACTATTCACATCCGTAACTATCAGTCAGTCGAAGAAGACTAAATCAAATGCATGAAATAAACATAACACAGAGATGGAACCAATACCATAGTCGAGTATATTAATTTAAAGAAAAAAGAGTACAACCAGGCTTCAATGTTGTAGTCTCCTCCAACAGGGTTCCAACGAAGCACGTCTCACAAAGCTTGTTAGGAATTCGGATGGGGCTCTCTCTACGGGATTCTCCTTGGCTCAACCTTCTCTATAGCGATTACCCAGCTATAGTATCTCTTCTCCAAGTTTAGCTTCTTGGCTATATGTTCAACTAACTTTTGTAAAGGGAGAAGGCTTGTTTATATAGAGGGAGAAGGAGAGGTTAGGATCCCTATAATCATGGAGGGGAGTCCTATCTTCAAAGAATGTTCCATCAACCATTACCTAAAGGAAGAGATATGTGGCTTATCGAGTTTAACCACTTGAACTGAGTCATCCCTGAGGTGGTTAAAGGAAACTTCCACCTCTAATTTGTTAAAAAACATTCCCAAAAAGGCTGGTGCAGGCACAACAAAGAAACAGAGCGCCAGCTGGCGTGGGCTCTAGTGTTAATCCTTCACATTGGCATGAGGGGTGAACTGGCTACCTGCGCCAAGGCCAAATCATAGGTTTTGTGGGATTTCTGAGGAAATGTTCAACAGGAGAAATAATTTCCTTATGCAGAAGGATGCAAAGAAAGTGTTTGTAGAGTATGACACTGCTCACAAGTCATGGGAAAGACCCTCCAATATGCGGGGTGAGGGATTGCAAGGGGGAAAATAATCGAAGTGGATCGTTATACTCCAAGAGTTTGACACATGGCTATCCTGAAATGGCAAGACTAGACTGAATACACTGTCACACCTAGAAAAACCCCATGCCAAGACAATAAAGAATCAGATGCAATACCATGCATACCAAATCTAGCAAGGAAATCATACATGCAAATCAATACCTGCAAAGAATCTTGTTGTAGCTAATTAATTCATGCTCCTCCTTGGTTGCTTCCTCCTTCTTCTTGCTTTCTTGCCTTTCTTGCTCCAATGCCAAAGCGCTCAAAAAAATCCAAATGTCCAAGAGAGAGAGAGAGAGGGGGCTCCAAAACATGCACTACAAAAAGGTACCAAATGATCCTCAAAATTATTTTTATAGATGAGGCCTTTATTTTCTTCATTTTCCATTATTTTCCTTCATTTTAGTCATCACATGCAACTTGTGACCTTTCATCTCCCTTTTCTCTGAATTTTCATTATTTTCATAAATAAATGTGCCAAAAATGCCATTTTTCCTTTCCAAAGCCTTTGCCTTTGCCTTTGCCTTTTCCAATTTCCGTAGCCATAATAAACGAAATGAACACCCACTAGGATTTTTTTCCCAACATTAAGCTTGGAAGAAGTGTCCCATCAATCGTGGTTATTATTTATAACTTCATTACATAGAATTTTCACTAGGGCTATTACAGAGTACTTTCTGTAAATAACATGTTTGGAATTAGACACTACTAAAAGTAACACCATCAAGAAATAAGATGAAACATCGTCAAATTTTGTCCCTCTAGAGAACATGAATATGTTTCTTGATATACCATGTGAGCTCCATATCCCTAATTGCTGAAATATTAGTTTCACATCTAACATTGCATGTTATTGAAAATGGTCTCATCAAATTTGCATGATAGCAAGGAACCCATTGGTGGTGTTGGATAACGCCAACATACAAGGGTTCTCATTCTCCCCAATGTGAAGTCCCAATTAGATCACACACCATTTTGAGTATCGACTCGAACACCATAACTTAAGGTTTTACTTTGTTTCAATTAGGGAAAATTTTAAGAATGGAAGTTTATCTTAAAGTTTAGAAACCTTGGCAAATCTTACTAGCCCCTAATATCCAAATTTTAAATGTTTGATGATAATTTTATAAAAATGTTTATATTTCTAAATATTTTATATTAGACACTATATAATATTGGCCATTTTTAAGGTAAAATAATTTTATACTATAAAATTTGGGCGAATTAAGTTTTAGAAAAATGGAAATTGGTGAATTTGTTTTTGGGAAAAAACATGGAATATTAACCCACCTGTGAATATTAGCCCCTAAAATTTTCCATGGTTTCAATCGATAACATAAGAGATTATGCACATAAAATTTTAAAAAATAAGTAAGTTGACATTGTGAAACACCAATTTCAATGTGTAAAAGGAGGCCTTCACAAGAGGGGAGGCAAGAGTGAATCTCTAGAAGGAAAGTAATAGTATTTTTCTTGTTATATAGTATTTTTTCACACTCTACTTTGTGTCGTCATGCCACCAATGTTGCAAAATATGTTCTCGATCAAACATGCCTAGAACATCCGTAAAGAATTGAAAGAATACTTGATTTAAAAATATTTTGAAAAGCTTGTAAAAAATCTTGTTTTACAAGCCCAATGCGAGCTACACTATTGATGACACGCGCTTGTCACCTTTTGAACCACTTGTGTCTAGCATTGGCAGTGAAATTTTTTTCGAGAAAATCCGTGCTAGTCCTCTTCAGGTAGTTCTTCCCAAAATAGAGGAGAAACTTCCCTTGCTAGAAGTCTCAAGAAAAACAACGTGGTTTCAGGATGTTAATGATAGGAGTGAGAACTCCCATTCATGGAAATGGATCCTATTTCCATGGATATTTTCCTTAATAGGTGGAAATTCTCATACCTTTTATGGATCCTCAACTCCCTCTCATTTCCTATACATGAAACCCATACCATCCACTAATGGTTGGTTTCCATGCTATGAGCTGAATCATGCCCAATTGCTACCCATTTTATAAGGAGGAAGTTGTTTGAAGGCAAAGGCTAGGACTTGGAGTCTAACCTGAAGGAGGCATCTAACATCAAGGGTTGTAATTGTATTTCTCCCTTTATCATTCTATTAATATTAAATTATGTGTTTCCTTTCCATAATTATGTCAATTATTTTCTATTTATTGTAGTGTCCATTGATCTGCTACATAATTTATACTAGAAACTATTATGCTTTGTATACGGTTTTTGTCTCCACTTATTATTCCTTGCAGGAATTCATCTTCGCCAATGGAAAAGAGATTGTGAGCATGGAAGTGAAAGAATCAAGGTTGACACCAAAGGAATTAACATCAAAAAGAGGTAGGAATCTATCTTCATTCGTGTATTTCAAGAATAAGTTAGGAATGATTGGATATATTTTTCTCATTTGTTGCTATATCCTCCCATAAGACTAGAGGGATCATGTTTGTCAACATAAAGTATTGCCTGCACACAAAAAAAATGGTGACCATACTATAGATCGAACCAAAAGTATCAACCAGGGCATCCCGAGGCTAAAACACCTCACCCTCTTCAATCATAAACTAGGCTTTACCGTGATCTACGCCCGATCACTAGGCCAACAAAAGCATGGATATCACTAGATTCTCTCTACCTAAACCATGAGGAATTTTCATGTCCCCTAGTCTCTCAGGCTTTACCGTAACCCGTAGTCTGAATTAGGGGTCACTAGGACCTAAAACAAGACATACACTCCATGTTTTACTGAATATTCCAAACCTGGGATTCTTAGGCCTGAATGGAGAGCAAACCACCTCTCGGGATTTTCCACAATCTAAATCTGGATTACTAGGCCCTAAAGCGAGGAAACACATGAAACAGTCCCATAATAATTCAGATATCCGCCTCACTCAACTTCAAATCCATCCCACAATCCAACTAAACCAAAACATGAGAAATCCACAACACCATGGCTATCCTGAAATGGAAAGACTAAACCGAAAACACTGTCACACCTGGAAAAAGCCCATGCCAAGATAGTAAAGAACTAGATGCTATACCATGCATGCCAAATCTAGCAAGGAAATCAGACATGCAAATCAATACTTGCAAAGAATATTGTTGTAGCGACTTGATTACAGCTCCTCCTTGCTGGCTTCCTCCTTCTTCCTACTTTCTTTCCTTTCTTGCTCCAATGCCAAAGTGCTCAAAAAAATCTGTGTCCAAGAGTGAGAGAGAGAGAATAATGAGAGGGCTCCAAAACATGCACTGCAAAAAGGTACGAACTGATCCTCAAAAGGATTTTTATAGATGAGGCCTCTATTTTCTTCATTTTCTATTATTTTCCTTCATTTTACTCATCACATGCAACCCATGACCTTTAATCTCCCTTTTCTCCGAATTTCCATTATTTTCATAAATAAATGTGCCAGAAATTCCATTTTTCCTTCCCAAAGCCTTTGTCTTTGCCTTTCCCAATTTCCTTAGCCATAATAAACGAAATGAACACCCACTAGGATTTTTTTTTTCCAACATTCAGCTTGGCAGAAGTGTCCCATCAATCGTGGTTATTATTTATAACTTCATTACATAGAATTTTCACCAGGGCTATTACAGAGTACTTTCTGTAAATAACATGCTTGGAATTAGACACTACTAAAAGTAGCACCATCAAGAAATAAGATGAAACATCGTCAAATTCTATCCCTCTAGAGAAAATGAATATCTTTCTTGATATACCATGTGAGCCCCATATCTCTAATTGCTGAAATATTAGTTTCACATCTAACATTGCATGTTATTGAAAATGGTCTCATCAAATTTGCATGATAGCAAGGAACCCATTGGTGGTGTTGGATACCGCCAACATACAAGGGTTCTCCCCAATGTGAAGTCCCAATTAGATCACACACCATTTGGAGTAGGAGCCCCATCTGGAGTATCAACTCGAACACCATAACTTAAGGTTTTACTTTGTTTCAATCAGGGAAAATTTTAAGAATGGAAGTTTATCTTAAACTTTAGAAACCTTGGCGAATCTTACTAGTCCCTAATATCCAAATTTTAAACGTTTGACGATAATTTTATAAAAATGTTTATATTTCTAAATATTTTATATTAGAAAATATATAATATTGGTGTTTTTTAAGGTAAAATAATTTTATACTATAAAATTTGGGTGAATTAAGTTTTAGAAAAATGGAAATTGGTGAATCTGTTTTTGGGAAAAAACATGGAATATTAACCCACCTGTGAATATTAGCCCCTAAAAATTTCCATGGTTTTAATCGATAACATAAGAGATTATCCACATAAAATTTTAACAAATAAGTAAGTTGACATTTTGAAACACTAATTTCAATGTGTAAAAGGAGGCCCTCACAAGAGGGAAGGCAAGAGTGAATCTCTAGAAGGAAAGTAATACTATTTTTCTTGTTATATAGTATTTTTTCACACTCTACTTTGTGTCGTCATGTCACCAGTGTTGCAAAATATGTTCTTGATCAAACATGCCTAGAACATCTGGAAAGAATTGCAAGAATAATTGATTTAAAAATATTCTTGTCAAAAACCTTGTTTTACATGCCCAATGCGAGCTATACTACTGATAACCCGCGCTTGTCACCTTTTGCACCACTTGTGTCTAGCGTTGGTAGTGCTACTTTTGTTAGAAATATCCGCATTGGTCCTCTTTAGGTAGTTCTTCCCAAAATAGAGGATAAATTTCCCTTACTAGAAGTCTCGAGAAAAACAATGTGGTTTCAAGCTGTTAATGATAGGAGTGAGAATTCCCATTCATGGCCATGGATCCTATTTCCATGGATATTTGCCTTAATATGTGGAAACTATCATAACTTTTATGGATCCTCAACTCCTTCTCATTTACTATAAATGAAACCCATACCATCCACTAATGGTTGGTTGCCATCCTATGAGCTGAATCATGCCCAATTGCTACCCATTTGCTAAGGAGGAAGTTGTTTGAAGGAAAAGGCTAGGACTTGGAGTCTCACCTTAAGGAGGCATCTAAAATCAAGGCTTCTAATTGTATTCATCCCTTTATCATTCTATTAATAATAAATTTTGTGTTTCCTTTCCATAATTATGTCAATTATTTTCTATTTATTGTAGTGTCCATTGATCTGCTACATAACTTATACTAGAAACTATTATGCTTTGTATATGGTTTTTGTCTCCACTTGTTCTTCCTTGCGGGAATTCATCTTTACCAATGGAGAAGAGATCGTGAGCATGGAAGTGAAAGAATCAAGGCTGACACCAAACGAATTAACATCATAAAGAGGTAGAGAATCTATCCTCCTTCGTGTATTTCTAGCATAAGTTAGGAAAGATTGCATATATTTTTCTCATTTGTTGCTAGATCCTCCCATAGGACTAGAGGGATCATTTCTATTTGCATAAAGTATTTCTTGCACATAAAAAAATGGCGACCATACTATAGATCGAACTAAAAGTATCAAATAGGGCATCCCGAGGCTAAAACATCTCACCCTCTTCAATCATAAACCAGGCTTTACCGTGATCTACACCCGATCACTAGGCCAACACAAGCATGGAAATCACCAGATTCTCTCTACCTAAACCGTGAGGAATTTTCCTGTCTCCTAATCTCTCAGGCTTTACCGTAACCCATAGTTTGAATTAAGGGTCACTAGGACCTAAAACAAGACATACACTCCATGTTTTATTGCATATTCCAAACCTAGGATTCTTAGGCCTGAATGGAGAGAAAACCACCTCTCAGGATTTTCTGTGATCTAAAACCATATTACTAGGCCCTAAATCAAGGCAACACTTGAAACGGTTCCATAATCATTCAGATATCTGCCTCACTCAACTTCGAATCCATCTGACAATCCAACTAAAACAAAACATGAGAAATCCACAACACCATGGCTATCCTGAAATGGAAAGACTAGATTGAATACACTGTCACACCTGGAAAAAACCCATGCCAAGACAGTAAAGAAGTAGATGCAATACCCTGCATGCCAAATATAGTAAGGAAATGATATATGCAAATCAATACCTCCAAAGAATATTTTTTTAGCTACTTGATTCTTGATCCTCCTTGCTTGCTTCCTCCTTCTTCCTACATTCTTGCCTTTCTTGCTCCAACACCAAAGTGCTCAAAAAAATCTAAGTGTCCAAGAGAGAGAGAGAGAGAGAGAGAGAGAGATAATAACGAGAGGGCTCCAAAAAATGCACTGCAAAAAGGTACCAACTGATCCTCAAAAGGATTTTTATAGATGAGGATTCTATTTTCTTCATTTTCCATTATTTTCCTTCATTTTACTCATCACATGCAACTTGTGACCTTTCATCTTCCTTTTCTTCGAAATTCCATTATTTTCATAAATAAATGTGCCAAAAATGCCATTTTTCCTTTCCAAAGCCTTTGCCTTTGCCTTTTCCAATTTCCTTAGAATTAATAAACGAAATGAACACCCACTAGGATTTTTTTCCCAACATTCAGCTTGGAAGAAGTGTCCCATCAATCGTGTTTATTATTTATAACTTCATTACATAGAATTTTCACTAGGGCTATTACAGAGTACTTTCTGTAAATAACATGTTTGGAATTAGACACTACTAAAAGTAACACCATCAAGAAATAAGATGAAACATGGTCAAATTCTGTCTCTCTAGAGAACATGAATATGTTTCTTGATATACCATGTGAGCTCCATATCCCTAATTGCTGAAATATTAGTTTCACATCTAACATTGCATGTTATTGAAAATGGTCTCATCAAATTTGCATGACAACAAGGAACCCATTGGTGGTGTTGGATACCGCCAACATACAAGGGTTCTCTCCAATGTGAAGTCCCAATTAGATCACACACCATTTGGAGTTGGAGCCCCATCTGGAGTATCGACTCGAACAACATAACTTAAGGTTTGACTTTGTTTCAATTAGAAAAAATTTTAAGAATGGAAGTTTATCTTAAAGTTTAGAAACCTTGGCGAATCTTACTAGTCCCTAATATCCAAAATTTAAATGTTTGATGATAATTTTATAAAAATGTTTATATTTCTAAATATTTTATATTAGACAATATATAATATTGGCGATTTTTAAGGTAAAATAATTTTATACTATAAAATTTGGGCGAATTAATTTTTAGAAAAATGGAAATTGGCGAATCTGTTTTTGGGAAAAAACAAGGAATATTAACCCACCTGTGAATATTAGCCCGTAAAATTTTCAAGGTTTCAATCGATAACATAAGAGATTATACACATAATTTTTTTACAAATAAGTAAGTTGAAATTGTGAAACACCAATTTCAATGTGTAAAAGGAGGCCTTCACAAGAGGGGAGGCCAGAGTGAATCTCTAGAAGGAAAGTAATAGTATTTTTATTGTTATATAGTATTTTTTTCACACTCCACTTTGTGTTGTCATGCCACCAGTGTTGCAAAATATGTTCTCAAACAAACATGCCTAGAACATCCGTAAATAATTGCAAGAATACTTAATTTAAAAATATTCTAAAAAGCTTGTCAAAAACCTTGTTTTACAAGCCCAATACGAGCTACACTACTGATGACCCGCGCTTGTCACCTTTTGCACCACTTGTGTCTAGCATTGGCAGTGCGAATTTTGTCAGGAAAATCCGCGCTGGTCCTCTTCAGGTAGCTCTTCCCAAAATAGAGGATAAGCTTCCCTTACTAGAAGTCTCAAGAAAAATAACATGGTTTTAGGCAGTTAATGATAGGAGCGAGAACTCCCATTCATGGCCATGGATCCTATTTCCATGGAACTTTCCCTTAATATGTGGATATTATCATACCTTTTATGGATCCTCAACTCCCTCTCATTTCCTATAAATGAAACCCATACCATCCACTAATGGTTGGTTGCCATCCTATGAGCTGAATCATGCCCAATCGCTACCCATTTGCTAAGGAGGAAGTTGTTTGAAGGAAAAGGCTAGGACTTGGAGTTTCACCTGAAGGAGGTTTCTAACATCAAGGCTTCTAATTGTATTTATCCCTTTATCATTATATTAATAATAAATTATGTGTTTCCTTTCCATAATTATGTCAATTATTTTCTATTTATTGTAGTGTCCATTGATCTACTGCATAACTTATACTAGAAACTATTATGCTTTGTATACAATTTTTGTCTCCACTTGTTTTTCCTTGCAGGAATTCATCTTCGCCAATGGAGAAGAGATGATGAGCATGGAAGTGAAAGAATCAAGGCTAACACCAAAGGAATTAACATCAGAAAGAGGTATGGAATCTATCGTCCTTTGTCTATTTCTAGCATAAGTTAGGAGAGATTGCATATATTTTTCTCGTTTTTTGCTAGATCTTCCCATAGGAATAGAGGGATCATTTCTGTCCTCTTAAAGTATTGCCTGCACACAAAAAATGGCGACCATACTACAGATTGAACCAAAAGTATCAACAAGGGCATCCCAAGGCTAAAACACCTCACCCTTTTCAATCATAAACCAATCTTTACCGTGATATACACCCGATCAGTAGGCCAACACAAGCATGGATATGATCAAATTCTCTCTGCCTAAACCGTGAGGTATTTTCCTGCCTCCTAGTCTCTCAAGCTTTATCGTAACTTGTAGTTTTAATTAGGGGTCACTAGGACCTAAAAAAAGACATACACTCCATGCTTTACTTCATATTCCAAACCTGGGATTCTTAGGCCTGAATGGAGAGCAAACCACCTCTTGGGATTTTCTGCAATCTAAACCTAGATTACTAGGCCCTAAATCGAGGCAACACATGAAATGGTCCCATAATCATTCAGATATCCACCTCACTCAACTTCGAATCCATCCGAAAATCCAACTAAACCAAAACATGAGAAATCCACAACACCATGGCTATCCTGAAATGGCAAGACTACACTAAATACACTGTCACACTTGGAAAAAACCCATGCCAAGACAGTAAAGAACCAGATGCAATATCATGCATGCCAAATATAGCAAGGAAATCATACATGAAAATCAATACCTGCAAATAATCTTGTTGTAGCTACTTGATTCCTGCTCCTCCTTGCTTGCTTCCTCCTTCCTGCTTTCTTTCCTTCCTTGCTCCAATTCCAAAGTGCTAAAAAAAAACTTGTGTCCAAGAGAGAGAGAGAGAGAGAGAGAGAGAGAGAGAATAATGAGAGGGCTCCAAAACATGCACTGCAAAAGGGTACCAACTGATCCTCAAAAGGATTGTTATAGATGAGGCCTCTATTTTCTTCATTTTCCATTATTTTCCTTCATTTTACTCATCACATGAAACATGTGACCTTTCATCTCCCTTTTCTCTGAATTTCTATTATTTTTAGAAATAAATGTTCCGAAAATGCCATTTTTCCTTTCCAAAGCCTTTTTCCTTTGCCTTTGCCTTTTCCAATTTACTTATCCATAATAAACCAAATGAAGACCCACTAGGATTTTTTTCCTAACATTCAGCTTGGAAGAAGTGTCCCATCAATCGTGGTTATTATTTATAACTTCATTACATAGAATTTTCACCAGGGCTATTATAGAGTACTTCATGTAAATAACATGTTTGGAATTAGACACTACTAAAAGTAACACCATCAAGAAATAAGATGAAACATGGTCAAATTATGTCCCTCTAGAGAAAATGAATATGTTTCTTGATATACCATGTGAGCTCCATATCCCTAATTGCTGAAATATCAGTTTCACATCTAACATTGCATGTTATTGAAAATGGTCTCATCAAATTTGCATGATAGCAAGGAACCCATTGGTGGTGTTGGATACTGCCAACATACAAGGGTTATCCCCAATGTGAAGTCCCAATTAGATCACACGCCATTTGGAGTAGGAGCCCTATTTGGAGTATCAACTCAAACACCACAACTTAAGGTTTGAATTTGTTTCAATCAGGAAAATTTTTAAGAATGGAAGCTTATCTTAAAGTTTAGAAACCTTGGCGAATCTTACTAGTCCCTAATATCCAAATTTTAAATGTTTGACGATAATTTTATAAAAATGTTTATATTTCTAAATATTTTATATTATAAAATATATAATATTGGCGAATTTTAAGGTAAAATAATTTTATACTATAAAATTTGGGCGAATTAATTTTTAGAAAAATGGAAATTGGCGAATCTGTTTTTTGGGAAAAAACATGGAATATTTACCCACCTGTGAATATTAGCTAGTAAGATTTTCCATGGTTTCAATCGATAACATAAGATATTATACACATAAAATTTTTAGAAACTATTATGATTTGTATACGGTTTTTGTCTCCAGTTTTTCTTCCTTCCAAGAATTATTCTTCGCCAATGGAGAAGAGATCGTGAGCGTGGAAGTGAAAGAATCAAGGCTGAAACCAAAGCAATTAACATCAGAAATAGGTAGGGAATCTATACTCCTTCGTGTATTTCTAGCATAAGTTAGGAAATATTGAATATATTTTTCTTGTTTGTTACTAGATCCTCCCATAGGATTAGAGGGATCGTTTCTGTCCGCATAAAATATTGCTTGCACATAAAAAAAATGGCGACCATACTACAGATCGAACCCATAATATCTGGTTTCAGAAATCCTCACTTTTCTACTTGTCTTACTGGGTTTAGGAAATCCATATGCCTCTCATTTGATTATATGTTGTCAACATGATCTCTGATGCTATTGTGAGTCAAATGTTTCCAAAATATAGATTCGTGTCACTGATATTATCAAGAGAAGTCCCACCTGCAAATTCAAACCACTTCTAACCCATTTTAATTTATTTGCATCAATCCTAAATCACTCGTTTGAACTTTGAAATATCCTATGTTTCGTGTCGATGATGTGGGAAACATTATGGCCCTCCTTCGACGAATCTAATTTTGTCAACTCCAACTCATTATCTAGGAATATCATCTAGAAACCCCCTTTTAGTACCTTGTAGCTTGCATGCCTCAATTACAGGTTCTTCACATTCGACAATAGGTTCACATCACTGGCCTTCGATCAAATGCTTCTACGAGTGTTCGACTTTAGCTTCATTTTTCATGCTCGTGGATTTTTCTGTTGTGCCTTGAGTGCCATCATCATCATTGGTGGTTTTTCATGTGTTTGTTAATTGTTTACATCATTGACCAGTGATCAGGTAGTTTATACCATGTTCAACTTCAAAACATCTATTCACATGGTTGGATTCATAGTTTGGATGGGTCTAGATAGAGGTGAAGACCCTGGGTTTCCCTTTATAAATCCAGGCTACGTGGAGTTATTCATGATTGTACACATGATCATTTCTAGTCGGATGGTTGTGCCCATGTCATGGATTCATGTATTCATATATTCATGATCATTTTTAATCGGATGGTTGCATGCATGTTGTGGATCCATGTATTGTTAGAGGCTTGCTTAGAGATGTATTGTTAGGCATACTTACATCATAGATGTTAGATATATTGTATTATGTTTGGATTTCAGGTCTCCTAATGGTGGTTCTCTTGGTCCTTTCCTTTTCTTGTAAATCATTTCAGTCATCACTTCCCATTCCGAATTCATGCTAGCTTTAGGGGGCATCCGTTATACAATATTTTTTCATACTCCACTTTGTGCCATCATGCCACCAATGTCAAAAAATATGTTCTCCATCAAACATGCCTAGAACATCCCTGAATAATTGGAAGAAGACCTAATTTAAAAATATTCTGAAAAGCTTGTCAAAAACTTTGTTTTACAAGCCCAATGCAAGCTCCACTACTAATGACCCACAATTGTCACATTTTTCACCACTTTTTTCTAGTGCAAGAAGCACGAGTTTTGTACAGAAAATCCATGCTGGTCCTCTTCAGGAAGTTCTTCCAAAAATGGAGGATAAGCTTCCCTTACTAGAAGTCTCGATAACGATGACATGGTTTCAGGTTTTTGATGATAGGAGCGAGACCTCCCATTCATGGCCATGGATACTCTTTCCATAGACCTTTCCCTTAAGATGTGGAACTTATCCCACATTTTATGGATCCTCAACTCCCTCTCCTTCCCTATAAATGAAACTGCTACCATCCACTAATGGTTGGTTTCCATCCTTTGAGCTAAATCATGCCCAATTGCTACCCATTTTATTAGGAGAATTTTTTTTGAAGGCGAAGGGTATGACTTGGAATCTCACATGAAGGAGACGTCCAACATCAAGGCTTCTGGTTGTATTTATCCTTTTAATACATTACGTGTTTCCTTTCCATAAATATGTCAAGTATTGTTACATAGTAATTTTTCACCATGCTTATTTCCCGTCCCTGGTCCTAAAATGCCGCGTGAAAGACCCTCTGCAATGTTTCCACCATGAAGAAATATGTTAAGACATCCCTTGAAGACTCAAAGAAAACTTCCTTGGAATATTACTAAAGAAACTTGGTAAAAATACTAGTTTCTTGGGTCAGCATGTTTCCTGGTTTCATGCTTGCGCTAATGTCAGATTGACAGTTCTGGCTGAGCACTGTCAGCACCATTATTTCTTGGAAAACCACATTGATCTCTTTCTGGTAGTGTTTCCTGAAATGAAGGAGAAGCTTCAACGTATAGAAGTTCTAGGGCAATGATTTTGTTGTTAAACGACAGTGATAGTGTCGAGCTCTTTGATTTTATAGCTTTGATCTCATCCATGGGGTGTTAGTCATCAGTAATTTTTACCCGTTTAGATGACTAAATACTTGTCTTAGTTTTCTAGAAACAAAATTCATGGATCTTGTGTGTTCTAGAAATCTCACTGCCTTCATTATCCTCAGGAGAAATTTTTCACTCTTCCTCTACTCCACCATGCCTTGGCCAGCTCAAAACTCCTAAAGAGTCCCTCATAAAGCCTAAGTCACTCATCCTCATCCCAGTTTTTACACCTATGGTTTGGGCACTCCATTTTTCCTCTGCCTACTTTACACCATGCTAACCTAATGCCTCAAAGCCTTCAAAAACCCAAATTTTCCCCTGAAAACTCCTTAAGCAGATCAAATTCAGTGGTTTTTCAATATTCAAAAAGATATAGCTTGTCAAAAAGAACTCAGTTCCCTCCTCTTTCCTAAAAAATCCCCAAGTCAAAACTTTAGTCCATAGAAGAGTCAAAAACCACTTCCATTAGGTCACTACAGTTTATAAGTGCTAGGGTTGGCGTTTGTGTTTAAGAAGCATTGTATTTAGGTAATGAGAAATTTGGAATAAGGTCTAAGGAACAAACATGTTATTGGTATAAAAACAAAGCAGGGAAGCCTCCAACAAGGGTATCCTTATCAAAAGTATATTCTGCAAAAGATAGTTAGCCATGAGTGACATTTCTTCAGGACTGTCAAACATGGCTACCTACAGAAAGATTGATAAGATCAAACAAACTTGATGTATCTCATGATGATGACACATATAAATACTAAAGGAGCTATTGATATCAACTACTAGGGTTTTCAAACCAAGAGGTTTTCACTGCTTCAAAGAGAAAACATGACAGGATGTCAGTGGAGAGGAGGTCAAAATTCTTCTCTTCAGCCTCATCCACCAAGAAATCAAAGGCATAGAAGATGCAGGACTAAAAATTCAAAGCCAAAAACTCCTCAAGGGCATCCACAGTAGGAGAAATGCAACATGCCTGAGTTTACAAAGAGTATCAGTGGTGTCATGACCAATTGTTTGTAGGGTGTTGCCCAGCAAAGAGCCCATGCATAGGATAATGAAGACAACGGTACATAAGCACAACTGTGCACAAATCAGAAATCAGAGTGAAAGGCCTCCTTGGTGACTATAGGCAAAGGTTAGAAATGATGTTAGAGAATAACTTATAAATCTTTTTTAGGCACACTGTTTCACTACACCAAAAATAATAGATTGAGAAAAGTATTAGTGTGAAGGAGACAAAACTCTCCAGTATACTAAATTTCTATCAAAATGGTAAAAAAAGGAGATCAAAGGTTCAAAATGTCAAAATGGAGAAACCAAGCAGATCATCATTTTGTTGAGTAAGTGGTTAAAACTGCCAAAATTTCAAAGAATGACAAAGAAAACAAAACAATGTATTATGGCACCTGCAATAAACAAAAGTGGCCAAAGAAAAATAAGGTGTGTTTGGAAACCTCCAACAGAGGTCATTTTTTGCTTAAAGTTATCTCTTGCATGAAAGAGAAAAACAAATGTCAGCAAAGATAAAAAGACCAAAAGGAGAAACATTAGACAAGTGGGTTTTACCCCAAAATTATTTCTCCCAAAGGGTATAAAAGACTGTGGTTATCATTTAAAGTCATTTTTTCATATGCAAAAAGAGAGGAAAACTCCCAAAGCATAGAATTCAGGGTTCCCGGAGGTTTCTGACAGAGTTCTCGGGCATAAATTCTCTACACTACGCTCCTGTTGAGCCGCGTTGCGCTCCTGTAGACACTCTCCATGCAAATTTCTATTGCGCGCTGCGTTCTTGAAACGATGTACCATGCTCTTGTGCGTTTAGCACTTGCCTAGGAGGGACTCAACAAGTCGTACAGAGGTGTGCTGTGCTCCTATCTGTTCAGGACCGCCTGGGAGGCCCCCGACAAACATGCAAAGGGACCCGACTGGCCCGTGCAGAGCCCATCCGACCCATTCACGCCTTCATGATGGTCTGCCCATCCACCTTTGTTGCACTCCTATGCATTCAACACTTTCCCAGGAGGACCGACAGGCTTGCAAAGGTGCCCTGATGCGCTCCTGTGCGTTCAACACTTGCCCAAGAGGGACACGACAGGCGTGCAGAGGTGCCCTGCTGTGCTCCTACACGTTCAGGAGCTGCCTGAACCTGCATGAAGAAGGCGCTCGACTGGCCCGTGCTACTCTCCCATGACCCTTTTCTCCAGCTAAGAATATTAAGAAGTATTTAGATTTTTTTACCTATCTTTTATAAAATACTATTTAAAGGGAAAATATAGAGAAGTGTCGAGGGAAAGCCTAAAGGGAATTTGACAAAACCCAAGAAAGAAAGTAACATCCCCTTGTTTGTAGACATAGGTAATTGAAAAAAACACCTATCCATCCACACACTACAAGCACATTGAGGAAAAGAATGCCTAGAGAGGGCAGTGTTAACAGTAGTGAGGAAATTCAAAGGCCTAGAGAACAACAGAGGAAGGATGGAAAAGAAAATAGGTTTGAGCCTATAAACATTAAAGAATTGACAACCTCTCCTACTATAGTTTCATATTTCCAAGAAGTAGGATGTTATGAGTTCTATGAGAAAGTGCAGGGAGTTCAAAGTCACCATCAATTGACCAAACGTTTTGTCCTTAACCTCCATGACCACCATGTAAATCTAGGTGGAGTGAATTTTGAGCTGACTACCAATGCAATCTCTATGGCCACTGGAATACCTTGCATGGGGGAGAAATTCTTCAAATAGGTGTATCTAGACCTAAGCCATTATCATCCCTTCCTAAAACCAAGTTGCCAAGCTGATTGCAAAACCATTTTCCCCTTTTCTCATTTGTTGGATAGGTATGCTCCTTTGATGAATATCATTATGAAATACTTCATCTGTGAGGGTAGGTTTTCTAGAGTCTACTCCTACCACATAAGACTAATCATGCATTTTGCTAAAGCCAAACTGCTCCATTTGCCCTACTACCTTTGTAAAAGTATTGAGAAAATGTCATCCATTGTGCAAAACAGACCTCCCTCCCAAAAAATGTCAAGTATTTTCCACCATTCCCTCATCAAAATGATCGTCTTACACCAATTGGAGTAACAAGACATCCCATGGGAATTTTTCATTGCCCATGGTGTTTTCACAAACCCACAACCTCTTCCTCTACAAAGTTTACCATCATCATCTCAACTTCCTCCTCCCACACCTCCATCACCCTCCACTGACCATGATTCATCCTCTTCACATGAATGCTCTTCCCAAACAAACCTCCCTCTCTCACCTTCCCCTAAATCCTCAGAACATGAAGAAAGCAGTGACAAGGAAGAACATGACATTCAAGGAGAAGAAAAAAGTGATGAAGAGGAGGAAAATGAAAGTGAAGAGTGTTAGGGTCCTATAATAATAAGGTTCATAAAATTTTGAATTGACTTTGATAAGTCTTGTAAATATGTACATACCTTGCATTCTGCAAGTTGTTTTCCCATATTTTGAAAAAATGAAAAATAATAAAAATTCAAAAAGAGGGTAAAAAGTCCTAAAAGAAAGATCAAAGGACTTAGAAAAATATATACCCCAAAAGAAAAGAAATAAAACCTGAAAGTGAGCAAGTCCAAATGCCACTACTTTTAATTTTTACTGCAAAAATAATGATTATGTGCAGAGTGTCAATAAATGCCATAATCCAAGATCAATTAAACAGTTTGATCTTAACTTTTCATGTTTCAATTTCAAGTTTTAGATAGTGAATAAAGATCTCTCAAACTGTTTAAACTTGACAAATCAGTAGATAGATAGAGAATAATGAGGAGCTCAACAGTTTAATTTGAGCCCTCAGATGAAATAAGGTAGATTTAGATTAGTTTTATGCTTTGAAAGAAAATTTTTTAAGGTTGCAAGCCTAAATGCACCTGCAAAATGAAGAAAAAATGTTATAAATACAAGATTGGGTAGGTAGCAAGTAGTGGAGAAATCATGTAAATAATACATCATCAAGAAAAATCACTAATTTTCCCTCCCCCATGAGTATTCAGTATTCTAAGCTGTCAGTCAAACTGACTTAGAGCATTTCTCTGACTTTTGTTGGGACCGGACCCAAGGCTCTATGACTGGTTAGTTGAAAATATTGGGTTCTTATGTTAAAATCCTCATGTATCATCATTTACCCTTCATTCATGTACTAAAACCCCGTTTTTCCTAAGTAAAAACACACTCTTACTTAGTAAAATTGTAATCCCCACATAATTAACTCTATCCCTTCATAAGCATTCATAAAAACCCACAAAATCTCATTTATCCTAAGTATTATTCAAAGAAGTACAAAGATGAGAAAATGCTTGATTATTTTATACTAGAGATAATGTGTATTTTTTTTTGCACTCCTCTCTCATATTAATTTTAAACATATTGTATTAAATCCCTAAGAGATACCCTTTCCTATGTTATTAATTCCATTATATCTAATAAACCCCAAAAACCCACTACTATAAGCTTTTGACCAAAGTATATTATCCCATGTGCTTAAATAAAAATCCCAAAATAAAAATCCCTTTGGTCTAAAAGCTTATCCATATACAAATATCCCGCCCTATAGTTATTTAACTATTCAAAAAGGTTAAAAAACTATGTAATATAACGTTTCATTATGCACATTTGAGAAACATTTTTAATAAAATGTCGCATTATAAACCCTGCCTGCTTATGTTTTATTAAAGGAATTTAAACAAATGTTTTAATAAAAACATTAACCCCGCCATATACATATATAACATGTATAAAGCCTGCACCTTTATATATTGAATTAAACATTATTATAACATTTAAATCATAAGCCCTCACTACTATATAGAATTTGGTTTAAACGTGTTCTAAACTATTTATTTCATAAAGTTAAACCATTTTGCTTACATAATCCACCATAGTCCCACCTTTCCGCTCCGATGCAGCTCTCAAACCGATCTCCATCATTCACTTCGAAGTTGTTGATCCAATGGTCGACAAGCGATATCGCATGAACAAAGTGCACGACTGATCAAACACAATATCCACGCGAAATGGTCGGTTTTGTGTTGAATCCTCCTCTCCACGTGGCCTCTTATGGTTGGATCGCGTGGGTTTTCATTAAAACTGCTTACCACTAAAAACCCACACGATTACTGCCAGTCTTTTCTCTTTCAATAGTTTGAAAACCACCTTCCCACCATGACGCGACCTACGATTAATACCAAAGGGTTAATACAAATCAAATGTTTAATAAAACCTTTGTATATGCATTTTTCACCTATCTTTCGCATTTGAACTAATATTTTGCCCTCCCGACTGTGTAATTTTGCAAAGAGCCCTCTGATAGCCATTTCCTACCATTTTAATGCCAAAGACCTCCAAAATATTCCAAAACAGAAACGTAAATATTGCTACAGAGTTACGCATTACTCCAGATAAGTCGTTGATGTTATCAAATCGACAAGAAACTGAAGAAGCCCTTTTAAGGCCGATACCTACATTCAAACATATATTCTTCTGAGTTTTAAACCTGCAACCAAATTTAGAAACCTTTTTAAAGAAAGAGAATCATTTCAAAGTTAAGAATTTGATTAATCCAATTGCCCAAAAGTCCCAAAAACAGGCCAAACTCTGGCAAAATTTTCCCAGAAACCCTATTTGTCTACTGTGTGGTATTTTCAAGGAAATTTATTAGTTTTTTACAGTCTAATGATCAATTTCAAGCTCTAAAAGGCCGGAAATCCTCTGCAGTTGCCTTAATCTTCTCTAAACCTTTTCAACAGATTTGTAGCCTCATTTTTCAGTCAAAAAACTCAGAAACCCCCTGTTTTCTGTTTTAGACCAGTTTTAAAGCCTCAGAACTTCTTTGATAAACGTAATTGAGAAAAAAACCCAAAAAGAGACTCTATTTTGCCAAATTTGCTAAATTAAACCTCTGCTATAGTAAAATTGCCTCTGCAAATAGTTTAAACTTGCATAAGCAGATCAAAATGCCTAAAAAATAGAGTGCAAGCAATCCTAAAGGTTCCAAAGTGCCAAAATCAAATCAAGTACTGTGACCACTTAAAGCCAATATCACCTCCCTGCAGCCAGGGTTTCATTAATTTTTTTTTTTTTTGCAGGTCATTAGCAAAAGGAGAATTTGGATAAAACAATCTAAATACTAGTTAAAGATCTATTTTACTCCAAAAGTTCACAAAGAAAAGAATTTTAATTGATATCCTTAACAAAAGATTCCAGGCAGTAGAATAGAAAGAAGTCATTTATGCAGAGAGAGATAACTTTACACAGTAAAGGTTAAAGTTCAAAGTAAAGTAAGAATTCACAGTGACAGTGAAAATAGAACAGTCAAAGAGCATCAAAGTTAAAGTGTATCAGATGAAAGTAAGAGTGAATGTCAAATCAGACAAAGTTACAGAGCAGTCAAGGTAAAACAGTAAAAGTAAAACATGGAGGCAGTAAATGGTAAATAAAGATGAAAATACTTTAAAAAAAAATGAAGTTTATCCAAAGTGAAAGTAAAAACAGTTAAAAGAATAGTAAGGTTAAAAGATGAAAACAGAGCAAAAAGGAACATTTTTGTAGAAATTTCATGTTTAAGTCATTGTTGTGCAGAAACTATTGTGACCAATCCAAGATGAATTTTGCAAAACGGAAGGAGGTTTATGTTCCTACGATGTCCATCTACAAAAACCTCTCTCACTTGTCTAATAGCCATTATGGATTTGGAAATATTAAACAATATTTGAAAGAACTTTTACAGATAATTCTTGTTAAGTCATCAGTTTGCAGAGAAGGCCGTGGCCAATCAGAAATACATCTTACAAAACTGAAGGAGGTTGTTGTTCCTAAGAGACTCATATACAAAAACATATCTTATGTTTTGCACAAGTATGACATAATGAGAGATACAAGCGCATATTTACAGCCTATTGTTCAGATCCTGCAAAACTCTGTTTTACACATCTTTTGGCAGAGCCTATTGTGACCAACCGGAGCAGAATTTTAGGGAAATGAGAGAGGTTTATCTCAAAAACATATTCAAGTTTTACATATATATTTCGGATTGAGAAATACAAAGGTATCATTGGACCCCAAGTTTGCAGAATTGCTGGAGCAGAATGCACAAAAAAGGGAGACAGTTAGTGACTTAGATGCCTCATCATCAACTAAGAGTTGAGATAAAATTCGAATTCTCCTCTTTTTCATCACCTATCCATAAAAAATAGTGCCAAATAGATGCATTAGTTTTGAGTGTCCTTTACTTAAGTTCTATTTATGTAAAGCAGTTGGAGATTTTTGTAAGCCAATCTTGATATTTTTTCAAGATATTCTAGTTTAGAATTTGTATAAATACTTCACTCTTTGAAGTATTTTTGTGGAATAAAATTGTTGAAGGTTATTATAGACATATTGTTGACTTGAAGGCTGTGTGTTTTGACTTTGAGTAGCAGACTGGATCACCTATTTGGCATCATACTTTAGGATCCATATGATAAGCAATTTGGAGTGAAGTATTCTCTAAACTTATCATTTGTAATCTTGCTTTGTTTCATGCATACATCTGTGTTTTAATTCTAATTTGAATGTATAAATAGGAGTATTACTACAGGACATGTTAATAGCACCCTGTTTTTAACTAGTTATCATTTCTTTGTTTTCTTCTGATTTCTGGTGTAGGAAAGTCTTAATTTCTCCCTCTCCCGTTTGACCTATATCTACTATTTCCCCTTTTCGGATCAAAGGATCCTTAAGTGCCCTTTATCCCAATCATACCATCTCAAAAAAAAAATTCCCACAATCTCCAAGGGTTATCTATCTTGCCCTGAAGACATTTGAACTTTTAGGCCCTGATCCTAGTTTTTCTAGCTTGATTTAGACTCCATAGCCCAATGGACAAGTAAATTTCCCTCTATTCACCCCTTCCAGTGATTTGTTCCCACCAAAAATATCAATCAAAACCAAAACCGCCCATTCATAACTAGCCTAACATTTGTAAATAAAACAAAGATAAATCTTAAAGAGAGAGCCCTCTTTGAACCCTAGGAAGGCTAGATCCTAGAGTTTGAAGTAGGTTTGTGGTTACCTCTAGATTTATTTGACTTAAATCCAAAATTGCACAACTTAAGAATTCACTAGAGTGACAACATTACTGGCGACTCCGCTGGGGAAGACTAACATTTTCTTCAGAAATATTTTATAGGTTCAGATCTGATCTATGATGGTGGATAGTTATCAGACACACAAAGTTTAAAATCATCCACCTGGTGACTCCAATTCAACTTCACAATCAAGACTCCACTAGAGGAATGAACCTGAAATAACAATATGGAAAGATCAAGATTTTAACTTGGATCTTAATCCAAGACATTATGTTCTTTCTCACTAAGAAAGTTTTTCAATGTATATTGTATTTTATAGAAGGACCTAGCTTGGTTGTATAGTTATAGTGGTTCTTATTTATGACTAATTTACAAGATGACCCAAGAATAAAACACAGGTATGCTCCCATGAGAAGAGATCACATACCTGTATTTCCACACAAACTACCAAAGGTAAATTGGGATAAAAATCTTCCTATGTTTCAAGATGAGAACATTGATGGTCCTTTGTTACATCTCATTAAATTTCATATACACTCATGGATATTTAAGGATGATTGGCATGAGGATTGCCTCATGAAGCTATTCATGGAAAACTTAGAAGGACAAGCAAGGGAATGGTTTGAAGCTCTCAAACCTGCTAGTTTATTTTCTTTAAAGGATTTTCATAAGGTATTTTATGAGCATTACAAAGAATATTTTCCATCTTTATCATTAGCTGAAAATTGTTGTGATCAAGCTAAAGATCTCATACATTACCTTAAAAATATTGATGAAGATTTTGGAAATTGGCATCCTGAAGATTTAATAGAAGAATTCCATAACTTTCATTCTCAAGTTAAGTGTCATGATAATCAAGAGGAGTTAATCAAAGATCAAATAGATTAGGAGATAAATCAAGATCCACAAAGCTCCTCTGTAGTAACAAATGATGTTTCATATAATTTTTTGAATGAATTTAAAGAAAATATTCAACCTCATGATCAGTTTTTACATAAGAGAGAAAGCAATTGTTATTCAAAGCTAAAATTTCAAAGATTCCCATGCCTCCTTGCCAAAGAAGAAACCAATTTGCTTATAAACATGCAACCATCCTCAAAATTTTTACATAATGAAGAAATTGTTTCTACTTATTCTAATGTTTATTTATGTACTAAAGTTTTTATCCATGAAGAAACAGAAGAACAGGTTGATGCTGATGTTGTTCTACCTTCATTGATCAAACTGATGACCTTCAAATAGAATGCAACCAATCTAATCAAGATATATCAGGATTACTGGAAAATAAATTTGCTAATATAATGTGTATAATTGGTGACATTCCTTCTTTTAAAGATTTTCCTAAGTATGATTAGTATGATGATAATTATGTTCTCCAAATTCAAACTAACTTCACAGAGCAATCACTAGCTAGTTTGTGGGATGAGGAAGTTCAATTTCAGCAACTCAAATACAGTGATCAGACAATACACATCAAATATGGGAGTGGAGAAGAAAGTTGAGAAAATTTGAAAGAAATTTCTATACCATTATGCTCTAAAGAATTTCAATTTTTAAAGGATGAACAACCCCTAGAAATCTATGAAGTTCCATTAAAACCCATATATAAATTGGAGCAATATTTCAAATTTTTTCATGATCCAATAGCAGATATGTTGGATAATGAATGCATTCAAAGTATTTCTTCATTTATTGACTATGAGCTTCAAGATCAAGATGATTAAAATCTCCCCAAACAAACATTTTCATCAGTAGAAATATCGTCACAAACTTATCTGAAAATCTGAAAGTATCTTAGACCAATCATAGGTTGATTTTGCAAGGGAATAAAGTTGAAAATGACAATTTAGTCTCATGGCATGGAGACCATCCAGAACAAATGTATAGTTATTTATATCATTTAAACATTGGTGTATATACCTTGGAAGATCCTTTTGAAAATTTTCTAGAGTTAACAAAGGAAATCAAGTATTTCCTTATTGTCTCATTTGTTGACAAGTTTCTAATAGGTTGCGGAATTAAAGTTTTGACAATCAAAAAGCACATGCAACAAAATCTATCAAAGTACATAATGCTTGAATGGTTGCATTGGTTATTTCATTTTACCTAACCAACAGTTGGACATCTGATTAGAGTAAGTAGGTAGGATTTCAGCTTATTTCAGTTTTTAGTTTTCAGCTAGTTTGAAATAATTTATTAAGATTCAAAGCCAAGGAAAAGGCCCTAAGATATTGATGATTTAATAGTTTGGTTTGAAGGTTGTAGCACCTTTTTAGTCTCAGATCAAATTTCAATTTGCAGAAAAGGGTGTAAATTCAGTCCAAGAGTTTCAGTCACAGTGATTTTATAACAAAGCAAATGCATTTTTGGGATTGGCTCAAAGGATCAGGCTACTAGTCAACTATGTTCTTGACATCTCAGAAGGAGATGCCATCCCCATGTCAAGCCGATGTTAGGGTCCTATAATAATAGGGTTCATAAAATTTTGAATTGAATTTGATAAGTCTTGTAAATATGTACATACCTTGCATTCTGCAAGTTTTTTTCCCATATTTTGAAAGAAAGAAAAATAATAAAAAATCAAAAAGAGGGTAAAAAGTCCTAAAAGAAAGATCAAAGGACTTAGAAAAATATATATCCCGAAAGAAAAGAAATAAAACCTGAATGTGAGCAAGTCCAAATGCCACTACTTTTACTTTTTACTGCAAAAATAATGATTATGTGTAGAGTGTCAATAAATTCCATAATCCATGATTAGTTAAACAGTTTAATATTAACTTTTCATGTTTCAATTTCATGTTTTAGATAGCGAATAAAGATTTTTCAAACTTTTTAAACTTTACAAATCAGTAGATATATAGAGAATAATGAGGAGCTCAACAATTTAATCTGAGCCCTCGGATGAAATAAGGTAGATTTAGATTAGTTTCATGCTTTGAAAGAAAATGTTTTAAGGTTGCAAGCCTAAATGCACCTGCAAAATGAACAAAAAATGTTAGAAATACAAGATTGGGTAGGTACAAAGTAGTGGAGAAATCATGTAAGTAATACATCATCAGGAAAAATCATTATTTTTCCCTCCGCCATGAGTATTCAGTATTCTAAGCTGTCAGTCAAACAGGCTTAGAGAATTTCTCTGACTTTTTTTGGGACTGGACCCAAGGCTCTATAACTGGTTAGTTGAAAATATTGGGTTCTTATGTTAAAGTCTTCATGTATCATCATTTATCCTTAATTCATGTACTAAAACCCCTTTTTTCCTAATTAAAAACACACTCTTACTTAGTAAAATTGTAATCCCCACATAATTAAGTCTATCCCTTCATAAGCATTCATAAAAACCCACAAAATCTCTCATTTATCCTAGGTATTATTCAAAGAAATACAAAGATGAGAAAATGCTTGATTATTTTATACTAGAGATAATGTGTATTTTGTTTTACACTCCCCTCTCATATTAACTTTTAAACATATTTTATTAAATCCCTAAGAGATACCCTTTCCTATGTTATTAATTCCATTATATCTAATAAACCCAAAAAACCCACTATTATAAGCTTTTGAACAAAGTATATTATCCCATGTGCTTAAATAAAAATCCCTTTGGTCTAAAATATTATCCATATACAAATATCCCGCCATATAGTTATTTAACTATTCAAAAAGGTTAAAAAACTACGTAATATAACATTTGATTATGCACATTTGAGAAACATTTTTAATAAAATGTCGTAGTATAAACCCCGTCCGCTTATGTTTTATTAAAGGCATTTAAACAAATGTTTTAATAAAAACATTAACCTCGCTATATACATATATACCATGTCTAAAGCCCACACCTTTATATATTGAATTAAACATTATTATAATGTTTAAATCACAAGCCCTCGCCGCTATATAAAATATGGTTTAAACGTGGTCTAAAATATTTATTTCATAAAGTTAAACCATTCTTCTTACATAATCCACCCCTGTCCCACCTTTCCGCTCCAACGTAGCTCTCAAACCGATCTCCATCATTCGCTTCGAATTGTTTGATCCAACGGTCGACAACCGATATCACATGAACAAAGTGCAAGACTGATCAAATAGAATATCCATGCGAAATGGCCGGTTTTGCGTTGAATCCTCCCCTCCACGCGGCCTCTTGTGGTTGGATCGCGTTGAATCCTTACCACTAAAAACCCACGCGATTATCGCCGGTCTTTTCCCTTTCAATAATTTGAAAACCACCTTCCCACCATGACGTGACCTGTAATTAATACCAAAGGGTTAATACAAATCAAATGTTTAATAAAACCTTTGTATGAATTTTTCACCTATATTTCACATTTGAACCAGTATTTTTCCCTCCCAACTATGTAATGTTGCAAACAGCCCCCTAATAGCCATTTCCTACCATTTTAATGCCCAAAACCTTCAAAATATTCCAAAATACACCCGTAAATATTGCTGAGGAGTTACGCCTTGCTCCAGATAAGCCGCTGAAGTTATCAAATCGACAAGAAACTAAAGAAACCCTTTTAAAGTTGATACCTGCATTCAAATAGGTATTCTTCTAAGTTTTAAACCTGCAAACAAAATTTAGAAATCTTTTTAAAGAAAGAGAATCATTTCAAAGTTAATAAATTGATTAATCCAATTGCCCAAAAGTCCCAAAAACAGGCCAAAATCTGGCAAAATTTTCCCAGAAACCCTATTTGTCTGTTGCGTGGTATTTTCAAGGAAATTTATCAGTTTTTTACAATCTAATGATCAATTTCAAGCTTTAAAAGGCTATAAATCCTTTGCAGGTTCCCTAATCTTCTGTAAACCTTTTCAACATAATTGTAGCCCCATTTTTCAGTCAAAAAACTCAGAAAACCCCTGTTTTATGTTTTAGACCAGTTTTAAAGCCTCAGAACTTCTTTGATAAACCTAATTGAGAAAAAAACCCAAAAAGAGACTCTATTTTGGAAAATTTGCTAAATTAAACCTCTGTTATAGTAAAATTACCTCTGTAAACAGTTTAAACTTGCAGAAGCAGATCAAAATGCCTAAAAAACAGAGTGCAAGCAATCCTGAAGGTTCCAAAGTGCCAAAATCAAATCCAATACTTTGACCACTTAAAGCCATTATCACCTCCCTGCAGCAAGGGTTTCATTAACAATTTTTTTTTTTTGTAGGGCATTAGCAAAAAGAATTTGGATAAAACAATCTAAATACTAGTTAAAGATCTGTTTTACTCCAAAAGTTCACAAAGAAAAGAATTTTAAATGATATTCCTTAACAAAAGATTCCAGGCAGCAGAACAGAAAGAATTCATTTATGCAGAGAGAGATAAATTTACATAGTAAAGGTTAAAGTTCAAATTAAAGTAAGAATTCACAGTGACAGTGAAAATAGAACAGTCAAAGAGCATCAAAGTTAAAGTGTGTCAGATGAAAGTCAAAGTGAAAGTCAAATCAGACAAAGTTACAGAGTAGTCAAGGTAAAACAGTAAAAGTAAAACATAGAGGAAGTAAATGGTAAATAAAGATGAAAATAATTTAAACAAAAATTAACTTTATCAAAAGTGAAAGTAAAAATAGTTAAAAGAATAGTAAGGTTAAAAGATGAAAACAGAGCAAAAAGGAACATTTTTTTGCAGAAATTTCATGTTTAAGTCATTGTTTTGCAGAAACTATTGTGACCAATCCAAGATGAATTTTGCAAAAATGAAGGAGGTTTATGTTCCTAAGATGTCCATATGCACAAAACGCTTTCACTTTTCTAACATCCATTACGGATTTGGAAATATTAAACAATATTTGAAAGAACTTTTTACAGAAAATTCCTGTTAAGTCATAAGTTTGCAAAGAAGACTGTGGCCAATAATAAATACATCTTACAAACATGAAGGAGGTTTGTGTTCCAAAGCGATCCATATACAAAAACCTATCTCAATTTTGGCACAGGTATTACAAAATGAGAGATACATGTGCATCTTTATAGCCTATTGTTCAAACTCTGCAAAACTCTATTTTACACATCTTTTGGCAGAGCCTACTGTGACCAACTGGAGCAGATGTTTAGGGAACTGAGAGAGGTTTATCTCAAAAACATATTTATATACAATAACCTCTTTCACTTTTTAAATATCTATTTCGAATTCAGAAATAAAAAGGTATAATTGGACCCAAAGTTAGCAGAATCGCTGGAGCAGAATGCACAAAGAAAGTAGACAGTTAGTGACTTGGATGCCTCATCATCAACTAAGAGTTGAGATAAAATTCGAATTGTCCTCTTTTTCATCACGTATCCATAAAAAATAGTGCCAAATAGATTCATTAGTTTTGAGTGTCCTTTACTTAAGTTCTATTTATGTAAAACAGTTGGAGATATTTGTAAACCAATCTTGATATTTTTTAAGGATATTCTAGTTTAGAATTTGTATAAATACTTCACTCTTTGAAGTATTTTCGTGGAATAAAATTGCTAAAGGTTATTATAGAAATATTTTTGACTTGAAGACTGTCTGTTTCGACTTTTATTAGTAGACTGGATCACCTATTTGGCATCATACTTCAGGGTCCCTGTGATAAGCAATTTGGAGTGAAGTACTCTCTAAACTTGTCATTTGTAATGTTGCTTTGTTTCATGCATACATATGTGTTTTAATAAAATAAATGCATAAATAGGAGTATTACTACAAGACATGTTAATAGCACCCTGTTTTTAACTAGTTATCATTTCTTCGTTTTCTTCTGATTTTCGGTGTAGGGAACCCTTATTTGCTCCCTCTCCCGTTTGACCTCTATCTACTACTTCCATTTTCCGGATCGAAGGATCCTTCAGTGCCCTTTATCCCGATCATACGAACTCAAAAAATAATTTCCCATAATCTCTAAGGGTTATCTATCTTGCCCTGAAGACATTTGACCTTTTAGGCCATGATCCTAGTTCTGCTAGCTTGATTTAGACTTCATATCCCAATGGAAAAGTAAATTTCCCTCTATTCACCCCTTCCAGTGATTTGTTCCCACCAAAAAAATCAATCAAAACCAGAACTTCCCATTCATAACTAGCCTAACATTTGTAAGTCAAACAAAGATAAATATTAAAGAGAGAGCCCTCTCTGAACCCTAGGAAGGCTAGATCCTAGATTTTGAAGTAGGTTTGTGGTTACCTCTAGAGTTCTTTGACTTAAATCCAAAATCCCACAACTTAAGAATTTACTAGAGTGATAACATTACTGGCGACTCTGTTGTGGAAGACTAACATTTTCTTTAGAAATATTTTACAGGTTCATATTTGATCTATGATGGTGGACAGTGATCAGACACACAAAGGTTAAAATCATCCACTTGGCAACTCCAAATAAATTTCACAATCAAGACTCCACTGGAGGAATGAACCTGAAAGAAAAAAATGGAATGATCTGACTTTTAACCTGGATCTTAATCCAAGACATTATGTTCTTTCTTATTAAGAAAATTTTTCAATGTATATTGTATTTTATAGAAGGATCTAACTTGGTTGTATAGATATAGTGGCCCTTCTTTATGACTAATTTACAAGATGACCCAAGAATAAAACGCAGGTATGCTCCCATGAGCAGAGATCACATACCTGGATTTCCACACAAACTACCAAAGGTAATTTGGGAGAAAAATATTCCTATGTTTCAAGATGAGAATATTGATGATCCTTTGTTACATCTCATTAAATTTCATATACACTCATGGAGATTGAAGGGTGATTGGCATGAGGATTGTCTCATGAAGATATTCATAGCAACCTTAGAAGGACAAGCAAGGGAATGGTATGAAGCCCTCAAACTTCCTAGTTTATTTTCTTTAAAGGATTTTCATAAGGTATTTTATGAGCATTACAAAGAAGATTTTCCATCTTTATCATTAGCTGAAAATTGTTGTGATCAAGCTAAAGATCTCATACATTAACTTAAAAATATTTATGAAGATTTTGGAAATTGGCATCCTGAAGATTTATTAGAAGAAGTCCATAATTTTAATTCTCAAGTTAAGAGTCATGATAATCAAGAGGAGTTAATCAAAGATCAAATAGATCAAGAGATAAATCAATATCCGCAAAGCCCCTCTGTAGTAACAAATGATGTTTCATATAATTTTTTGAATGAAGTTAAAGAAAATATTCAACCTCATGATCAATTTTTACATAAGAGAGAAAACAATTGTTATTCAAATCTAAAAATTCAAATATTCCCACGCCTCCTCACTGAAGAAGAAATCAATTTGCTTCTAAACATGCAACCATCCTTAAAATGTTTACATAATGAAGAAATTATTTCTACTTATTCCAATGTTGACATATGTACTAAAGTTTTTATCCATGAAGAAACAGAAGAATAGGTTGATGCTGATGTTGTTCTACCTTCCCAAAAAGGCCCATTGCCTGATAGAACTCCTATTGATCAAAATGATGACCTTCAAATAGAATGCAACCAATCTAATCAAGATATATTAGGATTACTGGAAAAGCAATATGCTGATATAATGTGTATGATTGATGACATTCCTTCTTCTAAAGATTTGCCTAAGTATGATCAGTATGATGATAATTGTGTTCTCCAAATTCAAGCTAACTTCACAGAGCAATCACTAGCTAGTTTGTGAGATGAGGAAGTTCAATTTCAGCAGCTCAAATACAGTGATCAGACAATACACAGGGAGTGAAGAAGAAAGTTTAGAAAATTTGAAAGAAAGTTCTATAACATTATGCTCTAAAGCATTTTAGTTTTTAAAGGATGAACAAACCCTAGAAATATATGAAGTTCCATTAAAACCCATATATAAATTGCAACAATATTTCAAAGTTTTTCATGATCCAATAGTAGATATGTTGGATAATGAATGCATTCAAAGTCTTTCTTCATTTATTGACTATGAGCTTCAAGATCAACATGATAAAAATTTCCTCAAACAAACAATTTCAATAGTATAAATATCATCACAAAGCTTATCTGAAAATCTGAAAGTATCTCAGAATAACCATAGGTTGATTTTGCAAGGGAATAAAGTTAAAAATGACAATTTAGTCTCATGGCATGGAGGTCATCCAGAACAAATGTACAGTTATTTAGATCAGTTAAACATTGGTGTATATACCTTGGAAGATCCTTTTGAAAAGTTTCTAGAGTCAACAAAGGAAATCAAGTATTTCCTTATTCTCTCATTTGTTGACAAGTTTCTAATAGGTTGCAGAATTATAGTTTTGACAATCAACAAGCACATGCAACAAAAGCTATCAAAGTACATAATGCTTTAATGGTTGCATTAGATATTTCATTTTACCTAACCAATAGTTGGACAGCTGATTAGAGTAAGTAGGTAGGATTTCAACTTATTTCATTTTTCAGTTTTCAGCTAGTTTGAAACAATTCATTAAGATTTGAAGCCAAGGAAAAGGCCCTAAGATATTGATGATTTAGTATGTTGGTTTGAAGGTTGCAGCACCTTTTTAGTCTTAGATCAAATTTCAATTTGTAGAAAAGGGTGTAAATTAAGTCCTAGAGTTTCAATCACAGAGATTTTATAAAAAATCAAATGCATGTTTGGAATTGGCTAAAAGGATCAGGCTACTAGTCAACTATGTTCTTGAAATCTCAAAAGGGGATGCCATCCCCATGTGAAGCTGTTGTTAGGGTCCTATAATAATAGGGTTCATAAAATTTTGAACTGAATTTGATAAGTCTTGTAAATATGTATATACCTTGCATTCTGCAAGTTGTTTTCCGATATTTTGAAAAAAAGAAACATGATAAAAAATCAAAAAGAGGGTAAAAATTTCTAAAAGAAAGATCAAAGGAATTAGAAAAATATATACCCTAAAAGTAAATAAATAAAACCTGAAAGTGAGCAATTCCAAATGCCACTACTTTTACTTTTTACTGCAAAAATAATGATTATGTGTAGAGTGTCAATAAATGCCATAATCCATGATCAGTTAAACAGTTTAATCTTAAATTTTCATGATTCAATTTCATGTTTTAGATAGTGAATAAAGATTTTTCAAACTGTTTAAACTTGAAAAATCAGTAGATATATAGATAATAATGAGGAGCTCAGCAGTTTAATCCAAGCCCTCGGATGAAATAAGGTAGATTTAGATTAGTTTTATGCTTTGAAAGAAAATGTTTTAAGGTTGCAAGCCTAAATGCACCTGCAAAATGAACAAAAAATGTTAGAAATACAAGAATGAGTAGGTATAAAGCAGTGGAGAAATCATGTAAATAATACATCATCAGGAAAAATCACTAATTTCCCCTTCCCCATGAGTATTCAATATTCTAAGCTGTCAGTGAAATAGGCTCAGAGCATTTCTTTGACTTTTTTTGGTACTGGACCCAAGGCTCTATGACAAGTTAGTTGAAAATATTGGGTTCTTATGTTAAAATCCTCATGTATCATCATTTACCCTTCATTCATGTACTAAAAACCTTCTTTTCATAAGTAAAAACAAACTCTTACTTAGTAAAATTGTAATCCCCACATAATTAACTCTATCCCTTCATAAGCATTCATAAAAACGCACAAAATCTCATTTATCCTAAGTATTATTCAAAGAAATAAAAGATGAGAAAATGCTTGATTATTTTATACTAGAGATAATGTGTATTTTGTTTTTCACTCCCCTCTGATATTAACTTTTAAACATATTGTATTAAATCCCTAAGAGAGAACCTTTCCTATGTTATTAATTCCATTATATCTAATAAACCCCAAAAAGCCACTATTATAAGCTTTTGACCAAAGTATATTATCCCATGTGACTAAATAAAAATCCCAAAATAAAAATCCCTTTGTCGAAAAGATTATCCATATACAAATATCACGCCCTATAGTTATTTGACTATTCAAAAAGGTTAAAAAACTATGTAATATAGTGTTTCATTATGCACATTTGAGAAACATTTTTAATAAAATGTCACAGTATAAACGCCGCCCGCTTATGTTTTACTAAAGGAATTTAAACAAAGGTTTTAATAAAAACATTAACCCCGCCATATACATATATACCATGTCTAAAGCCCACACCTTTATATATTGAATTAAACATTATTATAATGTTTAAATCATAAGCCCCAGCCGTTATATAGAATATGGTTTAAACGTGGTCTAAACAATTTATTTCATAAATTTAAACCATTTCACTTACATAATCCACCCCAATCCCACCTTTCCGCTCCGACACAGCTCTCAAACCGATCTCCACCGTTCGCTTCGAAGTTTTTGATCCAACGGTTGACAAGCGATATCGCGTGAAAAAAGTGCACGACTGATCAAACACAATATCCATGTGAAATAGCCAATTTTGCATTGAATCCTCCCCTCATCGTGGCCTCTTGTTGTTGGATAGCGTGGGTTTTCATTAAAACTACTTACCACTAAAAACCCACGCGTTTACCGCCGGTCTTTTCCCTTTCAATAATTCGAAAATCACCTTCCTGCCATGACGCGACCTGTAATTAATACCAAAGGGTTAATACGAATCAAATGTTTAATAAAACCTTTGTATATTCATTTTTCACCTATCTTTCGCATTTGAACCAGTATTTTTCCCTCTCGACTGTGTAATGTTGCAAAGAGCTCCCTGATAGCCATTTCCTGCCATTTTAACACCCAAAACCTCCAAGATCTTCCAAAACACACCCATAAATATTGATGAGGAGTTATGCCTTACTCCAGATAAGTCGCTGAAGTTATCAAATCAACAAGAAACTGAGGAAACCCTTTTAAAGCTGATACCTGCATTCAAACAGGTATTCTTCTGAGTTTTAAACCTGCAACCAAATTTAGAAACATTTTTAAAGAAAGAGAATCAATTCAAAGTTGAGAAATTGATTAATCCAATTTCCCAAAAGTCCCAAAAACATGCGAAACTCTGGCAAACGTTTCACAGAAACCCTATTTTTCTGCTGCATGGTATTTTCAAGGAAATTTATCAGTTTTTTATAGTCTAATGATCAATTGGAAGCTATAAAAGGCTAGAAATCCTCTGCAGGTGCCATAATCTTCTGTAAACCTTTTCAACAGAACTGTAGCCCCATTTTTGTGTCAAAAAACTCAGAAAACCCATTTTTTTAGTTTTAGACTAGTTTTAAAGCCTCAGAACTTCTTTGATAAACCTAATTGAGAAAAAAACCCAAAAAGAGACTCTATTTTGCCAAACTTGAAAAATTAAAACTATGTTATAGTAAAATTGCCTCTGCAAACAATTTAAACTTGCAAACATAGATCAAAATGCCTAAAAAATAGAGTGCAAGCAATCCTGAAGGTTCCAAAGTGCCAAAATCAAATCAAGTACTGTGACCACTTAAAGCCATTATCACCTCCCTGCAGCCAGGGTTTCATTAACAATTATTTTTTTTTGCAGGTCATTAGCAAAGGATAATTTGGATAAAACAATCTAAATACTAGTTAAAGATCTATTTTACTCCAAAAGTTCACAAAGAAAATAATTTTAAATGATATTCCTTAACAAAATATTCCAGGCAGCAGAATAGAAAGAAGTCATTTATGCAAAGAGAGATAAATTTACACAGTAAAGGTTAAAGTTCAAAGTAAAGTAAGAATTGACATTGAAAGTGAATATAGAATAGTCCAAGAGCATCAAAGTTAAAGTGTATTAGATGAAATTCGGAGTGAAAGTCAAATCAGAAAAAGTTACAGAGCAGTCAAGGTAAAACAGTAAAAGTAAAACATGGAGGCAGTAAATGGTGAATAAAGATGAAAATAATTTCAACAACAATGAAGTTTATCCAAAGTGAAAGTAAAAACAATTAAAAGAATAGTAAGGTTAAAAGATGAAAACAGAGCAAAAAGGGACATTTTTGCAGAAATTTCATGTTTAAGTCATTGTTTTGCAGAAACTATTGTGACCAATCCAAGATGAATTTTGCAAAACTGAAGGAGTTTTATGTTCCTAAGATGTCCATCTACAAAAAACCTCTCTCATGTTTCTAACAACCATTATTTATTTGGAAATATTAAACAATATTTGAAAGCACTTTTTACAGAAAATTCCTGTTAAGTCATTAGTTTGCCGAGAAGACTGTGGCCAATTAGAAATACATATTACAAAACTGAAGAAGGTTGTCCTACGAGACCCATCTACAAAAACCTATCTCACATTTTTCACAAGTATTAGAGAATGAGAGATACGGGTGCATCTTTACAGCCTAGTTTTCAGACTATGCAAAACTTTGTTTTACACATCTTTTGGCAGAGCCTATTGTGACCAGATGGAGCAGAATTTTAGGGAGCTGAGAGAGGTTTATCTCAACAACATATTTATCTACAATAACTTCTTTCATGTTTTACATATCTATTTCGGATTGAGAAATACAAAGGTATCATTGGACCCCAAGTTTGCAGAATTGCTAGAGCAGAATGCACAAAGAAAGGAGACAATTAGTGACTTGGATGCCTCATCATCAACTAAGAGTTGAGATCAAATTCGAATTATCCTATTTTTCATCACCTATCCATAAAAAATAGTGCCAAATAGATGCATTAGCTTTGAGTGCCCTTTACTTAAGTTCTATTTATGTAAAACAGTTGGAGATATTTGTAAGCCAATCTTGATATTTTTTCAAGATATTCTAGTTTAGAATTTGTATAAATACTTAACTCTTTGAAGTATTTTGGTGAAATAAATTTGCTGAAGATTATTATAGACATATTGTTAACTTGAAGGCTGTGTGTTTCGACTTTGAGTAGCAGACTGGATCACCTATTTGGATTCATACTTTAGGATCCCTGTGATAAGAAATCTGGAGTGAAGTACTCTCTAAACTTGTCATTTGTAATCTTTCTTTGTTTCATGCATACATCTGTGCTTTAATTCTAAATTTGAATGTATAACTAGAAGTATTACTACAGGACATGTTAATAGCACCCTGTTTTTAACTAGTTATCATTTCTTTGTTTTCTTCTGATTTCCGGTGTAGGGAACCCTTAATTTCTTCCTCTCCCGTTTGACCTCTATCTACTACTTCCCTTTTCCAGATCGAAGGATCCTTAAGTTCCCTTTATCCCAATCACACCACCTCAAGAAAAAATTTCCCATAATCTCCAAGGGTTATCTATGTTGCCCTGAAGAAATTTGACCTTTTAGGCCCTGATCCTAGTTCTGCTAGCTTGATTTAGACTCCATAGCCCAATGGACCAGTAAATTTCCCTCTATTCACCCCTTCCAGTGATTTTTTCCCACAAAAACAATCAATCAAAACCAAAACTTCCCATTCATAGCTAGCCTAACATTTGTAAATCAAAAAAAGATAAATCTTAAAGAGAGAGCCCTCTTTGAACCCTAGGAAGGCTAGATCCTAGAGTTTGAAGTAGGTTTGTGGTTACCTCTAGAATTATTTGACTTAAATCCAAAATCCCACAACTTAAGAATTTACTAGAGTGATAAAAAAGAGGAGGAAAATGAAAGTGAAGAGGAGGAAAATAAAAATGAAGAAAGTGAAAAATGATGGAGAAGATACCAAGGACAGTGAAGAGGAGTCATATGAAAGTAGTAAAGAAGATAGTGAAAAAAGAAGTGGACTAAATGATGAAGACGGTAACAAAGAAAATAGTGATGACAAAGAGGAAGAGAACAGTGACCAAGATGAACATGGAAGTCATGAAGAAAGTGATGATTTAGATGAACATGGAAATCATGAAGAAAGTGATGATTTAGATGAATATAGCAGTCATGAAGAAAGTGATGACAAAGAGGTTGATGAAGAAGAAAGTAGTGACAAAGGCAATGAAACAAAAAGTGAACAAGAAGGCAGAGACAGTGAGCTAAATGAGGATGAGGAAATCAATGACAACCCAAGTACAGAGGCAGACTTTGATGATCAAAGTAATGAAGGTAAAGAAGAAAATATTGAGAAAAATGATAGTGGTGAAAGCAACAATCATGAAGGTGAAGATAGTAGTCAAGTAGAGGTAGAGTTTGAAAATAAAAATAGTGGGAAAATCAATGTGGGTATAGACAAACATAATGGGGCAGAAAATGGCAGCCATGGTGAAGAAGAAAATCATGACAGTGCTCATGAATAAAGCAGTGATAATGAAGAAACAAATTCTGAGGGAAAAGTCAGTAGGCATAGAAAAGATGAAGAAAACAATGAAAGTGCCTCTAACAATGACCCCACAACAAATGCAAATAGTGATAAAGAGGCAGAATTTGTAAATGAGGACAGTGGGCCAAATCATGAAGAGGAGGATAGTCATAAAGATACAGATGTACAAAGCAATGATGAAGACATTTATAGTATTGAAAATACAGAGGATGATAATCATGAAATATTGACAGTGACACTAGCATGAGAGAAAATGAAAATACCTCTCCAGAAGGAAGTCAAGAGCAAAGTAAGGAAGACACACATACAGAAGTCATCAGTGAGAAGACAAATAGCCCTAAGGTCACCAGTGATCAAGGTATTCAAGTGAGACATGTTAAAACTTGTACCCTCACTTACCAAACAGGATCAAGGCAAGTGTTTGTTGCCTTTAAGAGGCAAGGGACCTTGCCATATACTTCAACTCAAACATTGGATAAAGGTAAGCAAAAAATGAAAGAAGAAGAGGAAGATCATGAAAAAGAAAGAGAGTTTGAACTCATTCACATAAACAGTGATGATGAGAAAGAAACAAGAGTTTCAAACTCCCTCCTCCAAGACAGGAATGCACAGATCAAGGAATTGGAGGCTGAATTAGAAAGAGCAAAGGATGTGATTCACTTCTATCAGATGCAAAACAAGCAAATGAGTTCCCAACAAGCCATCCATGAAAAAAGAACACTCAGGTACCGGAAAGAGGCTCAAATGGAACAGGTGAGGTTGGCAGAATTCATGGGCACTTATGAGGAGAGTAGTGATGAGGAGGGTCAAACTAGAAGGAGACCTAGAACTATGGGTCTTAGGAAAGCATTGGCAAAGAAAAGAGAAGAAGAATCATTCCAAGCAGAACAACTTTCTCTCCAAGAACTCCTTGCACTAGAAATTGAACATGATAGGGAATCATGGCTTGAGAGGGCTAACATACACCTTGAGGCCAAGCTGGAGAAGGCTAACAAAGACTTGGATCTACAAAGGAAAATGACTAAGTATTATGCTCAAAGAGACCAATTTGTAAGGCAAGAACTCAAAAGGGCCAAAATTGAGATCCAAGCACTAAAGGAGGAAGATGACCAAGCTAGCCTTGGTATTTTGGATCAAGCTTCTCTACAAGTCTCCCAAGACCCATGAGACACTTGTCTACCAAATTTGGGAGAAAGTGAACAAGTTTTTGTTTTTTTTGCAAATTTTGAGGCTAGGAACGCAGCACACCTGGTGATACACTCTTTTTCAGGGCATATTCAGGAGAATATCCTTGCATTTTTGGATTCCTCATCATGAGAGGAGCACTCTCACCAATTTTCAGCTCAATTGGAGTTGTTTTGATCCCCCAAAAGGGTCAAAAACACTCATTTTTTCACCATTCTGCCCTCTTTTCAGGACATATGTTGTGCTCCTAACAATATTGGAATTTTCAATTTTTGGACAAGTTACAGAGGGCATATTAGAAAAACAAGGATATATATGGAAAGTACACTTCACGGTATTTCCAACCAGCCATCACAGAGCCTTTTTCGACATCGGGAAGGCCTTCAAAACATGGATGTAAGAAGACCTATTTTTTCTGTTCCTGTGCTACGCTCCTAGCATGCAAATTCAGATTTGACACATAGTGCTACGCTCCTATGATTGAAAAGATAGAATGTGTGTTGCTTGTCAGAGCCTAAAATAAACCCTCTAAAGCGAACAAGTTCACATCCTTCTTATAATAGAGAGAGCCATCTTTGAGTCTAGGAAGGTTAGGTCTTATGACTCCAAAGACTGGTCTGATGTTACCCCGTGCATTTGGTCTACCAATCTGTTAAATTATGGGACACCAACAAGGGGTTTATCCCTTAGAAAGTTGAACTTCCTCCTCCTTTCATGGGCTCCCAACCTATTCTCCCTTCCTATAAATTGGTCCCCACCCTTCCACTACTAATTGGTCATTGTTGGGCTAGCCTGAACTCTCGTTCCCTTTACATTCTTGCACTATGATAATGCCTAAGTCATTCAGGAGAAGGAATTATTTAAAGATTTGGTAAAGGACTTGGATTTTCACCAAAGGGAGGCCTACAACATCAAGGCCTAGGTTGTAAGCTCTTCCTTTCATATTTATTAATAAAACATCTGATGTTTTATTTCTATATTTTTCTAATATTTTGTGCAAATATTTCGGTACTCCTTGTTTTTATAGATAGAAAATGTTTATGATTATTGTGTATTGGATTACATTTGTTGTTGCCTCTTGATTATTTGCAGGTATTCATGTGCCACTAGTAATAAGGAGAGAGCCTAAAAGGATTGTGAATCAAGGTCATCATAAACGGATTCGAACATTGCATTGGTAAAAGGTACCTCTATCTCTTTTCTTATCACATTCTGAATATTAGTTAAGAAAACTTTGCATCATAAAGCATCTCAAGTTTCTAGATCCAATCTAGGGCTAGAGAGATCACCTTTGTCCGTAGAGGGGATTCATCTTGAAAATAAAATTGGAAACTCTACTGGGGAGCTTAGCCTCTTAGCCTTCCTTTCCTGGACTGGTCTTGGATCAGTTTGACTGATCACTAAAATCTAAGATTTCTTAGGTATTTGTTAGTTTTCATAGGGTTTGATAATCATTTCACTATGTGAGGTCTGGTTTTTGTGTGAAACTCCTTTTTGTTTTTCCTTGTTTTTAACAACCAACACGTTTTATGTTTCCACAGTAGCATTTCCAGCGCAATTCTATATAGCTCAACCATGTCGATTTGTCTTTTAACACCCTTCTGCTCATCACAGAAGTGTTGATCTCAAACCTAGGGAAAGTTAGGGTTTCCCCTTGATTTTCTAGTGTGTCCTGGCCCCTGAAGAATTTTTGTAGAGTCTTAGTGGCCTCCTTCTTGTGTGTTTGACTTACTTGTCTTCTTTGAGCGAGTTTTTTCATCTATTTGACTTGTTTGTGAGTTGGGATATTTTTCACCATTTCAAACACCTTTTGTTGCATTTCTTTTGATTTGGTTTCAAGTGATTTTTATTATGCACTGGTCATCACTGCATTTCTGATCTTACCTTCAACTTAGTGTCAAACATAGGATCATAGATTGTTTGATTCTCATATCTAGAAGAGTGTATCTTTGTCCAAATTCAAAAGAAATTGAAAGTGATTTTAATTTTAGTTTGTGATTTGGCTTGTCTTTATCATTTTGAAAAAGGGAGTGAAAATCATTTCATTGGTGTGTTTTCTTAAAACGATTTTGATTTCTGTTTGATTGAAAAAAAAAGTGAAAAGGATTACTTTTGCATTTCTTCATTCGTTTCGTTCATTTCACGTTTAATTTCACTTCAAAGTAAAATTAAAACATTTCTATTTTCCACTAAGATGCACAAAATGATATATATATATATATATATATATATATATATATATATATATATATATATATATCATTTTGTGCATCTTTGTGGAAAACAGAAATGTTTTAATTTTTTCAATAAGTTTCATTTTTGGGAAAAGTGAATTCGATTGTAAAGAATCACATTTCGTAGTTTTGAACTAGTTTAGGGGGCATCATTGTTTGCTGCATTGATTGCAATTTTGCTTGCATCTCTTCCCGAAATAGTTTAGAGTTCATCGAAATGGAAATATTTTCTTTTTACACTTAGCCTGCATTATAGGTTTCAGGTGACATCAATTTTGAGCCAAAACTGAAACTTAACTCACGATCAACATCAAAATTTACCCAATTTACCTTAAGGAGAATTTGGAACTTGTTATCACCAAAATCGTACCTGATTGGCTACTGATCAGAAAAATTCAATGTAACTATTTCAAACCAATCTTTGGACTGAAGCTTAGCCTCTTCAGTATGAGAGGGCTCTCTCAAGGGTTAATGATATTGAATAAAGATGTAGATAGATGGCTAGCTCTATGAATTATGTATTGTTTTTGTATGTTTACAAGTTGAAAAGATGAAGGCTTTCTACCATTGGGCTATGGAGTCAGTGACAGGGATAAAGATGACAAAGGCTCTCATTGTGGACGCTGAGGCTTGTATTTATTTCAATGAAATAATAACACATTCAGGAACATCCCAATAACTTGAGGTTCAAAGGAAGTCATAGCATGTGACACACGAATTCTGAGTAATGAGACATCAAGGTATTGAAAGAAAAATAGTCAAAGAGATTCAACATAGCTTAATACTTAAAGGAAGTTAGAGCATGCACAATCATGAATTCTGAGTAATAAGCATTAAGACATTGGAAGAAAGCATTTCAAAAGATAGGACAGAAACTCATTTTACCATAACTTAATACTTAAAGGAAGTCAGAGCATGAACAATCATGAATTCTAAGTAATAAGCATTAAGAAATTGGAAGAAAAAATTTCAAAAGATAGGACAGAAACTCATTGAAATACAATAAGAATCTCAGGTGAAGAAAAGTGGTATTGTTACTGTGTATATCAGAAACTCCAAAAGCTTTACAATAAAATAGTCTGTTGAGATAACATTTTCCAACCTTTCATACATCGAAGTACTCACTACTTATAGGCATCTAGCCTTCACATCCAATCTACCAAGTGGCTAGATCATTAAACTCTATTACTGACACCAAATCTAACCACTAACTAGATATTTAAAACTAGAACTGACACCTTTCGAATTAGGAGTTAGAGTCCTACTATGACTCAAACACCTACTTATTATATTTAATCTAAAGATGATCCAAATCTTCCTCGAAAGGAATCATGTCTTTAAAACATATTGGCCACAAAAAAAAAAATTAATACTCTAACTGTCTTCATGAAGCTACTCTGCTTACTATTAAGGAGCTGTCAGTTTGATGATATGGCAACATAGTGCGCTGGTATCTTCGAACTATATCCATAACAAAATATCTCCACTTAGCAATATTTTGATCTGATACTCTTTATCATTTCTTTGATACTATTTGTCATTCCTCATGGAGAATAGATTGGAAATAGTTCTTTACCCTTCACCTTCTTCCAAAAATTGACCTTGCTGTAAAAATAGAGTTTTGAGCTACTTTCGTAGCTAATTTCGTGGAAAAAACAAAAAGGTCATCTGTGATAATCCTCTGCTATTCTTGCCATTGGAGGGTGTTAACTGATAAAAAGCATATAAATAAAAACTTTAAATTTCCTTAACCAGTTCAATTTAAGTGACTTTAAACCAAAAATATGTCTTCAGAAATTCCACAGCAAAAATTGGGCTTCAAGCCTGGGACACGCTGTAGAATTGCCTAATTTCCCATAGACTTCACAGAATTTGGCTTTTAGGCCTAGAAAAGGTCCATGGCTATGTGAGATGATAGTATGAAGCCTGATAAGGAAAATTTTGTTAAAAATACCTCTTACCCTCCTCAAGAAACAAAATTTTCATGTTCAGCCACTTCATCTACCAATAAAAATGACTCTGTTTTTCCTGAAAAATAATGCTGCACTCATGAGCTCCTACCTCTCGATCCCTGATAGTTGTTGCTAAAATCTAGGAGGTTTTTGTAGATAATAATGTTTATAAGAAAAACCTTTCTTGGTTTTTTGAAAACCATCTTTAGTTTTCCGGAATCGGCATTATACAATCATGTATAAAATAGGAAAATTTTGAATTCTGAAAATAGGTCCCAAAGGAAACTTCAAATCTCAAAATTGGTAGCACCTGGGAGAAAATTGAAAGAGGTTTTTGTTCCTTATGTGCTAGAAAAAACCTCCTTTATATTTTTTAAACTCATCTTCATTTTCCTGAAAATTCCTCTTGAAACGAACAACTCAAATAGTCCAAGAAACACAAAAATCCCCTTGTAGCTCCTGGTAGAAATACATGTAACCTGTCAGGATGAAAGCTTGTGTGAAGCTGAGGTCATCCATGATCAATAAAAATTCCATAGGCTCCTATCCAAACACATAGTCTCTTTTTTATGCTTTCCTCTTCATGGAAATTTCCTTTTATAACCCAAACTGCCCTCTTAAAAATGTGACAGTTGTAATGGACAACAAGTTGTTTGTCACAAAGCTAACTTTTCAAAGGTGAAAAATGATTGATACATGAAAAGGTTGAATTGTAAATGACAAAGAGGAGCTTGGGTAACTTTTTTAAGGAATGAAATTCAAATGTGGAAGGAAAGGTGACAAAATGAGGGAGTGGAAAGCAATGATGAGTGGTATTTATGCTTTTGCATGCTTAGATGATTATGCAATTCAATTGTCTGACCTTACCTTTACGCTAAACCACTAAATACTTGACAGGTCATCATCCCATTCATTTTTGCAGAAAAAATTTAATTCTGCAGCGTTTTTAGATATAAATTTTATATATTTGCTGCAGAATCAGGAAAAATTAGACATTTGACTTAAAAAAAAATTTTAGACCAATGCATGTGAACCTAAAGTGAAAATTGATAGATATGATTGAGATGAAATTATCAATGAGGTGTTTTGGACTTAGGATAAAGACTTATTTCATTAATTTCTCACTAATTTCATGGACCAACCTTATGAGACAAATGAAACCTAGATGAGTGACCCTAATCAAAAAATAAAAATTTATGTGTGATAATAGTGGCTCCACTTCAGATGGTGTGCCCCAGTGGTACAACAAAGAACCAGTAGTTCTAGTGCCATCCATCTTCTTGGAAATACAAACTCTGAAATTTATGAAAAAATTTCTGAGCTCTTATGGCATTCTCCTCGGGCTCAAGCTTGATGATTACTGCTAAAAAATCAACTTTGTACCTATTGAAAATATTCTCAGTCAACTTTGAGCTTATTCACACACTCCTACCTACCCTATCAGCTGAAATCTCCATTTTTAACTCAAGCAACATGAAACATCCAATGAAGTCAGTCATTGATCTGATCTAACACTTGAACCTATTGACTGCACTTGAACCAATAGTAAGCATGATACTAAAATGACCAAGGAAAGATAAAATGGATTTGTTCCTCATAGTGAAAATATAATTGAAAATATGGACTGTAGAACTCTTCCATGTAGTCAGCTATAGGATCAAAGAAGACATGATCCATTTGATGCTTCTCATGATATTCTGCAACTTTGAACAACTCACATATGCTTTGCTCAACCACACAAGATTTGAATTGTGTGCTATCAAATTGCTGTTCAAACTGATTTTCAAAAACGATGTATTCTTCCTCAAAATCAAAGGAGAAAGGTAGCAACACCCTCTCTTTTTTTTCTGGCATTAAAAACTTTTGAAAAGACTGATCTTGATCATGAAGCCTATAAGGTTGAATTTGATCTTCTAAAACTTCAATGTCCTTTTCAATGTTCTTAGCAACTTCATCCACAAATTGATTCTTAACTTCTGACTTGCAGTCAAATGATTTCAGATTAGAAGACAAGGATAAAGAAAAAATTTCACCCACTTCTTCATTAGTGTGATCATTATTTGATGTAGACTTATGCAAGAAATAACATGAAGAATCAAAATTTTCCTTTACTTGAGAGTTATAGTAATTATCTTCCAATATTTATGTTTATTGTTTGCAATGATTCTCATACTCCTAATGACCAAAAGACTGACAAGTCTGCTGCAACTTTTCATCAAACTCAGAGGATGTAACATGATTTTCATAAATAAACTCCGGTTGGGTTTAATTTTCATCCAAAAGAGAAGATATCCTTTCTTCTTGGTGATGAAAGGGATTGTCATGAAGGGCCTCTAAAATTTCCTCATCCATGAACTCATCATCTTCATAACAATTCTCCAAATATTCAATAAAAATCACATAGTGTTTACAATTGTCTTTTACCAACAATAAGGAGGGATGAAACTCTTCATACATCTCATAAAATGAAACATGGAAATCAGCAAGAGAATATAATGAACCATTTGGAAAGCTTTCATACCAAGACCATTCTTTTCCTTCTAAAGTGGCCATAAACATCTTCATGAGACAGTCCTCAAGGAATTTAACCTTAAGACTGTGTACATGCATATGAAATATAACCAAATGAAGAGAAACAATGTCTTTCTTTTCATCTTTAAATATTGGAAGATCAGTTAACCATTCAACCTTTTGCATAGGATTTGGAAAACTAGGGATGTGATACCGATTCATAGGTACATACATGGAATTTATTCTTGCAATGGAACTCAACTTGAAACTTCATCAAGCTACTGATCTTCAAGCAGTGGAGTCACCTTCAAATTGATTATTTGATGTGTGGAGTTTCCAGAGTAGAAATACAGCTAATATGTGCTTAAGTGTCTGCTACTCTCAAACCTTAGAACTGAAACTTTGTTGTTCTTCCCAATGAAAATTTACACCTTCGTTCCTTGGAAACGATGCCAAAATTTTATCACCAAAATCGTACCTGATTGGCTATTGATCAGAAAAATTCAGTGTAACTATTTCAAACCAATCTTTGGACTGAATCTTAGCCTCTTTAGTCTGAGAGGGCTCTCTCAAGGGTTAATGATATTAAATAAAGATGTAGATAGATGGCTAAATCTATGAATTATGTCTTGTTTTTGTATGTTTGCAGGTTGAAAAGATGAAGGCTTGATACCATTGGGCTATGGAGTCAGTGACAGGGATAAAGATGACAAAGGATCTCCTTGTGGAAGCTGAGGTTTGTATATATTTCAATGAAATAATAACACATTCAGGAAAATCCCAATAACTTGAGGTTCAAAGGAAGTCAGAGCATGTGACACACGAATTCTGAGTAATGAGACATCAAGTTATTGAAAGCAAAATACTCAAAGAGACTCACCATAGCTTAATACTTAAAGGAATTCAGATCATGAACAATCATGAGTTCTGAGTAATAAGCATTAAGACATTGGAAGAAAGAATTTCAAAATATAGGACAAAAACTCATTTTACCATAACTTAATACTTAAAGGAAGTCAGAGAATGAACAATCATGAATTCTGAGTAATAAGCATTAAGACATTGGAAGAAAAAATTTCAAAAGATAGGACAGAAACTCATTGAAATATAATAAGAATCTCAGGTGAAGAAAAGTGGTATTGTTACTGTATATATCAAAAACTCCAAAAGCTTTACAATAAAAGAGTTTGTTGAGATAACATTTTTCAACCTTTCATACATAGAAGTAATCACTACTTATAGGCATCTAGCCTCTACATCCAATCTTCCAAGTGGCTAGATCATTAAAATCTATTACTGACACCAAATCTAACCACCAACTAGATATTTAAAACTAGAACTGACACCTTTCGAATTAGGAGTTAGAGTCCTACTATGACTCAAACACCTACTTATTACATTTAATCCAAAGATGATCCAAATCTTCCTCGAAAGGAATCATGTCTTTCAAACATATTGGCCACAAAAAAAACATTAATACTCTGTATGTCTTCATGAAGCTTCTCTGCCTACTATTAAGGAGCTGTCAGTTTGATGATATGGAAACATAATGAGCTGGTATCTTCGAACTATATCCATAAAAAAATATCTCCACCTAGAAATATTTTGATATGATACTCTTTATCATTGCTTTGATATTATTTTTCATTCCTCATGGAGAAAATATTTTAAATACCTATTTACCGTTCACCTTCTTCCAAAAATTGACCTTGCTGTAAAAACAGAGTTTTGAGCTACTTTCGTAGATAATTTCGTATAAAAAATAAAAAAGGTCATCTGTGATAATCCTCTTCTAATCTTGACCATTGGAGGGTGTTAAGTGATCAAAAACATTTAAATAAAAAATTTGAAGTTCCTTAACCAAGTCAATTTAAGTGACTTGAAACCAAAAATATGTCTTCAGAATTTCCGCAACAAAAATTGGGCTTCAAGCCTGGGACATGCTGTGGAATTGCCTAATTTCCCACAGACTTCACAAAATTTGTATTTTAGACCTAGAAAAGGTCCATGTCTATGTGAGATGATAGTATTAAGCCTTATAAGGAATATTTGGTTAAAAATACCTCTTACCCTCCTCAGTAAACAACTTTTTCACCTTCAACCACTTCATCTACCAATAAAAATGACTCTGTTTTTCCTGAAAAATAAGGCTGCACTCATGAGCTCCTATCTCTCGATCCCTAATAGATGTTGAGAAAAATGGAGGAGTTTTTTGTAGATAATAATTTTTATAAGAAAAACCTTTCTTGATGTTTTGAAAACCATCTTCAGTTGCCTGGAATCTGCATTATAAAATCATGTATAAAACAGGAAAATTCTGAATTCTGAAAATAGGTCCCAAAGGAAACTTCGAATATCCAAATTGGTAGCACCTCGGAGAAAATTGAAAGAGGTTTTTGTTCCTTGTTATGTTCTTAGAAAAAAAATCCTTCATATTTTTGAAACTCATCTTAATTTGCCTAAAAATTCCTCTTGAGACCAGCAGCTCAAACAGTCCAAGAAACACAAAAATCCCCTTGTAGCTCCTGGTAGAAATACATGTAACCTGTCTGGATGAAAGCTTGTGTGATGCTAAGGTCGTCCATGATCATTTAAAATTCCATAGGCTCCTATCCAACCCAATTTCCTTTTATAACCCAAACTGCCCTCTTAAAAATGTGACAGCTGTAAAAAAAAATTTGGACAACAAATTGCTTGTCAGAAAGATAACTTTTCAAAGGTGACAACTGACTGATACATGTAGAGGTTGAAAAGTAAATGACAGAGAGGATCTTGGGTAACTTTTTCAAGGAATGAAATTCGAATGTGGAGAGAAAGGTGACAGAATGAGGGAGTGGAAAGCAATGATGAGTGGTATTTATGCTTTTTCATGCTTGGATGATTATGGAAATAAATTGTATGACCTTACCTTTACCCTAAACCACTAAATAATTGATAGGTCATCATCCCATTCATTTTTGCAGAAAAACATAATTCTACAACATTCTCAGTTATTAATTTTACAAATTTGTTGTAGAATCAGGAAAAATCAGACATTTGACTTAAAAACGAATTTTAAACCAATGCATGTGAACCTAAAGTGAAAATTGATAGATATGACTGAGATGAAATGATCAATGCATGTTTTGGACTTAGGATAAAGAATTATTTCATGAATTTTTCACTAATTTCATGGACCAACCTTATGAGACAGATGAAACCTAGATGATTGACCCTAATCAAAAAATAAAAATTTATGTGTGATAACAGGACTAATGAGAACATTGAGTGGTCTAGGCTAGAGGCATGTTCCGACGTCATAAAATGTAGGAGTTGTCACTAACGGTCTGCATTACATCGTGGAGGTGATATCTTGTCCCACATATGGAAGTATATTGATGAGTATATTTGGGGCACTCTCATCGAATGGTTACACATTAGACAACACTACTATGGACATGACTCCCACGAACCATCGCGTATATTTGGGGAGACACCATTGGGTTGCAAGACTACCATATTTAACCGAGTCGGCTGCCTTGTAAACGTGATACACTGAACACAACATTCAGGGAGATTGACTATAGTATGTTAATTGCTTGGTCATTTTTTCTATCATTTATCACCAATGTGTATATTATAGTGTACGAATAATTGGTAAACATTTATGCCTATTACACCCTTTTATTTATTTATTTATTTTTAAATTCTAAAAGTAACTTCCCATGAAAACATCTTACCCGTGCAGTTCTCCAGCCTCATTATTGCTTGGTAAATTGTGGATTTTTTATTTTCTCACCTCTTCCTTCTTTGATATTGCATTGAAAGTTCATCATGGTTGAATCATCGAATTCACCTCATCCCTCCTCTGAAGGATATCTAGAACCCCCTCTTGAGGTCCCCCAGTTTCCAGTTAGACCCCTTGAAGCTCAAGGTGTCGAACTCAAGATTTTCATCAGTATACAACTCATATCATCTCAGCCACTGCTTGACGATTCTGCTTGGAAAACATCAGAAGACTCTAAGCTGGAAAGCCCTGAAACATCTTCACATTTTACGAAATTTCTTGAAAATCCACTCTTTGATCTGATTGTGGTCTCACCTCAACTAGCTTATAGTCATTTTGATAAACTTGAAGTGACCCTTCATTCTTCTCTAGTAGCATCTCGCTCTATTGTCCGTTAGTTATTTCATGGAAAAATGGCATCCAATGTTGATGATGTTCCATTCGGGAGTTCTCCTTAGAGTACACTATACGAAACCCTTGGAACCTATATCCAAAAGCGTCCTTATTTGTATTTCCCTCCGAAGGTGAATTTTTTGGCCCACACCTCACGATTCAAGCAGTGGGACTGAAATAGCCTTTAGTTAAGTTGCATCTCCACTTCCACAAGGGTATACCTCTTTGGGAAATCTTATTTATGGAGATTTCGACACTACATCTTTATATCTGAATCCCATTTGGTCAACAAGTATTCCTCCGTCTTCTGGCCCCTTCATTTCAAATGTGGTTGTCGTGTCTCAACCTGTTGTTTTACTTACAGTCACTATTGGTAAAATTACTATTTTGATAGGATCCTCTACATCCTTTTCTCCATCTATGATTACTGCAATTCCACCATTGAGTGGAATATTTTCGGATGTGTCAAAGCTTACGAATGACCCCATCGAACATCATTTTCATTGGCCACTAATTCCAACTAATATCCCTGGAGATTGTTCTAAATTTTAAGGAAAATCTAGGGAAGACCCCCAAACCCATGTCATGACGTACCACTTATGGTGATCTTCTAATTCTTGGGTCGATGATTCTATTCATCTTCTTTTTTTCTAGCATACTTTGACCAATACTACGAAAACAAGGTATATTGAGCTCCCTTGAGGAATTTTCTTTGATTTAAATGATTTGGCTATGGCTTTCCTCACCCATTTCCAGTTACCTATCTGGTATGAAACTGACACCCACCTCCTCACTTCATTGAATTAGTTAACTACTACTATAATTTCGAATCACATTCATGAATGGCGACGTTGTCGTCACCTCATAAAATTCGAGATCCCTAATCAGATGTTGACTGAATGGTTTATGAAATAATTCGTTCCCAGTATTGCTAAGGATATTGCCATGGGTGGATGTATCATGCAAGAGGAAGTCATTTCTAGAGCCCAATACCTCAATTTGGTTTATTCACAATCTAGGACTCTATACGAGCTCTTTCCTGACATGTCAGGACCTTCAACTGATCCGACATCATCTCAGTCTCCCACTATGCCTCTGTTTGATGGCGTTATTAGGAAAATGACTCATAATGATAGTAGTGCACCTAAAAATTCTTCAAAGTCTAAGTTCACTTCTGCCATTGTGCCCTCCACTCCTTCCAGTAACCAAAAGAATCCTGGTAAAACCTCCAAGGTAATTTTTTTTCAATCTTGTACTACAATAGACAAATCCTCGAAAGGTAAGAAAAATGGTAAAGGTAAATCCAAATCCGGCAACCATAAATAGGATTCAAAAAGTCATCTGCTGATGATTCTTCTATGCACAAGCCTATATATCCTTGCCTAATATGCGATGATGATCATTACACCAAGGATTTTCCTCCATGTGCTGAAGTGGCCTGTATTCTGAAGGGTGCCCCTAGGACTCTAGCTACCTTGAAAGAACCTTTCCCTTCTCTGCAAACACAAATGGTAGATCAACCCCAATCATCTGGAAACTATTAGGTTTTCATGGTTGGAACAGAACCTATCTCTATTACCATGAGATTGAAATACTACCCCAATCCATCCAAGACTCCTATGGAACTAGAAGTCACAGATCACCCTTCCTCTTCCACACCTCCTACTTTTGGTCCTCTCCAGATTGAGAGACCTAGTAGTGAATCCATCGTCTGACCTCCCCAAAAATATGTTCTGTTAGACTCCTATACCAATAGGTGTCATTTTTCATGATTGACTTCTTGAACTATGCAATATGTTCAAACCTTTTTCTTGTTGCAAAGGTGTTCCATATTCTTAAAAAATCAAAAAATCAAAAAATTTAAAAAATGTAAAGAGGGTATACCCTAAAAGAAAAATAAAAGGGTGAAAAAATAAAATTGGTCAAAAAAGTGAAAGAAAATGAACCCCATCAAAATGAAGGCCAAGGAAAGTGTGCAACTCTAAATGCCACTACTTTTTTCTCTGATGTAATAAACAAAATTGTGTGCAGTTTGTCAAACTTTTGCCACAATTTATGAAGAGTCAAACTGTTTAAACTTGACTCATTAATTTTTCAATTTCATGCTGTAGAATAGAGAATAAATATCTAGCCAAACAGTTTAATCTTGGAAGATAAGTAGATAGGTAGAGTTAATAAAAGGTTCTCAACAGTTTAATCTGAGCCCTTGGATGTAATCAGTGTAGACTTAGATAGGTTTGCCATGTAAAAGGAAAATAAAATTGATAAGGGTTTTCCAATCTAAGTGCACCCTAATAAAGAAGAGAAAATGGTAAAGTAAGTAGGGTAGGAAAATGTTGTTGCAGAATTACATGTGATAAATGATGGTTCCAAATGTTTTCAATTTTAATTTCATCACAAGTGCAAAGGCAGATACTACATTGGAAAAAGTTCACAGTAAAGAAAAGTCAAGATTATTAACTTCCCCTTCATTTTCCCTTAAATATTTCACTAATTTCCCCTAAAGTGCTAAGGCATTTGAAGATTAGAGGAGCTCAAGGCATTTCCTTGACTTTTGGAGGGACCGGACCCTCGGCCCAATAATTGAAAAAACCTAAGTACTTGAAATCATCCATTATCACATTCATTCACCTCTCAAAATTCTTTCCTAAGTAAAATCCCATTTTACTTAGGAAAATCCTTCAATATTTCATGAAAAGCCCTTAAAATCACTTTTATTCTAAGTCTAAGTGATGAAAGTATAATAATTCCATTTACTTTTGAATCTTCACTTTCTTGGTTATATTTAAGTATTTTGAGTTTACATTGTCCCCGTGTCATATTAACTCTAATTTATATATTAACTCCCTATAAAAATCACCTTTTCCTATTATATATAAATCCTTTTATAGTAATATCCCCAAAACCCTTATATTATGACTTTTTAGCCAAAAGTATTTAATTCCTATTTATTCAAATCAAAAACCCACAATATACCCCCTTTTGGCTAAAATATAACATTAATATTATTCCCGCCCCCCTACGGTAAATAAATCGCATTGATTTAATTACTGTATAAATAAAAATATATGAAAAAAGTTTAAAACATATGTATATATGTTTAAAACAAAAATGAAACTCAAAGTTTAATTAAAACCAAACTTTGAAATAACCCATCCCGCATGTATTTTTCACCCCCGACCATCCACTGTACAAGGACTTAATTAATCCTCATGGTTAATTAAGAACCGATCCCCGCCAATCAGAATGCCCTCGAAAAGATTAATTCGTAATAAAATGTGTTGGGTCTCGCCCGTTAACCACCTATCAACTCCCTGTCCCGTCTACCATTCGATTTATCACTCCAAAATCGACGACTGTCGTTAATTCCGCTGGCCATCCCCGATCCGATCATTAATGCACGAAATGCCAGTGGTTTTCAAATAGTACCCTGGCCATGCATTATTTGTTCTGTGGATTCGCTGCCTCTCCGCCCAAAACCGCTTTCCCTCAAAAGTGGTGCGGAATAAACCACTTACCACCTTTCCCCGTGACTCATTTGTTGTACAGGATGACGTCATTTATTAAAATAATAAAAAATTCACCCCCCATTTGACTTTGCGAATAAAACAAAAATTCGCGTCGTTTTCATTATTTTGTATGCAGAAAACAAATACACCCTCCATGCAGAAAATTCGAATTTCAAATTTTTGAAGTCCGCCAACCTTTATCCTGTCGAAGAAAATTGCAGTCAAGCCTCTCAGAAGATTATCCGCCTTAACCAGTACCTGCTATCTCCAAAAGAAAAACAGGTATTTACCCTAAATTCGCACTGAACTCTGTAAGAAACTCGGCTTTCCTTTTTCTTTCACCGAAACGGAGTTAAGATTAATTTCTAGTTCATTCCTTAATCCTGAGAACTGTAATTGAATTCCCAATCTGCAATTGTACTCGTTTCTCCCGTCGAAACCTGTAATTTTGCTCAACTTTTCACCATAAGCCGAATTTCCATTTTTGAATCCACAAGAACCAAGAATGGAGGTTCCCTTGGCCCTAAATGTCACCCCATTAAATGCCCCTCACAGAGACTTGGATTATTTATCATTAGTCGACAGAGATTTCCAGATTAAAGACCTAGTTTTTAGTGATAATCCTCTTCGAATTTTTTGTTGCTGCAGAGACAATTATTTGAATGGCTTAGATATGATTGGGTTATGGGAATCTAATATTCCTAGGTACCTTTTTCCCTCTTTCCATGTTTTCCCTGAAATAATCCATTTTTGCCATGGAAATTATGATCCTAACCAAAGAGCAGTCTTATCCCCAAATCAAGATGTCCTTTTCCAAATTACTTCTCAGTCTATCAATGAGATGCTACATTTTCAACCTGATCAAGCCCTCACTCCCCTGTCCATGGGAGATTTACTTGAGAAATCCACCAAACTATCCCATGAAGAATTAAGCCACATCTGCCAGACCTTTATGTTCCTGATCATCAACCTAAAGGCCCTCCCCCTTATGGGTATGATTTTTTCACTGAGGAGGGTAGACTAGTTTTGGAAATGATATCCTTTATAATGGGCTTTAACACCAGTGAATATGTTGACCATTTAACTCTAGTGTTATTGTCTATTTTTACCCCTGGACAGCCTCCTGCTGTCAGGTATGACTTTACCTCATATATTGCAGACAAAATCCACGATCAATTCATGAGATTAGAAAATGAGAAAGTGTTTAAATATTCTTCTGTCATTTACCATCTCATGCTCTATTACCAGTCGGAAAATTTCCCTTTCTATACCAAAAATATTGATGCCCAAGGGAATCCAAGATCTGTTATCTTTTGGTCAACCATCACTCATAGTTCTCGAGATTCTCCCTATTCCTATAATGAGTTCATTAATCTTTTTATACATCATGCAACCACCTTGTTAACAGGAGTTTCTCCTCCAAGACTCAACAATGAAATCAAGAAAACTTTACAGCTCTCAAAACAATACAAAGTTGGTGATTGGTACTTATACCAAAACCACACAGAAGTCAGAATATATGGATGTGAATTATGTCCATTCAAATTTCCAAAATATGTCCCCATGAGAATATTTGCATTAGAATATTTCAGGCAGATGAACAATTCTGATATAATTCATTTTTGTAATGCAAAGAAGAAGGCTCAACTTCGGATCAAAAGACAATTAGGTCCCTTCATCTGTAACTCTAGGGATGCAGGGGAAGAGGCTGAAAAGATATTAGAAGACTGTTTCAGATTACAAAAGAGTTTCTATTGGGTGCCTTATGATCCATTCAACTTCATTTGTGATAAAAGAATGAAGAATAAATCAGCACCATACATACATCAAAGAATCGCAGAGATTGAAAAATATGCTAATACAGATGAATGGATAGAAGGAACATTGATAGAACAGGATATTGAGCAGGTCAATGTAGACAATGTTATGAAATATCTTGAAAAGATGCTTGACCTAGACTCTTTTGCACAGGAACCAAGATCAGAGGTTGGTCCTTCCTCAGTTGGGATTATTCAGTAGGAGTTACAAGAAAACATTGCAGTATCATCTAAGGGAAAAGATAAAGAGGTTGATACACAAGTTAAAGAAACATTCACTATGACAGAACAACCTCAAACTTCCAAAGGACAGGATCAAGTACAGGTTTCTTCCGTTCAAACCAATCCAGTAGAAATGTCAATTTTGCAGATTCCATTAAATGTGGAAAAGGGAAAAAAGAGAGAAGATGAAGCTGCTACCCCTCTCACTAGAATCCTTGATAGTCAAGGACTAGAACAATTGGGCAGTCAACAAACAGGTACAGTCAGTGGAGCATCCACTACCTCACAAAGGAAAGAGCTACAAAAGCAACAGAGTGTTGAAATATCTTCTTTCAAAACACCAGCTAAAGATACAGGAGATATAAAGAAGACATTTATCAATATCAAGGCCAGGAATGATCCACTGAAAATTCAAGTATATAATCAATATCTGAAAATGGCTCCAAAGAATCAAGAAAGATTAATGTCAGCTTTTGACATCCAACAGGGAAAAATGTTAATGAGCCATTTCAAACCCAAAGTACAGCAACCCCAAACAACTGCTGATTATATTAGGACAAACTTTGAAGTCCTAGCAAAGGATATCCATCCTTTAGATCAAATTGAATTACATAAGCAGACTGGAAAAATGATTTATTCTACTTTGACTGATAAGGCAATGGCAGCTCACAGGTTACAAGATTCTTTGGAAAACACTAATACATAATTGCAGCTTGAAAAGGCTTCTTCTCAAGCCAAAGACAACAGGATAAAAACATTGGAGGAAATAATTATTGGAATAGGTCACAATCCAAAGGATGTCAAAGGTATAGAAGCTCTAATCAAGAAAAAAGATGATGACATTGCAGCTTTGAGAAAGCAGTTGAAATTGCCAGCTTCAAGACATCCTCAAACTGAAGAAATAATAAAGTAGAATTCTTAAGAAGAAATGATGGAGTTACTTTTGAAAATGAATGAGCAACTGATTGAAATAGAAAAAGAGCTGGAACAAAAATTAAAAGACAAGCAGTCCAGTGTTCCAGTATCTACAGCAGAGGTTATTACAGGTACACAACCAACATGTCAGCCAGCAGAATCATCACAGGTAAATACTTCAAATTTGAGTACTGAAGAATTAGTAAAGAAAATGAATGACTTGAAACTTCAAGTAACAGAACTTCAGCACACAAAGTTACATCTTATCAATTTGGAACAGAGATATGATCTTTCAAAAATGAGTGTTGCTAACAAATCAAGAGAAATCAAGAGATTGGAAAAATTGGTTAAAGCATTAGAAAAGCATCTCACATTGGAGAAGCCTTTGAGAGAAATAAATTAAATTCTTTGGGATAATATTATCCAGTCAATAAAAGACATCTGGCCTTCAATTCAGATAATATACGAGCAGAATGATTTGGTCAAAGCAACTCTGGATGAAGTTGAAAACACACGAGCAGAATTAGGAAATAGGCCTGAGGAAGCCAATCAGCTCATACAATTTCTAAACACCCAAACCAGACAGCAGCTTGAAGAAGTGGGTATTCAGGATAGAACTGCAACAATCTTAGAAATAAAAAGAGTTTTTACTAAAAGAACTCTTATGCAAAATTTGGAATGAAGGTGCTTTGACATGCAGGGAGAAATAATTTCTTTCAGAGAAAGGTTTAATGTTTTATTGAATAAAGGGTTGCCCAACCCTATGGTTTCAGAAGATAAAATAATGGACCTGGAAACTTATGTTAGGAAATTGGACATACATTCTCACAATCTAGCCAGTTCCTCAGCCATTTCATCAGAAGCAACACTACCTATAGGAAGGAATCTTCATGACAGATTATAGAATTTGTTTTATCTAGAACATGAAGTAAAGCATTTGTTTCCTAATCAGCCTAATTTCTTCAGATATACTGAGGCCGATGAATCATTGAGGAAGCTTCAACGGACAAGAATAGCAGAAGATAAATGGTGGGAAGATTTGTTGGAACTTTTGTAAAATTTATCCTTATATGAAATTTTGCCTATTTACTACAGTATAAAGGATAAAGGGACAAACAAAGGTCAAAGAGTACCAGTTCAGTTAAAGTGTATCAGTAAGAACAAAGAGTATCAGTGAACCAAGTCAGTTAGAAAAAAATTACTGAAGAGGACAACGATGAGCTAAAATATAGGTCCTGCCTCCAGCACATTCTCAAAAGGAGGAAACAGCACAACATCGGTTACTTCTTGTCTTATCTATGAGACCATCTGTCTCTATTTTTATTGTAACTTATTTGTGAGTCATCTTAGATTATATCTCATTTTGTTAAGAGATATTTTGTATGATTTTTTGTATAAACAAGCCCTCAATTGAATTATTGAGGGTGGATTCTTATACTCTGATGTAACATTGAATATTTTGGAATAAAGAGCTTTGGAGAAAATTTTCATGGCAAAATTGGACAAGGAATTGAGGCAGAAGACTTTTCTCAGGATTCATGCGTCAAATGAAGGATCAATAAGTCATCTCTATCTCATGTTTTGAAGTTTAATATTTGTTTACAATATCATCTGTGTTTCATTATCTTGATATTTAACGAAAAAGATTAAATCAGAAAGTACTTAGGTGTAATCTGATTTCAGTCGTTATTATTTTAAATGTTTTCCTCTAAACTGCTTTAAACAGCGAATTCTTAATTGCTCCTGTTTGTATAGTTCATATATCTTTGGTTATTTAGTAAAGAATACTTAACTGCTCTTTATTGATAATCAATCTATTTCTCTTCTCTTGAATTTGTTTAAAGATTCTTCATTGCCTTTCATCCGTTTGAATTCCATTCCATTCACTTTAGATCTATAATTGTTTCTAGTTTAATTATCTTGCCCTGATAAACCATATTTTGCTTAAAAACTTAAGCCAGTGTAGCCAATCCTTTGACTCCATTAGCCCAATGGACTAAAACTATTTGATCTTAATCTTAGCTAAAGAATTCCATCAACCAAAACAAAATCAAAACCCCTGGACTTTACAACTAGCCTAATATCTTCTAAAAACAAAGCTATATTTTATAGAGAGAGCCCTCTCTGGATACAGATTGGCTAGATTATGTATCTGAAGGTTGGTTTGTGGTTACCTCGGACCCCTTTCCTCTTCCAACAACTTCAAGGAAAATATGAGTGATAACATAGTGGCGACCATACTGGGGACTCTGAATCATTTTATTGTTACAATTGTTTGATTTATAAACTACAGACGGAGTCTGAATATTAGCCAGGTATCCTTTGAAATGCTTTTGCTCTGCAATTGCATAGTAAATAAATGCTACTTCAGTCAATCTCCGGTCTAGTATATAGACTAAAACTTTGGTTTCTAACATTCAATCAGTTTCTCTAGTTCAATAAATCTTTGAGAAAATTTTAATTAAAAATATTTAATTTCTTAGAGAATTTGTCGAAGTTGTATTTTCATTCCTTTTAAAACAAAAAACTAAAAAAAGAAACATTACTAGGAAAACTGGCTTCAGAAAGGACTCATTATACTAGGTCAAATCCTGACCCTAATCCACCACCGATATTTGAGAATCCAAATCTGATTCCCAGAATTCTGAGAAGGCAAGAGAGTCAAGAAAGCTCTGGGAGTTCTCGACCTCTTTTTAGATCAAACTCTTGCCCTGTGAAGTTTGTGTATCTTGAAGACGAACCATTTGATGAACATTTTGAAACTTCTCTATTCGTAAATTTTTCTGAATCCGAGTTGTCCAATCTTGTTCCTGATCCATTATTTCTTGAATATTTTCAATTTGAATTTATCACTTCACATCTTGACAAGCATCTACAAAATTCCATTCAATCTGAACAGACCTTTGAAGAAACTTCAAACACTTTTGTAATTACTGCAGCTTCCCCAAGTTCAGCTACTTTTCACCAAAATTCTCAAACAAAATCCACTCCTTCTACTCCTCCACCCACTACTTCCAGACCATCATCACCTGTTATTCCATTACACCTTCCAATGGAAAATAGATATGCTCCTTTAATATTGTCAGGCAACCCTGCTGCTTTGCCTCAAGACTATCAGAGTAAAATCACCCCTTTTGATGGTTCTGGTACTTACACTGCTCAACAACATACCAAAAGGATGACTGATTACTTTGAATTTTATGAAATAGATGCTGATGATGTTCAAATGAGAATTTTTGTCTAGAGTCTTACTAGGGAAGTCAGGACATGGTTTAGGGCTCTTGCTCCAAACAGTATTGTTGACTTACCAGCCCTGTATAGGGCATTTTTAAATAGATGGGAGAAGAAGAAAGACCCTCTTCAAATCCTATCATACTTTGGAAAATTGAAAAGAGGACCTAATGAAGCAGTGCAAGATTATATCATTAGATTCAACGAAGCCTACAACGTTGTCCCCCAAAACCTTAGACCCCCTTCGGATTCAGTACTGGTTAAATTCCCTGATGGGTTTGATTCTGACATAGCATATTCACTTAGGGAAAGAGCTCCCCAAACTCTATAATAGATGCAAAGCATAGTTGTTAGTGTTGAAGCTAACCTCATAGAAAAACGAGCTAGAGCTAGAGCTGAATGAAGGATGCCTATAAACGAAGAACCTTCGACTTTTGAAAGAAAGCTGGATGAAATTATTAAAGGGATGGAAAGAATGGGAGACAGAGTAGAGACAATCGAAATAAATTCTTCTGGCGATGGTCAAAATGTTGTTAGAAACCCAAACTTTAGAAGAAATCAAAACCAAAATACTGGGAAAAATGTTCCTGGCCAAAACATCATGCCACCATTCCAGGAAAATTTTGTTGAAGGTTCATCTTCGGAGGAACCAACTGAGGATGTTGAAATAAATAACTTGACTGAACACAAGCATGAACCAGAAGTTTTCCTATCTCAAGATGATCAAGAAAATCACATTCTTGAAACATTTCAAACTCATTCAGGAGAAACTTTTGATTTTAAAGAAGGATATGATTCAGCAATTTATGAAGTTCATAAACAATACAATTTGAGAAGCAGACGGATTGACGTGCCAGAGAATAACAAACAGAAAGCTATGAAACAAAACATCAAAGGTAAAACTAACACTCCTCCTATACAAATTCTTTCTAGAGCAAGTCCTAACCCCGCTAATCCAATAATTGAAGATGTGTCTGATAATCAACTAAATAATAAAAAAATTTCCAATAATTTTCCTCCAACAGTAAATGTAGAAGAACCAGCAGAAGTTAATTCAGAAATACCTTCAACTCATAATCCCACACCTGAAAAAGAGAAAAATACTGAAGACACAAAAAACAAAGAAAATCCAACTGTTCAAAATACTAGAGCTCAAACAGAAAAATATTTCAATCTAGAAGCTGAAATAGGCAAATTAAAGATAGTTGTTCCATTAGAAGAATTAGCTAAAAATGATGTCTATAGAAGCCAAATTAGCAGATCCCTTAACATTACTGGAATGGATGGTTCAGTAAATGTTTTTGATGATCAACCCAAATTACTTTTTGGCCCTGAAGTAAATGGCAAACCAGAAAGTGGAGGAACTCCTCCCTTTTATGTGAGCTTGAATGTACATGAAAAAATACTTCATAATGCCATGCTTGATTATGGAGCGTCTCACAATTTAATGCCCAAGGCTGTGATGGAAAGATTAAACCTAGACATTACCAGACCATATAAAGATATTTTTTCTTTTGATTCAAGTCAGGTAAGATGTTTAGGTTTGATTAAAGATTTGTGTGTTACTTTGGTGAAATACCCTGCGAAATCTATTCTGATGGATATAGTAGTAGCAGATATTCCTCCCAAATATGGTATGTTGTTGTCCAGATCCTGGGGTGCCAAAATCGGAGGATCTCTTCAATTAGATATGTCATATGCTACTATTTCAGTGTTTGGTCAACCTAAAAGACTATACAGAGAGACCTTGATGAAATATTTAGTCAGTAGTCAGGAGAAGCCTGAAAACTTCCCTGTCTACTCAGTACATTCTGATATGGACTCATTCATCCTTTATAATGCTGAATTTGACCTTTCGACTGAACTAGAAGCACCAGAAACAGAAAATGCAAGTAAATCTACTGTTCAAATCAAAATACCAGAAAAAACTAAAAAACCAGAGCTCCCTGTTAAGAAAATTGTTAAAACAGTTGATGAAGATTATGAACATGAAATTCTGTGGCATTTAGAATTTGATGGTTCAGTAAATAAGTTAGGAGTTGGAGCTGGAATTTGGATACATAATATTGAAAATGATCATGCTGAAGGCCATGCTTATAGATTGAACTTTAGATGCACTAATAATATGGCAGAATATGAGGCTCTTTTGCTAGGGCTTAAACATGTCAAAAAATTAGGAGCAATTAGAGTATCAATTATAGGAGACTCTTAGTTAATTATTCAACAAATCAATGGTGAATGTTCAACAAAAGACCCCAGATTAAGAGAATACAGAGGAACAGTTGTGGAAATTCTCAATACTTTTCTACAAGCTCAGCTTGCCAAAATTCCTAGAAAACAAAATTTGCATGCTCACAGCCTTGCAATGTTCGCTAGCACCTGTAAATTACCTTTTGGACCTAATCATCAGTTCACAGCTAAGATTAGACATAGACCTGCTATACCGGATAATCTTATGAATTGGCAAGTGTTTGTAAATAATAATCAGATTAATAATTTTTTGACCTTAGAAAATGATTTCTCTAACAATAGTATAGATGAAGACACAACAATCAATGAATTTGATCAAATAGATGAAAAAGAAACGAATATTTCAGAAGAGACTATAATTCACATGCTTCACCCAACCAAATTCACTAAAAAAGATATGCAGGATTTGAAACAAATGGAAATCGATGAGATTATAGAAGATGAATCTGAAATTATTAATCTGAAAGATAATCATTTACCTAAAGGATTAACTCCTTTAGAAGATCTTTTTGACTCAAATGACATTCCACTAAAACCCAAAATGGAACCGTTGAAAGTTGATATTGAAGAATACAATTTGGGAACTGAAGGAAGTCCCAAGATGGTTAAGTTATCTAAATCTCTGCCAGAGGATCAAAAGGTTAAATATGTTGAACTTTTAAAAGAATTCCAGGATGTTTTTTCCTGGAGTTATGAAGATCTTAAATCATATGATACATCAATAATTCAACATACAATACCTTTGAAACCATATTAGAAACCATTCAAACAGAAACTTAGAAGAATCAACCCTGTGCTACTACCTTCAATTGAGAAAGAAATTAAAAGAATGTATGAATCAGGAATAATTGCTCCTATTAGGTTTTTTGAATGGGTTTCTAATTTAGTACCAACAAGGAAGAAGACTGGAGAAATTAGACTGTGTGTCGATTTGAGAAATTTAAACAAAGTTTCTTTAAAAGATAACTATCCTTTGCCTAAAATGGACCATATCTTACAAAGGGTAGTAGGATCTTCAAGGATTTCTCTTCTGGATGGATTCTCAGGATACAACCAGATTCTGGTTCATCCTGATGATCAAGACAAAACGGCTTTTACGACACTTTGGGGTACATTCAAATATGTTAAGATGCCTTTTGGACTCAAAAATGCAGGAGCAGCCTTCCAAAGAGCAATGGACATTGCCTTTGCCAAAGAAATTCATGATTTTCTAGTCATATATCTGGATGATTTGACTGTTTTTTCCAAGACAGATCAACAACATTTGGATCATCTTAGACAGGTGTTCATAAAATGCAGAAAATATGGTATTTCTTTAAATCCTAAAAATTCATTGTTTGGTCTTGAAGAAGGTAAACTTCTAGGTCATATCATTTCAAAGGATGGCATTAGAATTGATCCTGAAAGAATACAAGCCATTTTGCAGATACCTCATCCCAGGAATATTAAAGAACTTCAAGCTTTCATAGGTAAAAGCAATTTTTTGAGAAGATTCATTTCTAGTTTAGCTGAATTACTTAGACTTCTTACTAACATGTTAAGAAAGGATTCGAGTATTAAGTGGACGGTAGAAGCTAAGCAATCATTTGAAGAAATAAAAATGGCTTTGACCAGAACACCAATTCTTACCAGTCCAAAATTTGATAGAGATTTCATAATTTTTTCATTTTCTTCTGAACATACAGTTGCAGCTGTTTTATTACAAAAGGATGATCAAGGATGTGAAAAACCTATAGCCTTTTTTAGTAAAGCACTTAGAGATGCATCATTGAAATATAATATCATGGAGAAACAAGCTTTTTCACTTGTGAAAGCAATTAAAGATTTCAGAATTTATATATTGTATTCACATGTGATAGCTTATGTACCTAATGATGTCGTTAAAGACATCTTAACTCAAGATGGTATTGAAGGCAAAAGAGGTAAATGGATAGCTACCATATTAGAATATGATAGTGAAATAAGACCTACAAAACTCATAAAAGGACAAGGTTTGGCGCAACTCATGACTGAAACAAATTTCCAAGCCTTGAATATTAATGAACTGGATGACGAACAGGAGATGGCGACTCCACAAATCAGTTAGGCCTTTTTAGACTCACCTTGGTACGCTGATATCATTTATGTTTTGTTAAACCTGCAAGCTCCTCCAGGGTTATCCAGAATGAAACAAAGGTTTTTGAAAATGACATCTTTAAAGTATTGTATTTTAGATAATGCTCTCTTTTGGAAGAATCATGATGGAATTCTATTAAATTGTTTATTAAAAGATGAAGCTGACAAGGTTCTCAATCAATTCCATGCAGGAGATTGTGGTGGACACCTCTACTGGAAGTCAACTACAGATAAGATCTTAAAGGCTGGTTTTTATTGGCCTACCTTGTTTTTAGATGTTAAGAAATTTGTAACTTCTTGCCATAAGTGTCAGATCTTTGAAGGCAAGAGAAAATTGTTACCTTTACCATTAAAACCAATTTCCACCGAGAAACCTTTTCAACAATGGGGCCTAGATTTTATTGGAGAAATCCATCCCCCCTCTTCTGGGCAACACAGATGGATCTTCATTGCCATAGATTACTTTACTAAATGGATTGAAGCTATCCCATCCAGACAAGCCAATGATTCTGTAATTATAGGATTCTTAGAAACCAATATACTTTCAAGATTTGGCTGTCCTGAGAAAATTATAACGGATAATGCTACTGTGTTTAAGTCTAAGAAAATGATTAGTTTCTGCAATAAATATCACATCACTTTAGGCCATTCAACAACCTATTATCCTCAGGGTAATGGACTGGCTTAATCTTCCAATAAAAGTCTCATTAATATCATTAAAAAATTATTGGAAGAGAATAAGAAGAATTGGCATAAGAAACTTACCAATGCATTGTGGGCAGACAGACTTACTACCAAAAAATCAATTGGGACCGGTCCATATGAATTATTTTATGGTATTGAGGCAATATTTCCATCATCTTTAGGAGTTCTTGTAATGAAGTTACTTCAGGAGGCTCAAGTAGAACCAAATGATATTCAGAGAAGAATAAATCAAACAATTCACTTGCAGCAGACCAGAGAAGAAGTGTATCAACGATCCCAAGTTTTGCAGGAAAAATTAAAGAAGATGTTTGACAAAAGGACTAAAGCAGAAGATTTTCAAATGGGAGACAAAGTTCTAAGATGGGATTCCAGAAGGGAAGATAAAGGGAAACATGGGAAATTTGATTTCTTATGGAAAGGACCTTACATCATTCATGCTTTACAGGGAAATAACACATATTTTTTGAAGAATTTGGATGGTACAGAAGCTGAGGAAGGACCAGTCAATGGTCGCATGTTAAAATACTACTTTGATCCTATTTACTAGGATGTTTTCGATTTTCTTTAACATGTACATAATATATCCTTTGTAATGCATCAGTTTGGAGTGGATAGTGACCTACTGGAGTTGAAGCCCAAAGTGAAGGCCCTAAGCTTCAGAAGTTTTACTATCATATATACAATATAGCCACCAAAAAAATAAGATTACATGGTTCAATTAAAGGCATTTTGAGGCATCTGACCTGATGTTCTTGACTTTTCACTAGGAAAAGCCATCCCCAAGTGGAGCCAGTGTTAGACTCCTATACCAATAGGTGTAATTTTTCATGATTGACTTGTTGAACTATGCAATATGTTCAAACCTTTTTCTTGTTGCAAAGGTGTTCCATATTCTTAAAAAATCAAAAAATCAAAAAATTTAAAAAATGTAAAGAGGGTATACCCTAAAAGAAAAATCAAAGGGTGAAAAAATAAAATTGGCCAAAAAAGTGAAAGAAAATGAACCCCATCAAAAGGAAGGCCAAGGAAAGTGTGCAACTCTAAATGCCACTACTTTTTGCTCTGATGTAATAAACAAAATTGTGTGTAGTTTGTCAAAATTTTGCCACAATTTATGAAGAGTCAAACTGTTTAAACTTGACTCATTAATTTTTCAATTTCATGCTGTAGAATAGAGAATAAATATCTGGCCAAACAGTTTAATCTTGGAAGATAAGTAGATAGGTAGAGTTAATAAAAGGTTCTCAACAGTTTAATCTGAGCCCTTGGATGTAATAAGTGTAGACTTAGATAGGTTTGCCATGTAAAAGGAAAAGAAGATTGATAAGGGTTTGCCAGTCTAAGTGCACCCTAATAAAGAAGAGAAAATGGTAAAGTAAGTAGGGTAGGCAGTTGTTGTTGTAGAATTACATGTGATGAATGATGGTTCCAAATGTGTTCAATTTTAATTTCATCACAATTGCAAAGTCAGATACTACATTGGAAAAAGTTCACAACAAAGCAAAGTCAAGATTATTAATTTCCCCTTCATTTTCCCTTAAAGATTTCACTAATTTCCCCTAAAGTGCTAAGGCATTTGAAGATTAGAGGGGCTCAAGGCATTTCCTTGACTTTTGGAGGGACTGGACCCTCGGCCCAATAATTGAAAAAACCTAAGTACTTGAAATCATCCATTATCACATTCATTCACCTCTAAAAATTCTTTCCTAAGTAAAATCCCATTTTACTTAGGAAAATCCTTCAATATTTCATGAAAAGCCCTCAAAATCACTTTTATTCTAAGTCTAAGTGATGAAAGTATAATAATGCCATTTTCTTTTGAATCTTCACTTTCTTGGTTATATTTAAGTATTTTGAGTTTACATTGTCCCCTTGTCATATTAACTCTAATTTATATATTAACTCCCTATAAAAATCACCTTTTCCTATAATATATAAATCCTTTTATAGTAATATCCCCAAAACCCTTATATTATGACTTTTTAGCCAAAAGTATTTAATTCCTATTTATTCAAATCAAAAACCCACAATATACCCCCTTTTGGCTAAAATATAACATTAATATTATTCCCGCCCCCCTATGGTAAATAAATCGCATTGATTTAATTACTGTATAAATAAAAATATATGAAAAACGTTTAAAACATATGTATACGTGTTTAAAACAAAAATGAAACTCAAAGTTTAATTAAAACCAAACTTTGAAATAACCCATCTCGCATGTGTTTTTCACCCCCAACCATCCACTGTACAAGGACTTAATTAATCCTCATGGTTAATTAAGAACCGATCCCCGCCAATTAGAATGCCCCTGAAATTATTAATTCGTAATAAAACGTGTCAAGTCCCGCCCGTTAAACACCTATCAACTCCCTGTCCTGTCTACCGTTCGATTGATCACTCCAAAATCGACGACTGTCGTTAATTCCACTGGCCATCCCCGATCCGAGCATTAATGCACGAAATGCCAGTGGTTTTCAAATAGTACCCCGGCCATGCATCATTTGTTCTGTGGATTCGCTGCCTCTCCGCCCAAAACTGATTTCCCTCAAAAGTGGTGCGGAAAAAACCACTTACCACCTTTCCCCGTGACTCATCTGTTGTACAGGATGACGTCATTTATTAAAATAATAAAAAATTCACCCCCCATTTGACTTTGCCAATAAAACAAAAATTCGCGTCATTTTCATTATTTTGTACGCAGAAAACAAATACACCCTCCATGCAGAAAATTCAAATTTCAAATTTTTGAAGTATGCCAACCTTTATCCTGTCGAAGAAAATTACAATCAAGCCTCTCAGAAGATTATCCGCCTTAACTAGTACCTGTTATCTCCAAAAGGAAAACAGGTATTTACCCTAAATTCGCATTGAACTCTGTAAGAAACTCGGCTTTCTTTTTTCTTTCACTGAAATAGAGTTAAGATTAATTGCTAGTTCATTCCTTAATCCCAAGAACTGTAATTGAATTCCCAATCTGCAATTCTACCCATTTCTCCTGTTGAAACCTGTAATTTTGCTCAACTTTTCACCATAAGCCGAATTTCCATTTTTGAATCCACAAGAACCAAGAATGGAGGTTCCCTTGGCCCTAAATGTCACCCCATTAAATGCCCCTCACAGAGACCTAGATTATTTATCATTAGTCGACAGAGATTTCCAGATTAAAGACCTGGTTTTTAGTGATAATCCTCTTTGAATTTTTTGTCGCTGCAGAGACAATTATTTGAATGGCTTAGATATGATTGGGTTATGGGAATCTAATCTTCCCAGGTACCTTTTTCCCTCTTTCCATTTTTTCCCTGAAATAATCCATTTTTTCCATGCAAATTATGATCCTAACCAAAGAGCAGTCTTATCCCCAAATCAAGATGTCCTTTTCCAAATTACTGCTCAGTCTATCAATGAGCTGCTACATTTTCAACCTGATCAAGCCCTCACTCCCCTGTCCATGGGAGATTTACTTGAGAAATCCACCAAACTATCCCATGAAGAATTAAGCCACATCTGCCAGACCTTTATGTTGCCTGATCATCAGCCTAAAGGCCCCCCCCCTTATGGGTATGCTTTTTTCACTGAGGAGGGTAGACTAGTTTTGGAAATGATATCCTTTATAATGGGCTTTAACACCAGTGAATATGTTGACCATTTATCTCTATTGTTATTATCTATTTTTACCCCTGGAAAACCTCCTGCTGTCAGGTATGACTTTGCCTCATATATTGCAGACAAAATCCATGATCAATTCATGAGATTAGAAAATGAGAAAGTGTTTAAATATTCTTCTATCATTTACCATCTCATGCTCTATTACCAGTTGGAAAATTTCCCTTTCTATGCCAAAAAGCTTGATGCCCAAGGGAATCCAAGATCTGTTATCTTTTGGTCAGCCATCACTCATAGTTCTCAAGATTCTACCTATTCCTATAATGAGTTCATTGATCTTTTTATACATCCTGCAACCACCTTGTTAACAGGAGTTTCTCCTCCAAGAATCAGCAATGAAATCAAGAAAAATTTACAACTCTCAAAACAATACAAAGTTGGTGATTGGTACTTATACCAAAACCACACAGAAGTCAGAATATATGGATGTGAATTATGTCCATTCAAATTGCCAAAACATGTCCTCGTGAGAATCTTTTCATTAGAATATTTCAGGCAGATGAACAATTCTGATATAATTCATTTTTGTAATGCAAAGAAGAAGGCTCAACTTCGGATCAAAAGTCAATTAGGTCCCTTCATCTGTAACTCTAGGGATGCAGGGGAAGAGGCTGAAAAGATATTAGAAGACCATTTCAGATTACAAAAGAGTTTCTATTGGGTGCCTTATGACCCATTCAACTTCATTTGTGATAAAATAATGAAGAATAAATCAGCACCATACATACATCAAAGAATCCCAGAGATTGAAAAATATGCTAATATAGATGAATGGATAGAAGGAACATTGATAGAATAGGATATTGAGCAGGTCAATGTAGACAATGTTATGAAAGATCTTGAAAAGATGCGTGACCTAGACTCTTTTGCACAGGTACCAAGATCAGAGGTTGGTCCTTCCTCAGCTAGGATTATTCAGCAGGAGTTACAAGAAAACATTGTAGTATCATCTAAGGGAAAAGAGAAAGAAGTTGATACACAAGTTAAAGAAACATTCACTATGATAGAACAACCTCAAACTTCCAAGGGACAGGATCAAGTATAGGTTTCTTCCGTTCAAACCAATCTATTAGAAATGCGAATTTTGCAGACTCCATTAAATGTGGAAAAGGGAAAAAAGAGAGAAGCTGAAGCTGCTACCCCTCTCACTGGATTTTCACAACAGCCTCAGACCAAGAGACAGAAATTGAATACTCCTCCAGAAGTAGAATCTATTGATGAAATCCTTGATAGTCAAGGACCAGAACAATTGGGCAGTCAACAAACAGGTACAGTTAGTGGAGCATCCACTACCTCACAAAGGAAAGAGCTACAGAAGCAACAGAGTGTTGAAATATCTTCTTTCAAAACACCAGTTAAAGATACGTGAGATATAAAGAAGACATTTATCAATATCAAGGCCAGGAATGATCCACTGAAAATTCAAGTATATAATCAATATCTAAAAATAGCTCCAAAGAATCAAGAAAGATTAATGTCAGCTTTTGACATCCAACAGGGAAAAATGTTAATGAGCCATTTCAAACCCAAAGTACAGCAACACCAAACAACTGTTGATTATATTAGGACAAACTTTGAAGTCCTAGCAAAGGATATCCATCCTTTAGATCAAATTGAATTACATAAGAAGACTGGCGAAATGATTTATTCTACTTTGACTGATAAGGCAATGGCAGCTCACAGGTTACAAGATTCTTTGGAAAACACTAATACACAATTGCAGCTTGAAAAGGCTTCTTCTCAAGCCAAAGACAACAGGATAAAAACATTGGAGGAAATAATTATTGGATTAGGTCACAATCCAAAGGATGTCAAAGGTATAGAAGCTCTAATCAAGAAAAAAGATGATGACATTACAGCTTTGAGAAAGCAGTTGAAATTGCCAGCTTCAAGACATCCTCAAACTGAAGAAATAATAAAGAAGAATTCTGAAGAAGAAATGATGGAGTTACTTTTGAAAATGAATGAGAAACTGATTGAAACATAAAAAGAGCTGGAGCAAACATTAAAAGACATGCATTCCAGTGTTCCAGTATCTACAGCAGAGGTTATTATAGGTACACAGCCAATAGGTCAGCCAACAGAGTCATCACAGGTAAATACTTCAAATTTGAGTACTAAAGAATTAGTAAAGCAAATGAATGACTTGAAACTTCAAGTAACAGAACTTCAACACACAAAGTTACAATTTATCAATTTGGAACAGAGATATGATCTTTCAAAAATGAGTGTTGCTGACAAATCAAGAGAAATCAAGAGATTGGAAGAATTGGTTAAAGCATTAGAAAAGGATCTCACATTGGAGAAGCCTTTGAGAGAAATAAATGAAATTCTTTGGGATAATATTATCTAGTCAATAAAATACATCTGGCCTTCAATTCAGATAATATACCAGCAAAATGATTTGGTCAAAGCAGCTATGGATGAAGTTGAAAACACACGAGCAGAATTAGGAAATAGGCTTGAGGAAGCCAATCAGCTCAAACAATTTCTAAACACCCAAACCAGACAGCAGCTTGAAGAAGTGGGTATTCAGGAGAGAACTGCAACAATCTTAGAAATAAAAATATTTTTTACTAAAAGAACTCTTATGCAAAATTTGGAACGAAGGTGCTTTGACATGCAGGGAGAAATAATTGCTTTCAGAGAAAGGTTTAATGTTTTATTGAATAAAGGGTTTCCCAGCCCTATGGTTTCAGAAGATAAAATAATGGACCTGGAAACTTATGTTAGGAAATTGGACATACATTCTCACAATCTAGCCAGTTCCCCAACCATTTCATCAGAAGCAACACTACCTACAGGAAGGAATCTTCATGACAGATTAGAGAATTTGTTTTATCTATAACATGAAGTAAAGCATTTGTTTCCTAATCAGCCCAATTTCTTCAGATATACTAAGGCTGATGAAACATTGAGGAAGCTTCAACAGACAAAAATAGCAGAAGATAAATGGTGGGAATATTTGTTGGAACTTTTGTAAAATTTATCCTTATATGAAATTTTGCCTATTTACTACAATATAAAGGATAAAGGGACAAACAAAGGTCAAAGAGTATTAGTTTAGTTAAAGTGTATCAGTAAGAACAAAGAGTATCAGTGAAGCAAGTCAGTTAGAACAAAATTACTGAAGAGGACAACAATGAGCTAAAATATAGGTCCTGCCTCCAGCACATTCTCAAAAGGAGGAAACAACACAACATCGGTTACTTCTTGTCTTATCTATGAGACCATCTGTCTCTATTTTTATTGTAACTTATTTGTGAGTCATCTTAGATTATATCTCGTTTTGTTAAGAGATATTTTGTATGATTTTTTGTATAAATAAGCCCTCAATCGGATTATTGAGGGTGGATTCTTATACTTTGATGTAACATTGAATATCTTGGAATAAAGATCTTTGGAGAAATTTTTCGTGGCAAAACTGGACAAGGAATTGAGGCAGAAGACTTTTCTCAGGATTCATGCGTCAAATGAAGGATCAATAAGTCATTTCTATATCATGTTTTGAAGTTTAATATTTGTTTACAATATCATCTGTGTTTCATTATCTTGATATTTAACGAAAAAGATTAAATCAGAAAGTACTTAGGTGTAATCTGATTTCAGTCGTTATTATTTTAAATGTTTTCCTCTAAACTGGTTTAAACAGTGAATTCTTTATTGCTCCTGTTTGTCTAGTTCATATATCTTTGGTTATTTAGTAAAGAATACTTAATTGCTCTTTATTGATAATCAATATATTTCTCTTCTCTTGAATGTGTTGAAAGTTTCTTCATTTCCTTTCATCCGTTTTAATTCCATTCCATTCACTTTAGATCTATAATTGTTTCTAGTTTGATTATCTTGCCCTGATAAACCATATTTTGTTTAAAAAATTAAGCCAGTGTAGCCAATCCTTTGACTCCATTAGCCCAATGGACTGAAACTATTTGATCTTAATCCCAGCTAAAGAATTCCATCAACCAAAACAAAATCAAAACCCCTGGACTTTACAACTAGCCTAATATCTTCTAAAAACAAAGCTATATTTTATAGAGAGAGCCCTCTCTGGATACAGATTTGCTAGATTCTGTATCTGAAGGTTGGTTTGTGGTTACCTCGGACCCCTTTCCTCTTCCAACAACTTCAAGGAAAATCTGAGTGATAACATGTTCTTAGGAAATCGTCCTATAATATGAATCCGAGAGTTGTGCAACAATACAATATTGTAGAGGATATAGCTCAAGCTCCTTCGGTGATGTCGGCTTTGAAATTCCTTCATTCGTGTCCATCACACCATAAGGCATTAATTTCCGCTATTGGAGGGATTGATCCCGTAGACTATAATATTATTACTTTCAATTTTGAGAGCTTTGTTCCATGCCTCCCATCTCAGGTGGATTTTCTAATTCAAGTTACCATGATGGGAAAAAACATTCATAGGACTGTTGTTGATGAAGGCACTTTGACCTGCATCATGTCTGTTACGTGTTGGGAATCCATCGACTCCCCTCTGTTGAGTCAGTCCCAAAATACCTTAGAAGATTTAAAGGGTAGAGGTTCTCGGCTATACGGTATTCTCAAATCATTACCCATCTCGTTGGAGGGAAAAACAGTAACTTTAGAAGTTGAGGTGGTAGACGCCAACTTGAATTATAATATCCTTCTTGGACGCAGTTGGAATCATGCCATGGTATGCGTGGTCTCCACCCTTTTTCTTGTCCTCCATTTTCCTCATCAAGGAAAAATCGTAACCATCGATCAATTAGCTTTCTTTTCCTCTGATTCTTCAACAGGAAACATTTCGTATGTTGGGAATACCACTACCCCCTATGAGAACATTTAGATGGGTCTATTCAAAGAATTTTCCCTTATGGGAATTTTTCCACTCCCACCTCCGAATGTTGCCACTGTCAATATGACATCATCTGGTCATGATCCATAGATTTTTCCCAATCACGATCAGCTCAAAAGTTTTGGTGATGTTATGCCTCTAAGACCTGCTGAAAAAATGTATCAAAGTATTCTCATGGCTTCTGAGGATGCATCTGGAACCAACGACTGCTTGGTTTCTTCTCTGGACACTTATGCGCAGTCTCCCTATTTTGGTTCTTGGGAATCTAATGATCCCTTAAATGAGACTTTCCCCACTGATGAAAGTATCATGGAGGTAATGTCTCTCAAAAAAAATACATGGGATGATGGATATCATCATTCCTCGATTCTCCCAATCCTAGGTGACATCTCTGCCTATCTAGAATCCCATGCTTCGTCTGTACCGACAGACCCATTTCAGAATCCGATCTTGATTCACGAAGTGTTGTCTAAAGGAAACATGGGAAACATTAATCCAACCATTCCAATCAACATCTTTGTCAAACCAGGGATTGTCAAGAATGTCTACATTGGTGCATCTTGTTCTCCCGATGAGATCAAGATCTAAAATGAGCTTTTTTAGGAATTCTGTGATGTCTTCGCATGGTCATATGAAGAGATTCTTGGAATTTATCCGAGTATTTTCGTGCATGAAATTCCTACCTACCCGTATTTGAAACCCATTCATTAAAAAATTCATCCTATGCACCCAAGAAAGGCTACTGCCAGAAAGGGTGAAGCTGAAAACTTCTCAAAGCTGGTTTTATTTATCCTATACCATTGACATATTGGGTCTCAAATATTTTCCCCGTTACTAATAAACAAGGGACCATCCAGGTTTGTGTTGATTACCGTGATATCAATTGAGCATGTCCTAAGGAAAATTATCCCACTCCTTTTATCAGCCATATCATTGATGAATGTGCTGGGAGTGAGAATTTTTCCTTTATGGACAGTTTTTTTGGCTACAACCAGATTAACATTGCTCTAGCTAATTAACACAAAACTATGTTTATCTTTCCATGGGGGACATTTGCCTATAAAAATCTCCCTTTTGGCTTGAATAATGACAGGGCCACCTTCCAGTGACATATGTCATATAATATTCATGACATCAAGCACATAGTTCAGCCATATCTTGACGATATTCCTGATCATTCTGCAAAATGTCGAGATCATTCGGAACACCTCAGCGACATTTTTATTCATTGTCGACACTATAATATCATGTTGAACCCTCATAAGTCTGTCTTCTCCGTCAAATCCGGTCGGCTCTTGGGTTTTGTGGTGTCCAAAGAAGGCATGTGCATCGATCCTCTTAAAGTTGAGGTAATCATTATTTTTCCTCCTCCCTCTTCTATTCATCAATTGCAAAGTTTGCAGGGGAAATCCAATTTCCTCTGTCACTTCGTATTGAATTATGATGAGCTTGTAGAAGGCTTTACTCGCTTATTGAAAAATGGAATCCCACTCACATGGGATGAGATTTCCCAAAGCTCTTTCGATGCATTGAAACAAGCCCTCATCAGTGCTCCTCTACTGCATCCTCCCACTTATCATTGCGATTACTGCCTATATTTGGCCGTCGCTGACAACAATATCGGTATGTTTCTAGTTTAGGACGATAAATATGGTCAAGAGCATGTAGTGTACTACTTGAGCCGAAATATCTTTGATACTGAGACCCGTTACGCTCATGTAGAGAAACTCGCACTGGCTGTTGTCCATGTTGTTCATCATTTTCATCACTACATTCTCCTGCGAAAAACTTTGGTGATTTATAATTGAAACCCCATGAATTAAATTTTGACATGTAATTTTCTTGGGGGAAAGTACTTGAAATGGATTTTCATCCTTTAAGAGTTTGACTTAGAATTCACTCTACTAATTATAAGAAATCCCTGGTCTTTGCTGAGTTGATTTGTGATCTTCCTACCACGGTTGATCCCACTCCTCTTGATGAGTCAATTCCAAATGAATCTCTTTTTATCATCAGTACTCTTGATCCATTGTATGGAGACATCATTGTCTATCTCCAGACCCAAACTTTTCATCCAGAACTATCACACTCTGAGCGATTATAGATTCATTATCAGTCCCAACCTTACCGTATCATTGGAGACACCCTATATCACATTGGTGTTGACTACATCCTTTGTCGATGTTTGACTCTCGAGGAAGCTGAGAAAGTTCTCAATGACTGCCACTTTAGGGCCTGTGGTGGTCACATGTCTGGTTATGCTACTACCCAAAAGATCTTTCGTGCATGGTATTTTTGGTCGTCTATCTTTAAAGACTAAATTTTTGCGGTATGAAAATTCCATGAATGCCAAGTCTACGTCCTTGGAAAGAGCGCGCCCCACCCTCACCCTTGCACCCAGTTGTGAGCGTCAGACCTTTTTCAAAATGGGGCATAGATTTCATGACCTGTAACCCTCGCTCGGCCGGGGGGCATGGTTATATTATCGTTTCCATTGATTATTTCACTAAATGGGCCGAAGCAATGCCTACATACAATAATGAATGTCTAACTATAGTGAAATTTGTGTTCAATCATGTCATAACTTGATTTGGTGTCCCAAAAACAATTTTCAATGATCATGGCTCTCATATTCAAAATCATATGATGACAGAGCTCGCTACTCATTTGGGGTTACATCACGATAGCTCCACCCCTTATTATCGACAGACCAGTGGCCAGGTTGAGGCTATCAAAAAAATTTTGGTGACCATGCTTCAACGCACCATTGGGAAGCACAAATGAGATTGGCATCTCATGCTATTCTCAACTCTATGGGCTTACCAAACCTCTGCTAAGGCTGCCACTGGTTCACACCATTCCAATTGGTGTATGGTCTAAAGGCCACACTTTCGATTGAGTATGAAATTCCTTCCCTAAAGTTAGCTGCCCGACTGCTTCCTGGTACTTCACCAGAAGAGGAACACTTGCTTTACCTCAAGCGTCTTGATGAGATCCAAAGACTTTTTGATTTAGTTATTGAAGCACAAAAAATACGAGTTAAAGCTCAATATGACAAATTTGTCAACCCTCTTGTTTTCTCCGAAGGTGACTTGGTACTGCTTTATTACCAAGCCACAAAAAATTTGGAGTAGGAAAACTCGAGCCAATGTGGCATGGGCCCTATATCATTCTACAAGTATTGGAAAGAGGAGCCTATGAGCTAGCAGATTACGAAGGCAATCAATTGGTTGAGCCCAAAAATGGGCTCTATATGAAAAATTATTATGCTTAATCATGAGTGTGATACTTTGTACATTAGTGTTTTATTCATTAGTGTGCTTTGATTGGATTTTTGGTGTGATTTTTTGCTTCGCGGACATGTTTCCTCTGCTCGCCTTGTATTCCATTTGGTTTTTAGATGTCATCGAATCATTATGTCGGTTTTTCTTATGGTGCTTTCTATAAAACACGGAACCCGTCTTCCACAACATGGGCACTCTTTGCCCCTAATGGCAAGTTGATTAATTTACAAGGTATTTGTTTGGGTCAAACAACTAGCAATATTTCCGAATATAGTGCAGTTATTGAGCTATTATCGGATGCTATTGATCTCAATATTAGATATTTTGTTGTTAAATTTGACTCACAACTCGTTGTGTTACAGTTAAATGGCCATTATTCTTTGTGAAATCTTCAAATTTTGCGTATGTATTTGCGTGTTCGATTATTGGAAAGGAATTTTTATTTTATCACATATCAACATATTCCAAGATGTCTAAACACATTAACAAATACATTAGAAAATCATGTATTAGATAGACATCTGCGCAACATGTAAAAAACCAACACTTCATTATGATACACAAGTAGCCATAGAAACATGCATATATATATATATATATATATATATATATATATATATATATATATATATATTGGGTCTGTCAAGTTTCTTATATCCAAAATCTCAAAAAATGTGTGTTCTGTTAAAAAAATTGGCTTTTTGAGCCTACATCAGTACAAAAATGTAAAACTAGGGTTGCTATCCACCCACATGGTGCTCATGATAATAGGTGACTACTCAAATCACTGACTAGAGTAGATGACACAATCTGCCTGGAACCCCGATCGTATGCCTCTGAAAGCGAAGAGGAATGTCATCAAAGGTATCAAACTCTAGGATGCCTCTTGTAAGGCCTACCAAGTTCCACTCTAACTCAGCTAATGGGTCTGCTCCCTCCTCATAAGGGACATCCTCCACCAGGCGGGCTACCCTCCGTGCGATTGGTGAAATACCTGGTGGTCTCTGAGCACCCATATTTGTAAAAACATCATAAGTTTACGTCTTATAATACATAAAAAAAACATTCAAAATGTAAAAAATGTAAAAAAAAACAAATTTTACTTACTTTGGTCCACTCTGTGTTTAGTGGAATGGGTAAATATGGATCTCCACTGAAGTCAATGCTTGCATATGCAAACTCCTCAACCATAGTTGACGATGCAGCCAATTGAAAAAATTGTAGGGAAATGCATCTGTTGGCCCTCACCTTGACGGGCCTAATCTCGCATCACCTCATCAGTCTTGAGTCCCTCGGGACTGGATCAAGGGATAATCCCCTATTGATCAAGGGTTCCAAATGAGAGAGCTAGCCCATATCTCCACTGAACAATATCCATCTCGTCATCCTCGAAGCTTCTAGAGCTTGAAGCTTCTCCTCCATTTCAGGAAACACTGCCAGAAATAGTTCAACGCGGTTTTTCCAATAGGAAGGGTGGTGACAGTGCTAGACTAAAATGTGAAACCTGCCATCAACACAGGCATATAAGTGGAGAAAATTTCTGACCCAAAAATTTAGGCTTTGAGCTAAGCCTCTTCAGAAATTCTTCAAGGCAACTTTCTTTTAGTATTTAAAGGATATCTTGGTGTATTTTTCCAAAGTGGATATACTGAAAAATATTCATCATAGGAGCACTTCAAGATATCATTGGGGATGGGAAGTGAACATGGTGATAAATTACTGTGTAATAGATGGCCCCTAAAGCATAAAGGCAAAACATGGAGTGTTGGGTGAAATGATTTACGAACCAAGGCAAGGACTCAGAAAACTACTAGGAAACCTCCCAAATCAAACACAATACAATATATGACATCTATGATAATAATATGCCTAATTACATATCACTAAATTAAAATCAAATAGCACATGAACCCCCCAACATGGTTGTAACCATCTGTCTGAAAGAGATCATGGAAATGGATCCAAAGTATGGTTGCAACCATCCATATAGAAAATATCATGTGTACAATCATGAATACTCAATAGCTCCATGCAGTCTGGATAATAACAAATGTGATCCAAGGCCTTCTTCGCAATCATGATCTACCCAATGTATGAATCTAACCATGTGAATAGATGTGTTGATGTCACAAATGGTAGAAACCACCTTATTATCAGCCAATGATGAAAATCGTTAATAGGCACGAGAGATACCACCAATAATGACAATTTCCCTCAAGGTACAACAACACAATATACAAGCGTGAATAAATGTGTTGAATTCAAACACTTGAAGAAGCATCTAATCGAAGGCTAGTGAGGTGAACCTGTCATCGAACGTGAAGAACTTTCCATTCAGGCATACAAGCTCCAAGTTACTGAAAATGAGTTTCTAAGTCATATTCTTGGATAATGAGCTAAAGTCGATGAGAAGTTATTCATCGAAGGAGGGCCATGATGATTCCCACATCATAGACATGAAAAAAAGGATTTCTCAAGATAAAAGGATTGATTCAGGACTGTTGTAGAGAGGGTCAAATAAGCAGAGAATGTTTGACTTTGATAAAAATGACTTATCTTAAACATATCGGCAACACGAATCTGGAGCGTGGCAACATTTAATAAAAATGGGACCAGAGGTCATGATGACAAAAATGATGATTGAATATTAGGAAAATGGATTTCCCAAACCTAGGAAAGTATGTGACAGATGAAGGATATCTTAAACCAACAAAAAATTGTAGATGAGTGCCATGTTCAAGAGCAACATGCTACCTAATACATAGGACATTCCACTTCCAATTTTCCACCATTATTTCTAACGACTACCTATTTATTTTTATAGCCAGCATGAAGAGGATAGCATATGCTGAGTGTGTAAGTTCATTCTTCGAATGAATCCATCCTAGTAATTTTAACAAGTGCTAGGAAGGAGGAAATCAATCTCGTCATGGTGACAATTCTTTCGCCATTTAATATTTTACGAGTTTGACGGAAGAATAACTCGGTGTATTTTTCATGTTTAGGAGGCTTGAAAAAGAAATTGAAAATAAAGATCCATCATTTCCCTTTTAGTAAATCGTCACTCGAATCCAAAAAGGTAGAAAAAAATATTTGAGAGAATCTCTTGACCATGTTTGATCAAGGTATTCATTTTTCATAGATATTTAGACTCAGCCCGAAAACAGGGTAAACATATACTGAGATCAAATCAATTCATTTACTTTAACGATTTCAAAATGACAAGTACTCGAAAATCTTTTCATTTTTCATGAGTCAGAAAAGAGCTTAGAGTAGACTCCTCCTAGAGGAATGAGTGGTATAAAGGGTACCAACTGGTTCCAGTCATGATGGAACTAATCAAAACATATAAAAATCAAGATGTTGGCTAACAAAACTACTCATCGCAGCAGTTCCTTAGGTAAGGGTAAAAAATCCAGTTGAGAGTGTATGATCACCCTAGTAGATGGTGATGATGGAATGATAAAACCAAGGCTCATATATAAGAAGAAACAGGCTGATAAAATGGAAATAACGATAGGTAAAATGAGAATGGTTTCATTTTTACAGAAGCTTGAAACATGGGAAATTATGCTTGAGAGTGGTTTCATTTTTTCACAAGCTTGAAATGGAAACAAACTATGCTTGAGAGTGGCTTCATTTTTACACAAGCTTGAAACAAAACTATGCTTGAAAGTTTGCATGCCCCCAGCATAATGATTCAATTTGAGGTACATGTCCCCCAATATTCATCTCTTTCACATAAGCAGACTATTGGTTACTAACATTTTAATGGAATGAAGGCTCATTTATGACATCAAGTGAAAGACTCAATTGGGATTTTATGAGATCCAATTAAAGAATTGAATTGAAAAGGGATTTAATTCATATTTTAACAAGGTTGACATAGTAAAGGAACTGTCCTCGGACCTATGTCATTTTTTAACGAAGTTGACACAATAAAAGAACTATCCTCATAGGAACCTGTCTCATTTTTCAAGGAGCTTGACACAAGAAAATGAAATTTACTCTAAAGAGCTTGCTTCATTTTTTAAGGATCTTGACACAAGAAAAGGAAATCTACTCCAAAGAGCTTGTTTCATTTTTTAAGGAGATTGAAAAAAGAAAAGGAACTCTGATCCAAATACTTTTATAATGGCCCATTAGAGGTCATGGCTTCCAAGAGGCTCTCATTAGATAGGAGAACAACACTCTGGAAATCAAGGTCCAATGCCCCCAGTACATGATGCACTATATCACTGAATGGATCATCAGTAGACATGGGAATGGAACAAGTGGCCACATAATTAACTCGTGGCGGGGAATATAAAACTTGCATACAAGAACCATCTATGGAGTTTGGTTGACTGGGAGTCAAATTATGACCAAAGAATGAAAGTTGATCAATGCTCACAATTCTTCCTTCATGCAGAATACAAATCACATGAAAGAGAGGAGAGAGAAGAGCTCCCATGATATAAGTATATTCACGACTAAGGAGTAAGTTAAAGTCTAAATGGCCTTGGACAACCATCATGTCTATATAGACAGTATTTCCTCCCAAATTAATAGGAAACTTTGGAAGGATCCCTAACAGTTGACTAGTTCCTCTATTGAAGGCCAACAGAATCTGGGTAACAGGAACAAGCTGCGGAGAGCCGAAATCTTTCCAAGTAGTTGAGGACACAATACTAACATATGTACCTTCATCTATTATTTTTCTAGGTATGACCAAATTATAAGCCTGTATTGTGGTCTCAAAGGGCACATAATAATGAAGATTATATCTTGTGAGTCAATTCCAATCAAAATAAGTGACCAAACAACCTGGAGGGGGTGTCGAGGGAATGGGAGAACTTCCCCCTTATGTTACGGGAATGGGAGAATTGCCCCCTTGTGTTACTGGAATGGTAGGATCGTCCTCTTGTATTGTGGGAACAAGAGGATTTCCATCAAATTCATGGGAATCTGAAGAAACAAAAAGAAAATAAGTGGTATGAGATTCACTCTCTATAAGAAAGAACTAATCAATTGAAGGTGAAATCGATTCAGCCATTTTCTCAACCAATGGTTGGTCGGAAATGGACTCATGAGATTCACTTTTAGAGAGAGTGGGATTGAATGGGGATGAATTGTGATCAATCACTTGATCAACTAGCAGAGGATCAGGGAAAATCTTCCTATAACCTACTGAAAGTCGCGACTAAGAAGTTTTAAGGTTATCCAAGACATTGTAGGCTTCATCCACATAAGGAAAAAGGTGAATTGGATGATACGATCACCTCTTTGAGATGAAATTCAAGAGCCTAAAAAAGCACTACCTTCCACAGATCATATCTCCAAAAATATTGTGAACCAAGATATGAAATTTTTTGACAATGTTCCTCAGGATTTTGGCTTCGCACCCTATGAATTTCAGCTTCTGAGACTTCGTAGAAAAAAATTTATAGCACAAATTCCATGATGACTTGTTTAGGAGCCTGAAAAAAGACCTAACTTCCACAGATCATATCTTCGAAAATATTGCGAACCAAGCTCTGAAATTTTTAGAAAATCTTCCTCTGGATTTCGGCTTCGCACTCTAAAAATTTCAGCTTCTGAAACTTCGTAGAAAAAAATTTATAGCGAAAATTCCACGATGACCTATTTGGAGCAGTGAAACCCTAGAATCCAAAGCTCTGATACCAAATGTTGTGTAACCAGCTCCAAAAATAGAAGAAAAGAGATATCAACGCCTTATAAATAAGCCACTTCGAGGGGGAAACCTCCAATACATTACATAAATGAACAATTCTTGGATGATACAATTTACAAAACCTCCTTTCTATATATAGGAGTTCATGTGGCCATAATGTAATCCTAGTGGGCCACAATGTAATCCTAGCCGACCTAACAATAATAATTTAAGGGCACAATAATAACAAAATGGGGGTTACAAGGGTACAATAATAACAATAAGGGGGTTACACTAATAAAAATAAGGGACTATACTAGTAATATAGGGACCTAACAGAGTCCTTAATTGTATGACAGGAAAGCGATCTTCCATCTCCATGAGAAAAAATATCATTTATTCAAAGATGTCAAGGAGTACAATGTTAGAGCACATCGCAAGAAGACAAATATTGCTATGGTAAATGCTGGACAGGTAAAGAGGCTGGTAAATTCAAGTAAGAATTTTTTTCTTCTTATGATTTAGCCTAAAGTTGATGTTAATCATGAATCATTTGAGGGATGTGATCCTAAGTTGAAATCAGAATTATATGATGTAGTTAATGCACATCATGAGATGTTTCAGGAGCCAATAGGATTGCCTCCAAAAAGAGAGATTCAACATGAGGTTCAGTTGCAGCAAGATTGCCCTCTTCCAAACATCAGTATGGATCGCATTCGATAATGGAGAATGTTGAAATAAAGAGGCAAATCAAAGAGATGTTGGACAAAGGAATCATAAGTCCAAGCACCTTTCCATGGGGTTCACCCATAGTCTTGATACCAAAGAAATATGGGACTTGGCGCATGTGTGTAGATTTCCAAGCTTTGAACAAGATTACGGTAAAGAATCATTACCCACTCCCAAGAATAGATGATTTGCTTGATCATATGAAACAAGAAAAAATTTTCACTAAGTTATATTTACAAAGTGGATATCATCAAGTAAGAATTGCAGAAAGTGATATATAGAAAACTACATTCAAAACCAAACCAGGATTCTTTGAGTGGTTAGTTATGCCATTTGGTTTTTGTAATGCACCGGAAACTTTCATGCGTGTTATGGATAGTGTTTTGCATCCATTGCTTGATGAATTTTTGATTGTGTACTTAGATGACATATTGATTTTCAGCAAAACAAGAGAAGATCGTGTCTTGAATGTGAATAGAGTGCTTGATACTTTGAAGAAAGAAAAATTGTTTCTTAAGATGTCAAAGTGTGAGTTGGGAAATACTTCTTTGGTCTATTCGGGACATATTGTAGGAGGAGGAGAGTTGAGAATTGATCCTTATAAAGTGGAAGCTATTGTGAATTGGCCCTCACCCAAAATAGTAACCGAGGTAAGAAGTTTCTTAGGTGCAGCTCAATATTGGAGAAATTTTATAGCTAACTTTTCTTCCATCACTGCTCCTATGCATGCAGTGACAAGTGTGAAGAAAGGCTTCCAATGGGGAGGCAAACAACAAAAAGCTTTCGAAGCTTTAAAATACAAGATCAGTTCAGCTCTAGTCCTTGCATTACCAAATTTGAGACAACCATTCGAGACTCAAACCGATGCTAGTGATTATGCCATGGGTGCAGTACTTTTGCAACATGGTAAGCGTATCACTTTTCATTTTGAAACTTTTAATGGTGTTGTAACTAATTATCCTACATATGAAAAATAACTATATGCATTGGTACAAAGTGTCAAGAAGTGGAAACACTACTTGATGGGTAAAGAGACTATTATGCATATCGATCACCAACCATTACAATACTTGCAGTCGCAAACAAAATTGCTGCAATCAAGACATTTCAGGTGGATGGGATTTCTTAAACAGTTTCACTTGGTTATAAGGTACAAGAAAGGTATTTTCAATAAAGTTGTTGATATGATTTCAAGACCAATCATTAGTGCATCTACTTTACTCAAAAATGATTTTTTTATACATGAGAGTTACATAGAACAATATGCACATGACATTGATTTTCAAGATGTGTATGCTAGTTTGAGTGAAGGGACTCAAGTTGAAGAAAAATATTATCACATGCATAACAATTTTTTGTTTCATTTGGGAAAATTGTGTATACCACAACTAAAGAGGCTAAGTGTCATGAGAGAATCTCATTCATCTCTTATTGATGGACACTTTGGGGTAATCAAAACAGTGTCGCATCTACAGAGGTATTGCTATTGCCCTCGCATGATAGATAGTGTGTCGCATTTTGTAATAGATTGTTCTATGTGTGCAACAAGTAAGCCTAGCAATAGGAAGCTTGGGTTGTACAGGCCACTACCGGTACCCTCAAGGCCATGGGAGAGTGTCTCCATGGACTTTGTTGGAGGTCTACCTATGTCAAGAAGACAACATGATTATCTTTATGTAGCTGTGGATAGATTCAGTAAAATGTGTATACTTATGCCATGTAAGAAAACCATTACTGATGAAATTTATTTTCAACATGTTTGGGTTCATTTTGGATTGCCAACTTCTATTGTTAGTGACAGGGATTCCAGGTTCATTAGGAATTTTTTGTCAAATCTATGGAAGATGATGGACACAAAGTTGAAAAAGAGTACTGATTTTCATCCACAAACAGATGGACAAACCAAGGTTGTGAACAGAACCATTCTGCATCTATTGAGAGGATATTATAGCAAACATCCTAAGTTGTGGGATGAACAACTACATTACATTCATCACGCTTACAACTGGGAAGAGCACTCTTCTACAAATACATCACCTTTTGAAGTATGCTTTGGGTATTTGTGAAAAGCGCCATTAGACTTCATCTTTGGGAAGGATGTTGCAATTTATGGCCATAGTGACATTCACAAGGCTCGAAAGTTCATTGAGAAAATTCAAATTATACATCAACAAACTCAAGAACAACTTGAGAAAAGTCAAAGCAAATATAAAGAGAGGCATGAAAAACATAGAGTTGATCACAAGTTTCAAGAGGGAGATGAGGTAGGTTGCACATTAGCAAATAAAGGATGCAAGGGGAAGGTAAAAAGCTCAAACCCATTTGCTATGGTCCATTCAAGATCATAAAGCAAGTTGGTAACAATGCATTTCAACTTGACTTGCCTTCGTATATGAAAATGTATTCAGTTGTTAATGTTGAAAACTTACATTTGTATGAGCCATATTTGATCAATGATCAAGGAAGTGATGTTAAACTACCTTCTATTGAAGATTTCTCTCTAGAATTTCTAGATGAGCTCAAAGAAGATACAATTTCTGACAGGAGGACAATATCATCCAAGAGGGGAAGTGTTGACTACCTCGAGTTCAGCTCAAAGGAACTAAACCAAGCAAGGAAAAGTCGATGGAGTTTGGAAAGGTGAGGGAGTTGTACCCTCATCTATTGAACAAGTAATCAAGTCTTTTGGGGTCCAAAAGCTTCCCAATGGGGAGGAGTGATTAGGAGTTCATAAATTTTGCTCAAAATTAAAAGTTATAGGATTGGGTTGAAACAAGGATGGTTGCGTAGATCTCATTTTCTTGATTCTGACACCGTGAACGATTCAAAAAATCGATGTCATATGAGGGAGATATTGTTTTCTGATCGAAAAGCTAAATAGGGAAATTTTGCGATAGTTTGACTAGGGTTGACTGGGATGCACAGTTAGCAAAAGGAATATTCGAAGGAATATTCCTTTCCTCAAAACCAATTATAAGATAACAAGTGGCACCATTTGATTGGTTGAATTAGTTGTACGTTGGTTTGGAGGACTAATTAAAGGGTGCCACATGGCTAGCCCTGAGGCTGCCATGTGTCCCCTTAATGGTATATCAAAATTTTTGTGAGGTCCGCAAGGCTCGACCCCACGACCTCCAGCAAAGCATGCGCCCGTCTAACCACCCGAGCTACACATGAATCTTAACCATCATAGTGGTCAGGTTTATGTTATAGTTCATTGCAATGGAGTATGGGGGTTGGGACCGCCAGCTGTCCCAACCCGCCAGCGGTCCCACAACAGTGTTCACATGGTAATCATTAAACATAACATTGCAAACCTCCAACAATTCAAACATCCTGACAGCAAATGGTTTATAACACTCGTCACATGGCTATGTATAATGGTTATCTCTGATGGTTTATGCACTAACCATCCACCTCAACCAGAGTTCCAACTAACCAAACCACGGTTTAATGCGTGTTCTGCTCTGACGGTTCTGCTAACCTTTATGAAGACCGTGGTTTGGGGTGCACGTTTGGCCACCCCAAATGCAAAGTTTAAATGTGACGGTTTGTTCGGTGGTGGTTTGGCAATGCTCACCATTTCTGGCGGAGGAGCTAAATTGACTCCAGTTAAGTGGAGTTCTCCACTTTTAGTGGAGCTTTTCTAGGTGTAACTGGGCAAAAGAGTAAGAGACTCAATTTTCACCCATCCAGAGTGAATGAAAATTATTTTTGACTAATTGGAACATTCTAGAGCCATTGGTATGAGAAAACAACCATTAGAGGCCAGTAACTACATGTAATAGCAAAATTTTGAGCATAATGAAAGATGGACATGTCGTTGGGAGCTGGACCAGCAGATGTAGCCCAGGAGGGGTGAACTGCTTCATCATGCCTGTTGTGTAAATTTCATGTGGTGACTTATTTCTCTATTTTACACTATTTTTCAGTGTTATTTGTGCTTATTTTCATGCTTCTAATTCACTAAAATCATCTACATTTCATGGTTAAAATCCTCAATCCTTAAGAAAACTAATGACACAAGTATGAACATGTTTATAAACTGAAAAAAACACTTAGCACGACAAAACTAATACAGTCCTTTCATATCATTCCATGTCTCTGCAAATCTGATAAGCTCTAAAGGATGACTGCATTAACATCTGCTTGTTTCTCCTACTCCCTAGCAAGTCTCTCCTATGACTGAATGATCTTGTCATTACCTACTTTGCAACTCCTTATTTTCATCTTCAAACTTCTCAATGTGTCTACTATGTGATGGGAATACTCATTACCATGCTTCTCATTTGATCTATAGGAAAAGTATCAATAACTATAACCCACCATTATGTTATTCATATTTTCCTTCTACCTGTTGCAAGCATACCATGTTATATAAACCAAGTATAAACAAAATTAACATACCTCAATGAAGTTCAGGGGATTTTATCTCATCTGCAAAATCAACTAAATTAGCATGATACATGTATAGTCATAATTTTTGGACTGTATTAATCACTATTAAATGACTTAGATGGTACACATAAATTATCAATCCAAGGATGTCTTTTATTTCAATGACAGTTGCACTGTATATGCCGATACATCAAACTAGAAGCAAATCAAGTAAAGAGAAATTGTTGCTAAATAAAATGTTGAAATAAATCACTCATGCAAGAATAAAAGCCATCTACAAGAATGTAATCATGCCTTAATTAACTATACCTAGCGCACCACACTTAATTATACCAACTGGTATCTCTAATCACATCTGTGTAATAGAATAATAATATTGAAATTGAAGTAGATCTACTCACAGCCAGAAAAAAAAAAAAAAAAAACAACAGTACTTCCATAAATACGTAAAGAAAATGAGAAATATGTACAGCTACCATAACCGATGCAATCCCTGCTAAAGATGAGGGTCCTCCTCCCTAGCAGGGCGCAGGAAGAGAAAGAAACTTAAACAGAAACTAAACCAGACAATGCATGTAACAACAGCAACGTGATATCTTTGTATTAATGTGACCAAAATTACAGAGCCAAAAGTAATATTGTTCTCCGCTAATCCCTTGACTTCCAGGGTCGAGCGTTATATAATGGTTACATGTTTAGAAAAACAAGGAACATATCAGTCATGAGAATCTTACGATTCTCATGCTGCTAAAAATAAGATACATATAGTTACAACCACTTCTTAATAAAAAGTCTGACTATAAGAATATGGATTACAATCAAAACTGCCCAAAAGATGTCATCCTAAAATACAATATGTAATGACTTCTATAGTTGTCCGTGGAAAATGACAATTGTAGCATAACAACAATTGCGGACAGGTCGACATCAAGAAGTTGACAATGTCTAGTCAGCAATACAATTGTAACAGCAGTTTATATAGAAGCTCTGTAACAGCACCATGATGTAACAACATCATGGTGTAACAGCTCACTGTAACATCACACTTTCACTGATTCCGTACGCCTCATGTTCTAGATATTTTTTTCTATGAAAAACATTTTGAAGGACAACAAAAGACCAGAGAACTCCTTCCAATATTTATCCCAGTTAGTCATAAAAAAAGACACGATACATCATAATAATCGATAAAATGACAAGCTAATGAAAATAAGGTAAACCAACACTGTTTAAGATAGAAAAAACAGGAAAAGAGGCAAAGATAGTCCCAATGGTTGTAGTTACAAGGTAACAATGGTGGAAACAGATGTAGGAAATAAGTACAAAATTGGCACCCAACATGTCCCCCCAACTGAAGCACTTGCATTTCCTCATGAAAAATCTCATCTCCCATGATAATATCTTTGATGTAGGTCAGTGAGGTCATAAGCGCCAGCTATTTTTTCATCTGCAGACGTGTACCCTTGAGTAGCCATCAGTTGTCGTACCCAAGACTTTGCTTCATACTTGCTCAATTCATAATGAATTTGGTAATCCTCTATTGGTAGCCAAATCAAAGGGAATTTGAATCTTAGCCCAAGCCAGGCAGCGCCAAGGGTTTGTATTATCTGTGCATATGTTGGTACATGTGTAACAGCTACCACAAAATTCTGGAATGCAAACGGGTCCCCTTGCAACAGTTCAACACTGCTGGCTTCTGTACGCTTCAGACACCTAGTCAGGGCTCGACTCTTTATTAATGAAAAGTGATTAAGGCAGAAGTTCACAATCCTCCTTTTTTAAGTGGAATTAGGTTCCCTTATCCCAAGAGTGCTCAGAATCCTTCTAAATTCCCGCCTTAACTTGGCGGCTCGTCCTGGTTCTGCCTGGATTCATAATGTTGCCTTTTCTTCATTGGCATCCATAGATTTGATGGATAGATGCCACACAATCTGATTCCTCATAAATGACACAAAGGCTCGTAACTTCAAATCACCCATGCAGGAGAATACAGTTACCACCATTTCATGCTTGCATGCTCACAAATGATATTATGCAAAAATAACTCACACAACAGGCTTTGTTCATCATAATCAAAAGCATGAAAGACATATAAAAATGTGCGAGTAGAAGAACCCAGATAGGGTTTATTCTCCAAGATGGCTTTTAACTAAAATGGGTAATAGCGTTCCCATAGGAAAATCGAGTAAGATGGGGAAGGTCGCCTGCACCTCAAAAAATTGAGGGCAAGCTCATGGAGTTTTTGCTTATCCATAGTCAGCTCCTGAACCTTTTGATGTAACAGTAGTAGTTGTTCCTTCTACTTCTTTATGGCTTCCTTCTGCTTACAATCTTCCCAACCTTTCTTCAGCTCTTCTTTCATCAATTTTTTCTGTAAGGCACTTATCTCCTTCCGATTTTCTTTCAACTAGATCACCCCCTCCCAAAGGGAGATTACTTCCTGTTTCCACTTCTGCAATTCAGAAATCAACAAAATTTTCTCGGAACTCGATCCAGTGGCGGGACATGACGTTCCTCTACATTCATCATCAACATTAATAATGGGTGTAACAACCTCTGTTGGATGGGTTTGCTCCACATCTACTACTGGTTCTTGTGTAACAACAGCTTCATCAATGGGTTCTTGTGTATCATCCCCTTCATTTTCAACTAGGGTAGCCTCTATTCCCATTGTTGGTTCTTCTATAATAGCAGTGGCCTCCACAGGTTCTTGTGTATCGGCCTCTAGGTCAATCACTATGGGAGGCTCTGATTTAACTGTTGGTTCTTGTGTAACAACATTACCCTTAGCAGGTTCTAGTGTAACAGCCTCCCGAAGTTCTGTTTATGTTTCCACTGGGTTGGTGTTTTCCCCACATACCTTATACCCTGCTGTTGTTAATCCTTGATAACATGTTGTGCATATGGATACTAATATTTCCTTCCCCTCAACTAATCTTTGTGTCAACTGTTCATTTTCGTTTCTTAAATTTTCAAGTTCTAAAAGCAAAACATGAGTTTCATCCTTACCTGACGAGGAGGGTTCTCTTTCTTCTTCTTCTGATCCTTCTGCTTCTTTCTGCTCTTCAGTTGTGGGTAATGGTTCTACTAGCAAGCTAACTCTCACCCATTTTGGACATCTGTCCCCAATTGGCTCTTCAGTGGGTTCTTTTCCAATTCTAATCCTGACGGGTCAAGTCTGGACTTCAACTTCTGCATGACTTCCTTCCGAAGTCGCGGCCTGTTTTCTTCGGCTTGTCCTAGGCCTTTTTCTTTTAAATTCTTCTTAGTTCCTTCCCCGCTGGATTAGGCCATCCAAAAAAATAAATTTAATAAGTCCATGATTGGTCACACATGCTTCAGGATGTGTTATTGTCTTCATCGCCGCTACCATATGCTTAATGTTTCCCAATAAGAAAAATGGGAGGTTGATCTTCTGTTGGTGCCAAAGATGATTAAGTATAGGGAAGTGGTAATTGAAGACGATTGTGGATCTTCCCTCGCAAGTAATGTACTTGATTAAACCCATGGAAACATCTACCCAGGGCTGGGGGAGTGATAATATGTCAACTCCTTCTACTGGCAATGTGGTCACTCCAGCAATTACTTCTTCTGTCACTTCAATTTGCAGGCCCCTGACTCGGGTCTGGTGGTTATTCAAATTCTGAGAAAATTCGATTGCAATAGCCTCGCCCGAGCCTTCCAATTTCTGAAATTATTCAATCCACCTAGCGTCCCTAAACACCAGATAACATTCCAAACAGTTCTGCAAGGTGTCCATGGAGTTTGGCTCGTGTCTTACTGCTGCTCCTCCCATCTTGTTGCTATTATGAATCACTCCTTAAGCTCAACCAACCGTAAGATCATTGCACTGCTTGTTTTCACTTGGAACCCTGCCCTGCTTATCTCGGATGAAGAGTTTCGAACGAGGATGCAAGACTTCAACTAAGGAAGGTGATGGGAGGTGACAAGATTTGCATATTACCAAATTTTACTTCGCACATTCCTACATAAATGTCTAATTATGGAAGGTAACAGGCTTTAAGTACAAATGCCTTTTCTGACCAGATTTGATCATAATTGGCTATCGTGTTATTTAATTTGATGCATGTGGGGTTAATAACGGTTTCATGACTATGGATTTCTTATAATGATTACGAGATTTATCCCCCCCTTCTTTAATGGTGACATTCGCCCACAGTCGTCATGAGAATATCATCACTTGCCATTAATCACCAAACTAT